>JAPZDV010000009.1:800919-826059 GCA_029814665.1 Acanthurus lineatus
CTCTTCTATCTGATCTCATTGGATTCTTGTGACTCCTGCATTCATGTCAAAGCAGGATTTTCCTGTTGGAGTTGCTTTAGGTGAAGCTCATTATGTGTTTGGCTGTTTGTTTCAGATTTCTGTGATGGAAATTTATGCAAATTAGCACAAATGCAATAAAATGATCGTTTGCATGTTTAAAAATAAAACTATAAGAACATTTGTATCTTTAATAATAGAAATCAGAGGTGACAGACAGAAGTTTGTGGAGGTGAAGTGTTGCTGTCAGAGACGATGCACGTTCAGTTTTTCCAACATCAAGACGTTTCTCAGCCAAATTTGTGGAAACCAGACTGACTTGAGCCAGAACGAGGTCGCTTCTTCACTGAGTGTTTTTGTGCCTGAACTTTCCCGGATTTTAACCACAAAACACTTTTCAAAATAAATAAACTGAGTTTCATCAAAACATCATTTCAGTTTCACAATCTACCAACAAAATGTTCAGGTGAGAAAAGAAGTGACTCCCGAATGTTTTCCAGTGTCCATTTATTTATTTATCATTCACTACTTTAACTCTAAACATTTTTTTTTAAGAAATTCAAGTATTTGTTGGGAACACAAGTCAAAAAACAAACAAAAAACTTTTTGCTAAAACGAAGACAAAACATCTGTTTAAAACATCAGTTTCATATTTAGAATAAAAACATCAAGTTTCTTTTCAGAGGAGAAAAAACGAGTCTAATCTCTAAAGATGACCGTCCGTCCGTCCGTCCGTCCGTTTCTGCTGCAGCTCCACTCAATGAGATGACGGGAGCTGAAGCAGAGACCCTGAACGCACCGTCTGCTGATCTCAGACGGAGCAGAAGGTCACCTGGTGTAAAAACTGTTCCTCACCTGGAAGGAGCTCTACAACACAACGACAGAAAGGAAAGGAAAAGAAAAAAGGCCAAAAGAGGAAAACGCTTTGATTCTTTGTTCCCTGAATTCTGATTCGTTTGGGCTGAAAATTAACAATCAAAATGTTTGTTTCTGTGAATAATTCATGTTTTTATGAATTTAATTTTTACATTTTTTAATTTTGGTCTCCAAACTAAAAACGCAAGTCAGGATTAAAACTTTGTTCATCCAGGATAAAAGAACAAAACACTGAGAAACTGATTTTGTTTAAAAGTAAATTCTTCTCACTTTGTTTTTACAGAGTTTGTTATCGATAGAAGTAAATAATATATTCAGAAGTTAAAAAAGAGTAGTTGCTGTCAGATTTTTTTCACCATATAAGAGATTGAGAAAATAATTGTATTAATCAAATCAAACTTTGGTTTATGTGTGTGTTTTGTTTCTAATTTGGCAAATGAATTCCACCTAAAACACATTGTGAGGAGGCGAAGACGAGTCTGTAACCGTGACGGTTCAAAAAACAAGTTAAACTAAATTTACTTTGACTTGTGGAGATCATGAAGGTGCAATACTGCCACCTGCTGTCAGGACGTGAGATCACAGAGAAAACAGGACACTGTGATCCAGAATGTGATCAATGTGTATCAATAACATCGGCTGCAGATCCACAGAGACTGTTCACCAAGAGGAGAACATTACTGTCGATTTAAGGAACCCGAGTAATTTCAATCATCAGTCACATGATCTAAATCAAATGTTGCTGCTTCATAACAACAATAAATAAACTCAAAATAACTGTGAGAGTGTGACGGCGTGCAGAAGTTCACCTGCTTTTTCTCAGATTTTAGGGAACAAACATCAAAACGTTTTTCTGACTCTCGACTTTTTGAAAAATCTAATCAGATCACAACAAACAAAAACAAAACTGCTAATAAAATCACTTCCTAAGATGAATTAAATAAAAATTACCACAAAAATGTAGGTTTTTCGTCATTGTGGACAAACTCAACCATTGCACAGCATTCAAACCCAAATGCTCTCCATGGGATAATAAATATACACATGCAGATATACAAGTCAGGTAACGTGGCAGCCTCCGCGACGCTCACAGAGACGCTGCAGGTTCCTGTAGAGGAGGAGCTGAGGTTTCAGGGGTTCAAAAATCAGGAAACTGAGGGACCGACCAGGACGCTCAGGGGCCCGGCGGCTCAGTGGCCCCGCCTGCTGGAGGTTCTGGGCACGTACAAGAGAAAAAAAACAAAAAACACATGACCCAGAAACTGAGGAGCCGCAGGAACCGAAGCAGGAGCTGACGGTTCTTCAGCATGTTCTCATGAACCAGAAGTGGATCACAGAGCGAACAGCCCGGTTGGAGACGACGTGTGAACACATGATGAGACAAACTGTGATGTCAAAGTGTTGAGGAGGTCGAAACACACCCTCATCTTTCCAAGTTCTCGAGTTCCTGCAGTCAAACTGGAACCGAACGCCTCAGGAACCACAGGATCACACTGATGGTTTCACATGTTTCACTGCATGTTTGCACACTTTACATCACCCTGAAGATCCGAAAGCAACATTACGAAACAGCCGGACCTTAAACAGCCTCTGAGTCACTCTGACGGTGCATTCACTTGCAACAGTAAATGATATTTGACTGCGTTTGTAAAGATGTTTCTGATCATAAATAATGCAAAGATAACAGCTGCACATTAGAGCAGATCGTTCACAGGGAAATGAACTAATATGGATTAAAAAAACTTTTATTTTTGCATAATGTTGCTTTAACTTCCCTCAGTTTGAGTTTCGTTTCATGACAGTAAACTTTCTGCAGATGTTTATGTTGTAGTATTAAAATCCCTCGGAGTCAAAACTTGATTAACTCATTTCACAGGCAGCATCTGTGAGCCACAGGAATCATCTTTCTGCAGGGCCGCTGATCGCTGCTTTAAAACTCATTTCGACCAGCATCTTTGAATGCATCACTGTGGTGATCATCAGTTCATGATAAAAGCTTCAATTAAAACGATTTCTGACTCCAGCTTCTCAAATCTGAATATTTTCACGTCGGAAACTCAACATCTCTGTTTTCTGTTTCCTGTCTCAGAGAATGTGGATTTAGATAATTTGATTGATCAGGTGACTGTTGGATTATTAATCTGCAGAAAGTTTTTTTAGTTTAGGTTCATGTTCACTGAACTCAAACAGCTGGAAAATCAGATTTCCAGGATGATTTAAAGTCACAGGTGAAATGTTAAACATGACAAACCAGCAGTCTGTCATCAGACTCCGTCGGGTCTCCTGTGGTCTCACCGTGTGTTTGACATGAAACTTTATCGATCAGTTAGTCGTCACATGACAGAAACATCTGACAGGAGAGCGTCGCTGAACTTCTGACGCTGTCGTTCCCAGTTTTCAGTCCAAACCAGGATCAATACTGAAGCATCCTCATGTGGTTTCGTACAGTTCGTAGTCTCTAACGGGACACCTGAGCCTTCAACTAAAACAGGAAGTGAAACAACAAACCGAAGAAAAAGAAACAAAAAAATAAAACAGCAGCATTTCACCGACAACATCCATCTCTCGAAACCTCACACTGATTCTGAGCGGCGGGCAGAGAGACGAGGAGCGAGCACGAGGTAAAAGAAGTCACAGACTCTGGAGGAATGATGGGAGGGCTTCACTTTACAGATATGCACATCTCACTTCTTCTTCTTCTCCTTTTTTTCTTCTTTTCTTTTTTTGACTTTCCAGGGTTTGAGGTAAGTGGGACCGCCGCAGACCCTCAGACGAGACACACACTCTTCAACAAACACGCAATAAATTAAGAAATAAAAATAAAAAACACACTGGCGTCGCGGCCTCCTCCGTCTCTTTCCACGGGGACGACGGTCGAGGAGGAGGAGCTCAGCAGGAAGAAGAAACGCCGTTCAGATGAAACACAGCGAGCCGTCCACCGTTTTCAGAAAAAAGTGGGGAAAAAGCCAAATATGTGAAGTTTCAACATCTTTCTGTCCAACTTTAAAACCTGAAGTAACAACTTCCTGTCATGATTTTTCAAAATAAAATACAACCAATTCCCCAAAAAGTTCAGACGCTGTTTAAAAAGTGATAAAAAGAGAAAAACTGAATGCAAACAAACTGTTTAAAAGTGTTACTGAGTTCATGTTTTCACATCCTTCAAACATTCATGTGTTCACAAAGAGGTGAACGACTGAGTGACTCTTTCACACCCAAACATGAGTCTCTCAGCTGTTACCAGTGAAGTGGAGCTTAGCACAACTCTCCCAGTCTTTAGCTGCTTTTCACACCTTTTCACACAAAAATAAGACGATATTTACAGGAATCATTTAAACTGGTGAAGTGAAACATCGACTGCATCATCTTTGGACTGTTTTTCAGTTAGTTTATGTTACAAAAGGTTCAGCAGATAATGAAACTCTGTTTTACTGATGATTTCACAGCGTCTGAACTTTGTGAAACTGGTTGTGGTTCAGTTTGCGATCGCGCCGTCTGACCTTTGACATCAGACTCTTAAAAAAAACAAATTTATGGGAAATGAATCCTGTTTCAATCAGCTTTGAATCCTGATTAACTCCTGCTGAGTGTTCAAACGCTGATCCAGGATCAGTCAGCCCACTGTGATTAAAGAACAACAACGACGCTGACCGGATGTGGAGGAACACTGGGGACTGACTGCGGCTATAAACTGCTACATCTGTTAAATTGCATTATAATCTCTGCGTCGGCGCACAGAGACGCCACGCGAGGAAAACACAGTGAGCGATGAGTTCAAATGCAGTCCAGAAAAAAAGGAAAACCTTGGAGGTGTTTGGCGGTTAATGGGGTCATGCTGTTTGGCGGGTTATTACGTCACGTGACGCGCTGATCTGTGGCGTCGTCACACAGCAAAAAAGTCCAAAAGATCCGGTTGGCAAGCGAGCGCTGAGTGCGTTCAGTCCCCGCGGCGTTTGAATGAAACCGTATTGCACAGGGCTGGAATGACTTCAAAAATCTACGAAGCAACAACTCTACCAAACAATTAAAACCAGTATTTCTTAACAGCTCTACTAACAGAGATGGAAAAATCCAATCTAGTACCGAGTTCGTCCTCATTCCTCCTCATGCACTTCAGCAGCATTATTATTTTTTTTTTTAAATTCAGCACCGAAAACGCCGTAAGCATCGGCCGTTTGGGTCGTTTGGAAAGGGGAACGTGGATTTCATGTTCTGGGAAACTTTGCAGGGGAAAAACAGTGAGAGGATTTTTTCTGGAGGAGCTCCGGCGGGTCGGATCGTTCGCCTCTCGTGGTTGGATGAGTCGTTTCCCCCCTGCAGCCCCCAGACGAACGGGGAAAAAAAGGAAAAAGACCCAAAAACTCTGCGGTGGTTTAAGATGCCTCGGCCAATGAAATCCTTCCTTTAACTGCTGTCGCTCCTCAGTGAGGAAGAGGAGGAGCGTTCATCTCTCCTCCTTCCTGGACACCTTGGACGAGTGCCATGCGGTGGACCTGAGGAGACACACACACACACACACACACACACACACACACACACACACACACACACACGTTCTTTACATTCAGTGGTGGTTTGTTTTGCTCTTTGAATGTTTCAGACCATTTCTGACTCTGATGGAGACGCAGCAGAGCTGAAACTCTGGAATGCAAATCAGCCAGTGCTCCCATGTAAATACTCTGTTATGAGCCCCTCCTCCCCTTCCTCTCCTCCCGCTCCTCCCCCTCCTCCTCACCTGATGAAGGTCTTGAAGGCGGCACTCTGCGGGTTGATGCACAGCGGCACTCGTTTGCCCTGCTGGTGCTCCGTGATGAAGCGATGGATTAACTCTGAGGAACAAAACACAGACGTCCATCAGGATTAACAGGCTCGTTAAAATACAGAATCAAAGGACGTCGTTTCGCCACCAGGTGACCCAGCGGCCGCGTACCTTTTCCCTGCCACACGGACAGCAGGCTGTTCTCGTAGCTGTGGCTGAACGGCCGCTCGGCGACCGGCTCGAAGTCCCGGGTGTAAACGCGGCCGCTGGGAACGGAGTAGCAGCACTGACACATGCAGGTGTGGTAACGCAGACGGCCCTCGTCCAGGTACGGGTGGGACAGGGCGTCGCTGCCTGAGATCCGTTTAGCCTGCAGACAAACACAGGAGGCCGACACCAGTAAACTCTGATCTTACTTAAAACTGTTGTTTTTATTTTGTCAGCTGGCGACTTTCATTCGTCAGAGATCAACACAAACGCCGAGCGACGCAGAGAAAAGCCGAACTCACGGGATCAAAGACCAGCATCCGACAGAGCAGGTGCACCGCCTCGTGTGTGGCTCCGTCCGACAGCATGTAGAGCACCGACAGCGACGGCTGCAAAACAAAAAAACAAACATGTTCTTTCATCTGAAACTCTGCCGCTGCACCGGGCGGCTCCGTCCCACCCGGCTCATCCAACAACACGCTGCTCGACTCTCAGACACGAAGCAGAAACACTCAGCACAGGATGTTTACTTGTGTTATAAAACGCCACAGCAGGCGGCTGAATCAGAAAACTCGGCCTCGTGTTACTTTGCTTTAACGTGACTTGATGAGCTCAGTGAAGCACAAACATTTTAATCTAATATCAAACTTTAATATCAGATCCATAATCAGTGTTGGCAAATAAGTGGAGTGGAGACATCAGATATTTAACTCTCAGTGACGCTGTCGATGTATTTTGTAGTGATGGACGTCTGAAAGATTCATCAGCTAACAGAGAAAAAGTGTTTTTGCAGAACAAACTGATGTCACAGTGAAGTTGACCTTTAACCTTCAGGACATTTGCATCAGGTTTTTATCTTATCGTATGAAATCAAAGTAATTTAGCGCCACCTTTTGGGTTCAAACGGCTGATTTTTGGAGCTTTGACGGGAACAAATCTCATCTAAACTTTTGTCTCCGTTCTTCATTTTAAAAGCAGCTTTGAAAAACATTAACAGGCTTCTCATGTGATCAGATTTACTGTAAATCAACAACAACTGCAGCTTTTTAATGTTAATTCTGCTCTGGAGATGGTTGAAGCCTGAATGAAGTGAGTTTGAGTGGAGTCTTCTCCAGAGAAACGATCGACTTCTTAATAATGTTTCTTTATATTTGGAGCAACAAACTTGTGATGAATTAAGAGGAAAAGTCAGGAGGCTCCAGCTGCTTTGTTTCAATGTTTCTGATTATTTTGAAGTAAATGCTTCATATTTTCTGCTGCTCGGTGTTCACTGAACAGTTTGCGACTCCTCTGACAGTTTCAACAACTTTAATTATCTGCAAAACCTGTTTTAGATTCATGTAGCTGATGGATGTGATGAAAAGCTCCTGAACACGAGGCGTCCTGGTGTGTGTGAGTCTCTCTTGTGGAGGATGCTGTGGTGTTTTTGTCAGCAGTGTTGGTGGACGAGCGCACGGTCACGTACCGGTTTGTGCGGCCCCCTCAGGATGTGGGCTCTGGCTCCTTCGCAGGCCGACGCCAGGGCCGACAGAGGAGGCGTTCCCAGCAGGTCTGTGATCAGATCCAGCTGAACGGGGCGGGAGGGAGGACGGACAGTTTGTTCGGTAGAAGTACAACACAGAAGTGTAAAAATACTCTGTTACAAGTAAATTCCTGCATTTAAAATCCTGTTTATGAAAACTAGAGAAGCTTCAGGATTAAAGTTTACTCAGCTTGCCAACAGAACTCCTGCAGAACGGCACTTTTCAGAACTGTGAAATTTTCATTTCTGGATTAAAACTGAACAACCACAAGATCCAAGATGGCTGCTCTGTGCCTCCACAGCAGTTTTTTAAAAAGTTCAATTCCTCTAAAAGTAAACTTAAACAGTTTGATTCGACATCCAGTCAGACTGTCAGCAGGCACTGATCCCTGGACGCTTGTTGGAGGAGAGCTGGTCAGGTGACGCATCACCTGGTCTCACCTGCTGAATGGGGCTCTGCGCCTGGAAGAGGATGCGACGTCCCAGCAGCTCGGCGAAGATGCAGCCCACAGACCAGACGTCGATGGCCGAGCCGTAGTGGCGGCAGCCCATCAGCACCTCCGGCGCTCTGTAGTACTGCGTCACCACCTCCTGGGTCATGTGACGTGACGGGTCAGGCTCCTCCACCCGCGCCAAGCCGAAATCACAAATCTGACCAGAGACAAAGTTCTGTTAGAGACGAACACAAACCTGCAGCTCGTTTGAGTGAAAACTGCCTGACAGAAGATCAACGAGCCGCTTTAGAGGCCGAACTCTTCAGACGTATTTCTACCTGAACCTGGTTGAGATCGGATCAAACACAACTACGAGGAATCTCTCGGTTTTTAAACTTGTGCATGTTTTCAGAAAGCAGACGGACAAACGGAGCTTTACCTTCAGCAGGCAGTTGCTGTTGACCAGCAGGTTTCCTGGTTTGATGTCCCTGTGCAGGATCCCAGCAGAGTGCAGGTACTTCAAACCTGAGAAACCAGAAAACAACACTTATTTTACTCCCTTTTTTCAAACTAACTACAATATCCTCAAACTCTGATCACCTTGTAAATATTCTGACGTGTCAGTGATAAAAACCCCGTCCTCACACTCAAACCTGACTGACCAACAGGTTCAGAAATGAAGCTTTAGATTGTGTTCAAGGCCTTTTCTTTGCAGAAACAACAGAACGTTAAACTCTGGAAAAATATTGTTATTTTTCACTCAGACGTTCTGGTGTCTGGTGCTCGGTGGTAAATTAAACTGATGTTGGTCAAGTGTTTGAAAGGCTGAGCAGCTTTTTGAAGTTAAATGTAAAAAAGATTTATGTTCTGTTCTGCGCTAGAAGAAAACTAAATGACTGTTCCAAAATAAAAGTCTGGAGAAAAACAAAAATAAAAAGTCTTGCAGACCTGATTTGAACTCAACGTTAAACTGTTAAAAATTCTTTGCAAACAACATAAAAACTAAAACAATTTTGCACGTTAATTTTTAAATTTATAGTCAGAAATCTGAAACTTTATCTTGAAAAGGTGAAACTTCAGTTGTGTGAAAATAAATGAACGACTTCACGAGCAGCAGCTGAGCTTTCGCTCGAACTCCTGCTGAACCGACAGCTGCCGCTCACCTCGGAGGATCTGATAGAGGAAGACCTTGATGTGGTCGGTGGTGAGAGGCTGAGGAGACACGATCACTTTGTGGAGGTCGCTCTGCATCAGCTCTGTTATCACGTAGCTGCGAGGCGGTTAGCTGTCAAGGGAACAAACAGCTCACACACGGACTGACCTCCGCCTACACCAACACGCTGCATCTCACAGCACAGGTCTCATTTTAGGCTGCTGAACTAGTGTCAGCAAAGAAAGAGCTTCATGTCAACTGGCCATGTTAAAAATTCACCAGCGGCCAGCCACACATCTGCAGTGATGAGCTGGATTCAGACCAGAGACGAGGAGCTAAATTAAGTGAATAAAAAGGAGGACGTGATGGGGACAATTAAAAGAAGAGAAACTGGGACAGAATGTGTAAGAAAGGAAACGTATGTGCTGAGATGACACGCTGGAAATGGCAGCGAACGCCGTCAGCATGATGATTATACTGAATGAATTACGGCTCTGCAGCGAAGCCTGATTCTGACTTCTGATCAGTTATTTCCTCATTTATAAAGAAAGGATACATCTCCTCAAAGCAGTCGATCTGTGGAGGCTGCAAAATGTCCAGAGCCGACAAAACCTGCAGACACACAAAGAAGAAAGGCCTCAGTTACTTTTTCCACCGTCTGCAAAACGTCTCTGATTTCTGTCTCTTCCTCACAAACGCGTCTCTGTTCAGACTTTACATTGTCGTGTTTGAAGAAGCAAAGCATCCTCAGCTCTCTGAAGACCCTCTTACAGGACACCAGGTTCTGGAAGACATTCGGCATCTTCTTCAGAGCCACCTTGCGTCCGTCACGAGGATCCGTGACCGACCTGCACAACATGGAGAAGCACCGTTAGTTTAAAACAAACATGCATCTAAGAGAAAAAAGTGTCTTTCCTGTGAGTGACACAGAGACACAGTTCAGCAGACTGAAACATTTGAAAAGAAGCTCAGAGTCTTAATGAAGCGTAACACACTGTGAGTGCACTTGTAGCGAAGAAATTAACAACTTAATCAATTATTTGAGGTAATATCGGCGCTTCATGCTGAAGATTTGCTGATTCTGGACTAACAGATGAAAACTGTGATTTTTTAGGTTTTATATTGTAAGAAACTACATATGTTTTGTTTTTGGATTGTTTCAGAGACGTCACATTGAACTTTGGAAACATGAAGGACATTTTTTCACTTTTTTCTGAAACTGTTAGAACATTTAATCAACTTGCTGAGAAGATTATTGGCAGGTTAGCTGTTAACAACAATAATCATTTCTTACAGTTTCAGCGTGTATAAAATTAAAAAAATGGGATCTTGTAACTGTTTTGTGTGTTTAGCCCAGTAACTACAAAATACATGTGTTTCATTGCCATTTATCATTTGATCAGGCATGAAAACACGTTAGTACACCTGGAAGTGTTTTGCTCAGGTATCAGCTGTTTCCAGTCATGCAAAAAGGACTAAAAAACATAAACTAACAGAGGTTTAACACTGAGTCTGAAAACCAGAAATCACTGTTGTTGCAGGTCAAATGTCAAGAAAATACACAGACTGATGAATGATTTGTTTCGAGATAGTTTAAGTCTTTACTGACAACCAAAGGGAACCAATGGCTGCCTGCAAGACGGAAAAATCAACACAGAGAGAAATTCCTCAAAACACCGAGATGTGCTTTAAAGCCATTTCAACAAAACGTTTGCATTTAAAAAAGTAAGACATGCAAAACACAGCTGTGATGCTGAATGATGTGTGTTTACCAGACGACACCAAATGCGCCATAGCCGATGGGTCTGTCGGGCTCCATCTCCGCAGGGCTGGGCACCTCGCTGGCCGGGTTGCTGTAGGGCTGAGGCACCGCCGCCCCGCCGCCGGTGCTGCCTCCCAGGGCGGTGGGGTGACGGGGGGTTCCTGCCGGTGCGGTGGGTCCGGTCAGGCACGGGGTAGCGCTGAGGCCCGTGGAGGGGGCTCCGCAGGAGGAGTTGACACAGAAATACTTGTGGCCCAAGTCGGAGCCCGGAAACAAGTCTCCGCAAACAGTCTGCCGGCCTGCGCCGTGAAACGCCATCCTCCCCTCACCGAAGCCCGACACGGTCCGCTGTGTGTGCACCGAGCTGCCGCCCTGCTAGGCGCGGAGGGGACGCGGCTCCTCGGTCCGCATGATCCGGTGGTTTCCTGCGTGTGCACACGGGGGGAGACCGCATATGTAACACTGCCGATGTAAACAAGCGAGATCGATGCCAAGACGAAGAAAGAAAAAAGCTGCTGTGTTCAGACTGAACCGGTGCTAATCTGAGCTAGCATGAACAAACACACCACACACCGAGACATGATGCTCAAACACGGCTCAGTTACTGATAAACCCCCCCAGGATGTGGCCTAACAACCCACAACCAACTCACTGATTAATCCTCTGTAAACAGCCAGAGAAGTTACCTGTTTGTACCGAGCAGCACTTACCTGGTTAGTGGGACTGCTGCCTGGTTAACTTAGCTAGCCAACTGCGTCCAGCTAGCCGACGATGCTCAGCGACGACTCCGAAATACGAACAAGTTAAAGGTGCCACTCGACGCTAACCTGAGCCACGCAAGCTGCAGAGTAATCCTCACCAACACGAGCATGTGCCTTCACGTTGGTGCCTTTCCGTTTGAAATGACGATTAAAATGTTCTGCGGTCGGAAAACCAGTTAGCTCTGCTGCTAACCAGCTGTTCCGGCTAACAGGTTAACCCAGTGATGTCTCTGACCCACATAACTACCAGCGACCCAGCACCATGCTCCAAAAGACACCAATTCTGTGCCTTGGTGATCCAATTTAAAGAAAATACAACCAGAGCTCAGTAAAATCAATGATAAATGACGGTAAAACAAAATTAAAAGGGGAAAAATCCGAGCTGGATGCTCGTCGGTGGAGCTCCCGAAGCTAGCCGGATTGTTAGCTAGCTGTGTGATGTAGCTGCCCAGCTAGCTGCAGGTAGCTTCGGACTGCTCGCTAGCTGACCATCACCTCCAATTATCCCCCGAACAAGCGTCCCATACAGGCAGTCTCCTCTGCTCTCTGGGTGAATGTGTCTCATCCAGCAGGCCGTCGATGTGGTTTTAAACCAGCCGGATTTCTGGTCGCTTTCACAGCGGCTGCTACAGCTAGCTGGCTAGCTTGTCAAGTAGGAGGAGCTGGTAAAGCCGGGTGGGGGAGGGTTGATGATTCTCCCCCTGCTGTAAACAATGCTAACACTAACACTTAGCTCTGGTGCTGCAGACAACCGACTGAGAACATTTTGAAAAAAAAAAGTGCACGTTCACCAAAACAGTCATGAAGATCAGTTGAACTTGAATCCACACATGCATTTTACTGCCTTTTAATACAGTAACGAGGCGCTATGCACTATGCATCAATACAATCAATATGCACAGCCACAGAAATGTGTCACCAAGGTAGCTACAAATTACATGGCAATTTACCTTTTAAGAATAACAAATCAGCATCCAGCGTAAGAGCAAAGATCATATGAAGCAGAGAAGTTATGCACATTCAATGATCATGGGGAATATACACAAACAACTATCAGTCTGCCTTCACCAGCTGTACAAAAGTGTATTTACATGATGGCCCGTCAGAAACGCCTGTTCCCATGTCCTGTGAGGAGGTTTCTCTGTTCTGAGGAGCCGGACAAAGGCAAACAGGACACTTTTTCATAATAAATTATGGGATAAACTCAGATTAGTCGTGTGTTAGCGTACTTGAGGCCTTCAGGTCGATTTCCTCATTATAAACAAACACTGATTGATGGAAATATAAATGATCTAAAAACGGCAACAGCTTTTCCAAAACTCCGTCAGGCTGTGCAAGTCAGTTGAAAACTAAAGCAACAACATGATGGCAAATACAAACAGTTAACTGCTAAGCCATATGAATAAAAATACATGATTCCTTCCTTCTTGTGAACGAGCAGAGGTTTCCTCTTTGTCTTATACACAGTCTCTTCCCCGGCTTCGACTCGTCTGGTTTGCTCGACAGTGTGCGATATGCAACATGTTCAGCAACATGTCTGTCCGTCCGTCTGTCCGTGTTCGTGGCAGGTGAGCTGTTTAACGCCGCTGATGGAGCTGGACACGGAGGTTCGAAAGGCCGCCGTCCTCATGAAACCAGGAGCCATGTGGAGGAGGAAAGACGACTTCCATGGCAGCTCGTCCCGGTCCTCTTTTGGCAGTCTGCGAAGAAAAAAACTCACTCAGCGTCTCTATGTCACATGAATATTGTCTTAAATTAGCTTTGAGAAGGAGCCTCCCGCCTGCTGCACAGGTGAGCACAAAGATACAAAGATCTGGTGAGCTCACTTCCCTCTGACCCCCCCCCCCTCCCCAACAGTTTGATCTACAAAATGAGAAGAACATGTTCACTCACCTGGACTGGGAACCGTCCCTCCGCTTCTCTCCTCCATGAGTCCTTGTTTGCCTTTGCCTCCATTTAACCAACTCCCCCTCCTCCATCCCCAGCCCCACCCGCCCCACCCCAGCCTCCCCCCCCTCGCCCTTCCAGCCTGCTAGCTGTGGGGCTGGGGGGCTATACTGGAGCAGTCAGTTACCAGCAGTCCCACTGTGCTAGCGCTGGACACAGTGACGGCCACGCTGGTGGTGCCGACGGGCCCCGCGCTCGTCGGGTCGGGGCTGGGGTCGCCCTGGTTGGCGTGGGTGCCCATGTGACCCTGGAGCTGCGTGGCCGTCTTGCACTGCACCCCGCACAGCTGGCAGAGCAGCACGCCGCCGGCCCCCGTCCCACCGAAGCCGCCGCGTGCCCCGCCGCTCTCCTTCCACTCCTGACCGTGGTGCTTCTGAGCGTGGACGCGCAGGTACGTGAGGGTGGTGAAGCCTGAAAACAGAGACCAACACTTCGTCAAGGAACGAGAAACGTCGTCAGTATTTATTATCATTTTGGAATATTTGTGACGTTTTCCTGCTGAGGAGTCCTGCGAGGTCGCCGTGACTCACTGCGGTTGCAGAGGTGGCAGGCGTGGTGCTGCGACTGGTTGTGGACCCTCATGTGATCGGTGATGTAAGCGGCAGACAGCAGCTTCCCGCAGATGTGACACGGCACCTTCTCCTCGTGACGGATGAGGTGGGCGCGGAGACGATCCCGCGTTGCGAACGCTGACGTGCACGTCTGAGGAAAAACAAGAAACCGTGCAGGAGGACACACAGAGAGGGAGGAACGAGGTCACATGACAAACAGCTGTGGACGAAATGGATCAGATCATCATGGGGTGTTCAGCCTGAGCTTTGTTTTTAAATCTGCACAGAAATCAGAGAAAGATTCCTCTGAGAGTTTAGCAAAAGATTCCTGTTGGCTTCACTCGTCACATTTAACTGCTGCCTACGTTCCTTCAGTCCTGATTGTCCATCGTTTTGACTATTTGAAGAATTTCACTGAAACTGCTAAACACATGAAGCATTAGCTTTTCTTTATTTTACACAACACTTTTTGTTTTGTTTATCTGCAGTAAGTTTCTCTGAGCAGCTTCATGTGGACGATCCACATCGTGCCTTTAAAGTTCAGACTATTTTGGTTTGCCTGAAGTTATTTTTCACCATCGTCGCCCAGCGTCTCTCAGCCTACATGATCTACAAACCCGAATCTGTTGAACTGCAGCAAACGGAAAGGTGGGGAGGTTACCGTGCACTTGAAGGGTCTCTCTGTAGAGTGCACCTGTCGGACGTGGCTGTTGAGGTGGTCCGGTCTGAAAGAGAAACACACACAAACATCACAAACGAAAGGAGTCTTCACAGCCGACTGAACGTCTCTACACTGGATTACATGCAGTGCCTGTGTACCGAGAGAAGGCCTTGGCGCAGTGAGGACAGATGTAGGGTTTCTCCACGCCGCCCTGGTGCGAGCGAACGTGGTAGCTCATCCTGTCTTTCCTCTTGAAGCGCTGCTGGCAGATGGGACAGGAGTAGGGCTTCTCGTCCGAGTGGGACAGACGGTGGCGGTTGAGGTGATAAACGTCTCTGAAGGCCTTTCCACAGGCCTCACAGGCGTGGTTCTTCCTCACCTGGTTGGTGTTGGGATTGGGATTGGGATTTGGATTCTGTGGAGCAGCAGAGACGTAATGGAGCAGCTGTTCAGTCAGGTAAAAGAGAAAAACTACTGTTTGTAGTTTGAGAAAATGAGAAACACCAGCAAAGAAAAAAAAGGCTGTGCTCAGACTGCAGGTAAATCCAGTTTGTTTCGAATCAGATCTCTCTGTCTGCACTGTTAGTGATCATGTGACTTGTCCGGACGTAACTAACCTATGAACATGCGTCGCTTTGGTAACGACGCAGGTGAGGCTTCATGCTTCCAAACACAGATGCAGAGAAAATGAAGGAGCATCATCTCGCTCTCCAAACTATTCTGGTTTAAAGTCCTGATGCAGAACTCCTCCTTTGCTTAAATCTCAGTGATGGAGGGGGCTGGTTAACATGAGAAGCCTAATCCCATCACCAGTTTTGATGTTGTTGTCGTTGTGTATCCCGTTAAAAGTGACGTAAAAGACTCTTTAAAATTCGGTTTGAGAAGCCAGCGGGTCTCCACACTGTGACGCATCTGTAGAAGTCTGATTAAAAAGCATTTCAAACCCCCTCTGTACGCGGTTTGAATCTGATTTTTTAAAAATCTGCCCTCATGTGTTGTTTTTTTTTAATTTGCTTTCAAAAATTAATCTGGATTAAATCTGAATATGTAAGAAGTCTGATTTTTTCCTGGCAGTCTGAACATGGCATGATAGAAATGTAAGAAATCAAACATCTGATCTTCTTTTTTCCTGCAAACATTCTTTCAGATGCTGTAAATTTCGGGATCTGAGCTGCCTGAAACTTCACCGGCTCCCCCCCCCTCACTGAACTCCCAGCATGCATATTAACCGGCTCTTTTCCCAAAGAACCCACCTGCTCCATGGAGCCCACGACAACAACAGCTGCCTGGATGGGCTGAGGCGGCGCAGCCATGGTTACGGTTGCTGGGGCGATGGACACAGAGACCGGCTGGCTCTCTTGGCTGGCAAGCTGACCGGGCTGGGGGAGGGTCTCTGGGGCAGCGGTGGGGGGAGGAGGGGTCTGTGTGGGCAGGGTGAGGTGGAGGAGGGAGAGGGGGACCATCTGCTTCTCCACCCGTCCCACCTTCCCCGCCTCCTCCTTCTCCCGGGCGGCGCGGTCCTTCATCTTGATGCCCGTGTGCACCGACTGGTGCCGCCGCAGGTTGTAGCTGTTCTTGAACTCCTTGTTGCAGGTGGCGCAGATGTGTGCCGGCCGGCTCGGCTTGGCGAGCGGTTTGACTGGCGGACACATCGCAGTTAGAGACAAGCTTCACATGTCAGATCAGTGTAAATACAGAGACAGAGAGACCCCCCCCCGCCTCACCAGGTAGCGGCTCCTCGCTCAGAGCGGCGGTGTCGACGGTGGACGGCGGCGTCACGATGTGCTCGGCCGGAGGACTCTGAGTGGCGCCGGTCAGCTCGGGCAGCAGCTCAGACTGAAGAGGCGTCTCAGGTTGGCTCTGAGTCGACGGCGTCTAGAATTAAACAGGAACATCTTTATTGATCTCAGATACGCAACCGAGCACCAATCTGAACATTTTTTATCCTTTTTGAGTAAAAACAAACAATCTGAGAGAGACGTCACGATTCAGTTCACTGTCAAACTTCTGGGTCATTGATCAGCGTGGTGACGGACCAATGGGAGGCCAGGATGAGGAGAAACATTCACAGTTCATCTCCTGTTCAGGTCTGATCCATATGATCAGGTAAACATCTGTCAGGGATTTCCTCCTCAAGGTGAAACAACTGGTTCATTAATTGTTTATTGATCAGTTATAATCGTGTAACAGTCTCTGGTTTCAGCTTCTCAGGTTTGAGGATTTGTTTTTTCTCTCCGTTTTAAATAAATGCACATGAACCATCTTTGGACTGTTTGTAGGTTAGAAACAAACCTCTGCAGACTTCGTCTTCAACTCTGGGAAATTGAGTCCAATCTCACTGGCTAAGCAGTTTATTAATGAACTGAGGAAATAATCTAAAATTAATCAATTACAAAAATAATAATCAGCTGGGTCTCGATTCTGTCACCAGGTTTAAAATCTTCACCTGAACAAAGACGGAAACTTTCCCCCAAAAGCACCACAGCCGTTCTGTGGCAATCAATTACAAGCATTTAACTGAAATATAAATATTTCTCTGTAAAACTAAAGTACAATTATACAGCGACTGTTTTGAGCCCCCCAACATGCGAGGCCCCCACTGCCATCAGCACGACATAAAAATCCTGTCAATAATAATAATGAAGGTAATGAAACTGGTATTTGACCCTTTATAAGACAGCGAGGAGTCATAATGAAACATTTGGTCATTTCACATTCACACACAAATTTACGATTAATTCAAGTGTCCCCAAACACACACACAGTGAACCCCCCACCCTGAGGGCCCCCCGAGGGCCCCCCGAGGGCGTGGGGCCTTGGGGCTGGTGCTTGGATGCCCCCTGATCTGCTCAGAGGTAAATGTGGACATGATGAACAGGTGAAATTACAGGTAGCATCATAAAAAACATGCAGGCCTTTGGAGGGGGGGGGGTTAAAAGCAGCAGCTCAGAGTGTAAACACTGGATGTGACTGAAGCTCCAACCTGCCAGCTGGGGGGGGGGGACCAAACCAAGAGCCAACTTCACCCTGACCCCTCTGTGACCTCCTCCATTTTTTAACTCCCCCTCCTCCTCTTTAACCCCATGCAGAAATGTCAGACACCCCCTGGTTTCCTCCTCCCAAAAAAAAAAAAAAACCCAACCCCAAACCACACAGCAGCCCCCGCTTTGATGCAGACTCACCTGAAAGAGGAAATTACTCCAGGAGGTGTCCATCCTGAACTCTGCGGGGGGTAAAAGCGAACCAGCCTGGGAGCAAAGAGGGGAGGGAGGAGGGCACCGGAGCCGGGAACAAACGCTCCGACCGCCGCTATGAAAACACAATGTGAGGCCTGTACCGCAGCTCCGTTACCTGCCCGGTTAGTTACTGGAAACACATGACGACACCGGACGACATTTAGCTCGAATCAACCGACACTTATCAGGGATCAGGCTGCTATGAGTTATGAAGTAATATGGCGGTCTGTTGGAGATTTACAGGCACTGACAAGATGATTTTGTAAATGCGACAAAATGGTTGGTATCATGCTTGGCTTTAATGGTGCATTTTAATACCATTTGCTTATGTCTACTGTAATAAAATTTGGTGAATTGCATGCAAAAGATAGATTATTTTGATACAGAAGATGAGCAGGATGTAGTCGGGACGTGCTAATCATAGTCAGCAGCCGTTCAGGAGTCATTTATTTGCGATAGCTCCGAGAAGGCCGCGGCGTCGGGTCCCGAGCCTCGGCGTTGCGTACAGCTCCTCCCCTAACTAGAGCGCTCCTGGTCGGCCAGGGTCCATGGCTCCGCCTCGGTGTTTCAATCGACAGGATGACATCTTTCTCTTTTTTTCAAATTCTCTCCCTCACTCCCTCTCGCCCTCCCTCCCTCTCTGTCTTTCTTCGTTTTCTTTTTTTATCTCTTCTTCACCCCCACTGTCCCTCTCTGCTTTAAAGGGAAAGTATTTTGTGTATGCACCCTCCTCGCGGACCCCGTCTCGTCTCGTGCCGTCCCTCTCGCCCCCGCCGCCGCCGCCGCTTCACGGTAGGCCGACAAATAATGAAATCCGACATTTATGGAACCAGCCCGGCCGTTAATCCCCCCGCTTCGCTGTCCGGAGAGAATCCCGCGGTGACGGTGAAACCCCGCGGCCGCCGGTCGCCCGGACCTTTCTCCGCAGACACGCCAAACTCTTGGCTAAAATGGTGTCGGGTTTAGCTAAATCAAGGCTTTATCCTCGAGCATCTTAAAGGTAACGATGCGCGCAAGTGCAACAGCTGGATGTAACCTCGGTGCACATGACGTCCATTCTTGAGCGGGCCGGACGGACTGGCGCACCAAACTCCATTCAAAAAAACCTAAAATTTCATATTCTCTCGCTTTAAGTTCACGTTAAAAGTTAAAATGAGCAGAAACAGCGCTGGTTTTCCACACAGTCAGTGTCATTCATAGATTCGGCATGTATGCAGCGCACCAACCGGTTATCTGGTTATTAAAAATGTATTTTTTTTATTATCGTGACCAAAAGGATCGTTTATAAACTGCGTGCAACAAAAGAGCAGAAGTGCGACTTTGCTTATGTTATATTGAAGGTAAATGAAATAGGAATTTGCTTATAATACTGGAAGACAGTTACCTAATACAAGCAGAGTTATACATATTTCTGTAGGTATTTATGAATATCCATATTTTTGTCTGTCTACAATGCAAGTATGTTTCTGTATGTATGCAGGTATGTAAAGTTTTTGTTTGCAGATGTATGTGCTCTTTAGATTATGTCTTTTCTCTCTATCTTTACATATTTTCAGTGTTCATGATTTGCTTAATAAAGGACATGTTGCTGTGAATATTTTAATAGTGATTTTCTATCTTCAAAAATTAATTGAACCCTGACACCTACAATGATTTTTGAAAAGCATGCTTGTGTTTCACCCACAGAAAATTCATCCTTGGACCATCTGATGAATGTGGGCTAATAAAAGCATTAAGTCTGTATCAGAAATCCTGATTATTGGGGTGGTTTACTGTGCACAACCATGTCTGACTCCTAGACACAACTTAATAAAGTACTTAAATGATACATGTTCATTGTGTTCCACATTTGAGTTGCTGTTTATCTCGTTTAGTAAAGACAGAAATCTTAAAAGTGTCGTGATTATGAATCTGATGAGTCATTAATCTTCGTGTTAAGTTTGTTTCAAGAGTTTTGATGGAATTTGTTGCATCAATTGACATAAATTCCACTTTGTCTACATGACAGTTTGCAAAAATGAGCACAACCCAAAGAGAAGCTTGTTGGACTCATGTGAGCATTAATATGCATTAACATTAAAGCATGAATGCTGTGTATGAAGCCGACCTGTCTCCAACTAAAGAGAGAGTTAAAACTGACAGTCAGACTTTAATCAACGAAGGCATTTTGTAAACAGAAAATCTGTCGACCTCTTAAGAATTTTTAAATATTCAAAATAACAGGGCAGCAAGAAAATTAAAGAAAATCTTCTTTTGAGACATAAAACACTCCACCTGATGTTTTATCTCCTTTTCAAGGCCTTGATTTTGGAGATTAAAGGGCTTAAGATTTCTCCAGAACCTGCAGAAAATCAGAATATGAATTTAAAAAACAAAAATCTGGTTGAATTGTTTTTATTTTGCAGCTTGTTTTACAGTAAATTCAAACCATCTGTACCCCAAAACTAGGAAAACAAAAATACAAGCAAAAAACCCCCAAAACACATCAAATATATTAATTATAATAACTGTTGTCTTTTTAATACAATAGACTTGGCTTTGCTGTTTTCTGTTGACGTACATTTATACTTTATAACAATACATTCTAGGAAATAAGTTCCATCAAAAACAAGAGGCAAACATTTTGTGGTCAAAGTGCGTCAAACTTTACAGAAGTCTCTAAGAAGCACAAACGTGAAGTGACTCAACATGTACAACACAAACCCATGAAAGATGCCCATAATACTCAGTGCTCCTGACTCGAGGTAAAACTTATGACACGCTTAACTTTGTTTCTAAATGAACTAAAACAAAGAGAAAAAACATCTTTTCTAACACAAAACGGCACCAAAAATGTCAAAAAGCACAAATCTCTGTCTCATCAGCAGGAATTTTCAAGAGAAAAACAGCAAACAAGTTTAAAAATAGAAAAAAGGAATATTGAAGCGCATCAAAGCTCTTTTTTCACCGGACAAACAGCCTTTTTTTCCTCTAAAGAGAACAAACTGATGAACCAAAGCTTCAGTTTTTTGGTCTGTGACTATTTTTTAAACACATTGTCATTTTGTAAAACATAAAAATACTAAAACACAGCAAGTTTGAAAAAAAAACGTTTGATTTTAGTTGTAAGCTCACCTGATGAGTTCACCTGATTGTTCACCTGACACACAGGTGAACAAACAGGTGAGCAGACATCGTTTGTACGCTGCGAGCGGTTTGTTTGGATGCAGGATGAGGGCAGATTCACAGGAAACTCTGGTTAATAAATCCTTTTTGAAATGTGTCACAGATCAGAGAAAAGCTGCTAAAAAAACAGTTTCAGGATGTCGGGTGTCGGCAGGTGCATCCTGAAAAATCTGTTCATTGACTTCAGAGTTGCAGATGATGATCTATTAATTCATTCAATTAATTATTATCAATTATTGGTCCATCAAACTTTCCAAGAGCCCAAGTCAACATATTCAAATGTGTTTTTCTGACCAACAGTCCAAAACTCAAAGATGCTGAACTGAAACATCCTGAAATCAAAAACAAGCATTAAATGTTCACATTTCAGCTTTAAAAATGTTCAAAATGTTGCAGATAAATTTTCTAAAGGTTGAAAAGGTTTGACGTCATGTGAGCAGGTGATGACACAGTTCAGAGGATGATAAATGTCAGTGTGAAATTATGTTCCTGCTGCAAGAGTCTGTCAGAAAAATTAAGCTTTTTAAGTTTCATTTTGTCTTATTTTTCTATGAAATGTAATTTTTTTTGTCGTGTTTTCAAATCAGCTTCCTGCCATAAAAAACACAACAGTGACTTTTCTTTCATTTCATGTATCAGAGACCAGCACTGACACGTTTCTTAATCACTTCGATGTTTGTTGGTCTGATTGTCTCTCTGGTGCATCTCATTTTCACACAGCTGACCCTGAACGCAGCACCGCTTCACTCAGACTGACACCAACCGTCACTGAGGTCACTCGTTCCGGGCGTAAAGATTCATTTCACTGACTCACAGTGTGAATATTTAACTCCTCAGACTCCAACTTATTCATGATTGTTGGAAACAAAGCAGAAGAAAATGTTACTAAGTGTTTCTGACAGACTGTGAATAAAATCTGCCATCTTGCAGCACAAAGACACAGCTGTTATTGGTGCTACATGATCAGAGAAAACAGAGAAAAGGCTGTGGCATACATGTCTTTACTCTGCCTCGCTCACGTTCAAAGACAGTCGGACAGATGATGTCTGAGCTCTGGGTGCAGGAAACACAAACCTGCCACACTGTAATGATGCAAATCTGACAGACACATGGCACAGTTTCATTTTAAGATCACAGAGTCGTGTGGAGTCACTTTGTGCTTCTTGTGTATCAGCATGACTTTCCACAGAGAGAAGGATCGATCTTTCTGACAAATGAATCCCTGACAGTCTCTGGAAAACACTCAGTGCGGTCACAAAGGTGTTTTCTTCATCCTCAGAGACTCTTCTGAACATCTGGCTACAACATCATTTCTCCTGCAGCACCATGAAAAAGATGATTAACATTATTTTGAAGTTGGGACTGTGTTTCCTGATCCAAACAGAGATGGCAGCTCTGCAGGTTCCCTCAGTGAAAGTTAGCTTTTGGAAGAACAACGTGAACTTTAAACTTCCTGTGACTGACTGAGCTGTTTGTCTCCTCTTTGAAACGTATTTCTTTCTCTCTGACGGAGTGAAGCTTCATTCAAACATCAGATAAAAATGGGATCATTTCTGCTGACCTCAGTGGGAAAAAAAACCTCTTCGCCTTAAAACATGAGGAGGAACAAAGTAAGTTAGAAATTAAAAATAAAAATGTTTTTATATGGGAAATAAAATAATGTCAAACAGGATGAGAGAGTGATATGAATAAAAACTTCAGTCACATCGTGGTAACATTGTGATATCAGCTGATGTAACGATGCAGACATTTAGTTTCTGGTTGAAGAACATTTATCATCTCACTGTGTTTATTTCTACATCAGTTATGCGACAAACCTGTGAACACTGTTTGTTTTTGAAATGAACCTCAGGCCAGAAAACTCACCTGTCAAAACTGCCCTTTTTACACACACACCTGCCTGGATTTGGACTTAACTGCTGTGATATTTGGTCACTTTCTTTCTTTCTGTTCTTGTCGGACAAACTAAAGTGGGTTTGCTGTGTTAAATTTGTGGTTTAAGTTCCCTCAGTTCAAGTGCACAAAGTCTATCGTCACAATTAAAAGAACCAGAAATTAAACTTGGATGGACAACTGCTGAAGCTCTCACTCACTCCTCTCTCAATGCTTCTTCGTGCTCGCCTCCCGCTCGGCGACGTCGAGGGCGGCCATGTTCTGGGAGGCGGTGATGAGGTGCACGACGCTGATGCCGGCCTTCACCAGGCTGATGACCCCGCAGAGAGCCAGCAGCCAGTAGAGCCAAGCTGCAGCAGATAAAACAGACACACAGCAGCTCAAAACACAGCAACACACCTCATTCCTCGAACCTGCTGCCTCTTCGTTTGTGTGAAAAGCTCCACAACGAGCAGGTAAAGCTGACAGGTGTGTTTAATATCCTGCAGTGTGTTGATGTTACTGACGTGTTGGTTGAGGCTGAAGGGAGGAAACGTCTTACCTGCAGGTTCCTGGATGTGATGGAGGAGGTAGAGCAGACAGAAGAAGAGCTCGTTCCCAGCACACATCACAAACAGCACCGGCTGCAGGCGAGGAACAGAAACACACACTCAGTCATCTATACACAGATGTATGAGGTGTGCAAGTGTGTGTGTGCATGTGTGTGTGTGAGCTCATCACCTTGGATGTGTAGTAGATGCGGAGGATAGGGTTTCCGGAGAGGTCGATGGCCTTGTGACTAGTTGAGCCTTTTACTGTTGAGCTGAGAAAACAGAAGCAGAAGCATTTAGTATTTTGGGGTTTATGGTCTTTAGAGCCACACATGTATTAATGTTTGTGTGGCAACACATGGAGACAACAAGGGCTGTGATTGGTCGGCTTGTGCTACTTGTGATTCCTCAGAGTGAAACAACATGAGGTTTAAATAGTTAAAGGAGACTCAGAAAGCAGTGATGAACATGTGAAGACTCAGAGAGGAGGAACTGTTTGAGCACACAGACTCTGCAAACATGTTTTTAATCTGGATTATTCTGCTGAACATCATCCAACATTCTGGTTTTTCATCACACAGCCACAGAGCTGCACCACCATCACTCTGCTACAGGAGGAGAAACAGCTTCCTGGTTTTTCTTTAAACCAATCAGCATCATCTTCAGTTCAGGATGCAGCCACGATGCACTTTCGCAATAATGACATGCAAACAGCAGGAGAGGAAGAGAATGAAACAGACACCCATCGGCAGATTTACACCCACAGTCTACATCCTGTGAGTCGGACTAACCTGAGAGTTGAACACCTGAGGAACATGAGACGCACCTGTGCAGGTGCAGCCAGTGGCTGGCGATGTCCAGACACATGCTGAGCTGGAACAGGAAGGTGTATGATGGGTAGAGCAGGGACAGATTCACCAGCAGACACATGGTGGCGCAGCGGTCGGTCAGCATGTCCAACATGGCTCCGAACTTCGTGCCTGAAAGAAAACGAGAAAAAAAACACTAAATACATTTTCATTATCATTTTTTCTTTCAAGGAGAATATTAATGATGTTTAAAAATAAACATAAAAGGATTTTATAATCAGAAAAAACCAGAGACTTTAGTTGTTTTGGCCCTGAGTAGTGTCTGCAGGTACACGACTCCAACAACCTGCAGCAGGCCGTTTGTGTCCTACAGGCTGTGTGTGCAGTAAACAGAATATATGCAGATATAAAGTATTCTATTACACTACCCATTCAATATGTAGTCCTTTGTACCATTTGTATTTGTTTACAATGTGCAGACATTGCCCGTTGTTGGTGAGTGTTGCTTGTTTCATAGATGTTTCTTTTAATCTAATCTCAGCTTTTCTTTCTGTCTTTCAGTAAATTGTTTTGGGTGTAAAACTGGCATCAGTTTAAACCAGAGTCAAAATCTTTTTTGCATGTGTTCACATTCCTGGTCAATAAAGTGGACTCCAGTTCTAATGTAGCCTGAAAGGCAAAACTGGGGGCGCAGTAACAGCTGGATGTGACTAACATAAGTGTGTAACTAGTTTACATGCACAGTTAAGCTAGTTACAGTTCGATCGAGGCCACGCCCCTTTGAGAGACTTATGGCAGCTTGAATTGTATTACAGTCTATGAAGAAAATAAACGTGATCACAGTTTATGGTCAAAT
>JAPZDV010000009.1:827402-842615 GCA_029814665.1 Acanthurus lineatus
GGATTGATGGAGAAAAGAATCAGCAGCTTCATCCAGAATGAAAAGAATCATTAGTCAGTCCTTTACAAAAAAGTAAAAGTGAGCTCCACCTCAACCAACTCCAACCAACCATTTTACTGACCATGTATTTTCAATGCAGGACTTTTCAAACAGAGTATTTTTAGTATCGGTACTTTTACTGCAGTAAACTATCTGAATATTTCCTCAATCACTGTCCCTTTTTTGACGTGTTTCTTTTTTTCTGTCCCTCTTTCCTGTTTTTGTCCGGCTTGATGACGCAGTGAGCACAGTGTAATGCAGCTTGTTCGTGACCTAACGTGATGCGACTCGCTGCGAGTAGCGTGCGCCTCCCCTTTAATTTCTCCCGCAGATCAAAAATATATTTTTAGGTTTTTCTCCGCTGACGTCGACAGAAGCACATTTCATTCAGAAGTAAAAACGAAGGCTAATAAGAGCTTAAAATAAAATATTTTTGTTAAATAATGAGAATGAAATTTTCTTCATCACGATCTTTTCAAAATTTGCTATGCGTTTTAATAACCTTTTTTTTTTTTTAAATCAAACCTTTACACTTAATGAGGTCATGTGAGTATTAAAGGCTCAATCATTTACCACATTTGTTAATTGATTCTTTGTGTTTTGTTTTGGAAATAAATGGATCTGCAAATACTGAAGCAGGAAACGAAAGACTGGTCAGAAAATAATCATCTTACACAATAAACAACAACAATAAAATATGAAGTCTCCCGCGATTTTTGGGATTTATCTTTGAAAGTCAATTCAACTAACTCATTATTTAAAAACTTTAATTTCCTCTAAACTGATGGAAGTAAGAATGTAACATTGTAAAAGTTCATTATTTCGTCTGCCAGGTAAAAAGATAGTTTTCAGTTGACGGATGTTTTTATAACTCAACTTTAATACTAAAACAAGAATAATTTTTATTGCTGGATTAATTCTAACTGCTCTGATAAACGATGCGTCAGACTTTGGGCTCCATAAGGGCTGAATTTTTGGAAAAATGTGTATAATATTTACTGTTTCAATTTCCATCAGTTTCTGTCTGACCAACTCAACAGATCAGTTGAAAAAAACCAAAGTCAACTTTTCTTTTTTTGTTCTTTTATTTCTCCAAAATTATTTTGTAACGTTTCTGTACAAATCATCTTTCAGCTCCTCCAAACATTTTGCATTGAACCTGAACGTCTTAAACTCAACTTCCTGCTGCATCTCCTCACAACATCCATCATCATCATCATCATCATCATCATCACCATCATCACCATCACAATCACCACCATCATCATCTTTATCGCTCCTGTCAGTTTCTGAACCTGCTGGACACAAACAGCAGGACAGTCAGGGTTTTTGTCTTTCGGGGGAGGGAAAGTGATTCCTGCTTTCAGAGGTCGAAAGCAGTGACACTGAGGTGAGTTTGTCCAACAGAAACATTTAAAGCTGCACCAGGAAACGAAAGCAAGGCATTATGGGAAATTAGCTTGTTTGCCATCATAGACAGAGTGAACAGTGAGAGGCAGCTTCTTAAAACAGACTCATTTGAACTTCACATTGGTTTTATATTTTTCATGCAGAGAAAATTTTAATCAGTTTGTAAATCTTTATATATAAAGCGGTCTCTGAATGCACCACAGAATGGACAATGGAAGAACAATTTCTCCTCCGAAATGCATCATTAGAACTGAAACAATAAGTTGACAAACTGAAGACCAAACTACAGATATTGTTGATGATGAATCAAATAATCAAGAAAATTCTCTGCACATTAAACTAACAATGAAAATATTAACTAACTGCTGCCTCAAATGATAATTTTTCTTCTCTTGTAACTCTGGAGAAGATAGCAAACATGAACATTTCCCAAAATGTCCCTTCAAGTTTAACATCATGAACACACAGAAATCCTGATGACAGTGAACTACTCACAATACAATCATATTTCTCTGCTGTTGAGACCAAAATATCTGTTGTTGGCGAATCCAACATTACAAACGATCAATCCACATGTTCTCATCTCTCTGCTGGAGACTTTCTCACTTTTTCTTCCCCAGTGCAGCTTTCATTGGCAAAAAATAACACAGGAATGGTCAGCATTGAAAAACTTTGAAAAATAACACATTTTTTTAAAAAAAGAAAAAACAAAGTTGGCAAAATGAAATCTCACGGTTCAAACGTTCTCTTTAGTTCGTCCACCTGCAGCCAGCGGATTCCCACCAAACATTTCTGTCCATAAAGATCAACAGAACACTTGTTTCACCCACAAAATGTCTTTAGTGTCTCCACGTGGTATTAAAGTCCAGCATGTCCTGTGAAGATGAGTCAGCAGAGGAAACTAAAATGAAAAACAGTCTCCAGGTTCCACTGAGAACGTAAACGAGGACTTTCTGTCCCCTCCTGCTCTCTTTCAGCATCTTTCAACATTTGCACAAATATGGAAAAGAAACTAAGAATTTAGCCAAAGTCTGCAAACCAGAAATATGCAGTTTTTTCCCACCCAAACATTCTTTTACTATCAGTGCAAATGAGGTAGACATGACAGACAGCATCAGATCACACTGAGGTCAGCCTCCTGCAGCGCTGACGGAGGGTCACGTGACAGGAAACAGCTTCAAACTCAGCTGAAATCCTGATTGATTTTCCACCTGCAGCTGCAGGAAGTGACCAGATGGTTTTTCTACCCATTCGAACTGTGCAAAGTAAAATGAGGAGGTGTTAAATCGCAGAAAAAGAGAGTGAAGTTCTGCAGCTGAAACCCCAGAAGTGTTGAACATCAAAGATAATTTCAGGATAAACAGCCATAAGAGGGCGCTGTGTTAAACATTAATTCACAAAAAATCTGGAATATAGAAATTATCAAAACTCAACTCAGTATTTTTAAAAATTTGACATTTTTAAAATTTCAAATAATTTTTTAATTCAAAATTTTCTTTCAAAAGGTTTTATTTCATTTTATGTTTCATGACTGAAATTATGAAATAATACTTTATGAATAAAAGATAAATTAAATTAAAAGTATGAAAAAATGACTTTGAAAGAAGGCATCTGAGATGAACAAAACAGATTAAAACAATAAAAACATTTCATATGAGTTGAGATTTATTATTTCTCTTTAGTCATTTTCTTAACTGCTGGATATTTTTTATATTTTACACAGTTTATTCATACGACTGTTTATCCCGTGAAGTCTACATATTTTCATACTGACCCTCGGGGCCTCCATATCCTGCAGGTTACAGTGTGTTTGGGGAAGTCCTGCACACAGCGACTTAAGAGTGCGAAACACAAAATAAAAATCAAAATAAACATGGCACCAAATGCAGTGACAGAATCTGGAAATACTACGGCGTGATATTCAGCTCCACATTTTAATACTGGCTCAAAATAAAAAATAAAGTAAAAAGTAGAACGCAGCCCTGCCCAGAACTGTAGACTCCTTCCCTGAGACCTCGACAGGAATGCTGGGAAAGGTAGTCCTTTTGTCCTCCTTAAAAAACGTGAATATTTTTTATTTTTTAAAACTCTATCACAGTAACATTGCGCTTATTCCCCACCTAGTGGTCAAAATTGCCAATTACATTTTAAAAATTAGCATACAACATAAATAATCCAACTGCAGTAGAGGTAATAATAATGATAGCATCTATTTGTCTGAATCTAGTACAAACTGGAATAACTCACGTGACAAAATAATCATTATTATTACTCTAACACAGTCTCCAAGTTAGTGCTTTTATGTACACTGCTAAGTACAATGCAAGTCAAAAGTGTTTGGACAGTGAACAATCTTCAGTATACCTGCTACATTTACACAGGTATCTTACATTTATATGCATTTATATAAATAGGTAGTGTGCATGTTATCCATACAAACGCCGTCTGTACACAAGCTCCATGCACTGAATTGTTCTCATTTGTAATGTAACATGTACATCTTATCTACAGATGCAGACCGAACTGTCAGGGAACAGGTGGAGGTGTGGGTAAGCTGCACGCACACACACACTCACGCACACTCACGCTCTTTCAGCTAAAATCGCATGCGACTTGGAGCTCGGCTCACACGAAAACACTCTGACAGCATCTCTTTAAAGGAGCACGCCGACATTTCAGGACATTTTCTTATTGGCTATTTCAACTCGAGTCAGGTGACATCACCGATGTCGCATCTGTGTGTTCAGACCTTTAAACAGGTGGATGTAAAAAAAAAAACAGACACAAACCTGAAAGTACCTGTCATGTTTGCCAAGTGTCTGTTAAACTTATTTTTTTGATACAGTATTTATTCTGAGGTATATCCTCGTCTTTTCTGTATTTGTTCAAAATATACTACGTGTACACCATTGTGTACTTCTGCAGTTGTCATGTTAGTGCAGTGAAAGACTGTATCTCCACTCGTTTGTATTTCTGGAGTCTAATCTTCAGCATATTCTCAGTCACAGTTTCTAGTAAACTGGCTGCATGTCAGACTAAACTAGACAAAAATTGCTGGACAAAAAGAGCTTTTTAGTAAAAAAAATCTACTTTTAAAATCCTTAAAATATTCACCTTCCAGCTTTTTAATGTATAAAATAAAATCCAGTTCTAAATGAACTGTGGTGGAGCCCCCTAGTGGACTAATTTTCTTTAATCTCTTTACTGAGACAAAAAAAAAAAAACACTGCAGAAGGAAAAGATGTGAATCAACAAGCAGCTGTTTCATGTCAATTATGTCATTTTACAGAATTTAATTTGGTGTAAAAATCAAAAATATTCCTACCTTTTTGTCTCTTCCACCATCAAAGATCATAATATGAAATATGATTCTTGATACTCCACTGAGGAATTATCTAACAGAGGAATTTACCTTCCTCTCTTGCTCAAATATGTCTCTTTTTTTCATGATCTAATTTTTTCCACCAGTTTCGAAGCTCACGTCTTCCTGTTAAAACTGAAAAAAACTTCAACTGCTTCTGTTCTGAACACACAGATGTCAAACAGATTCATAATCTCATCTTCTGACTGCAGCGAACAAACCCAACCTTAAAAACCTTAAAATGTCGGATTGTTCCTTTAAGGAGAATTAAAGGGCAGTGGTAGAGTCATCTTGGGTCAGCCCAACAGAGAGATGGCAGTGTTTGTTTCAACGTCATTTACAGAATCTTATCACTACAAATAAAAGAAATGTGTTTTTAAAGAAATCTTCCCCGGGTCGACCCACCCCCCCACCCCGCCGAACGTATGAAACACTTACAAATCAAAAAACTGGGTTTACAATTTACCGTTATTTACATAGTTACAGTGGTTTTTAAAGCACCGCTAGCCAAGTGGAAGCTCCACGTCGCTCGCTCGTTCACTGACAAACTGGAAAACAGGAATTTTAACGCGCAGCTTTAAACCTGGAGGTCTCGGCTCAAACCTGAATCTCAAACTGGTTCAACTGGCGACTCAGTGAAACCGTCTCACCACAAAGTCGATACTGTGCAACAGATTCAGTGTTACAGAGTCAACTAATGGACCGGAGTGTGTGTGTTTCTGTCAGATCTGTGTTGACTTGTTTTTTTTTGGGGTTCATTTTCACACGTGGACGAGTCGTTTTTTTAAACTTTTGTTTCATGGCTGACTCTGTGTGTGTGTGTGGTTGGAGGTGTGTGTTTCTGTGTTTCAGACTCGTTCGAGGCTTTCTTTCGTTCCTGACTTGTGCATCAGGAACAGTTTAAAGTTCCTGCACATTTCAGGAAAGGAGATTTTAGATTTTACTCTTTTTAAATGAGGGTTTGTTTTCTTTTCAGTGACTGATTTTTCTTTCTTTTTGTTTTGGGCTCCAGCTCTCTGAAGCCTCTTTAAAAGACGAATCTTTACTGTTCCCTCGTCGCTCTGTGAACCTGGTTCTCCTTCTGCTCTCTGTGTTCGTGTGAAACATCTGCAGCCCTGTTGGTTTGTCGTGAACAGAAGCAGAACGACGCTCACAGAGCTGATCGCAGACTGAAGCTCCGCCCCTCTCATGAGTAGGAGAGGTGGGAGCCGTTGGAGATGTGGGAGGTGACTGATGTGCTCCGGCTGAGCCCTCCGTCGCTCCCCCCGCCGCCCGGCCCCCCGGAGGCTGTCCTCCTCAGAGGCTGGGGGCTGTTCCTGAGCGCCATCAGACCGGGGCCCCTGACGCTCAGGCCCCCGCCTCCGTAGCCTCCCTGTGATGACGAAGAGGAGGAGGCAGAGGAGGGAGGGGAGGAGGAGGAGAGGGAGATGGGGGGAGGCGGAGGTGGAGGAGGTAAGAGAGCCAAGGACTGGGAGGAGGCGTGGGAGGAGAGGTGATGGTGGTGGTGGCTCTGGGAATGATGGGAGTAGTGGCCCCCTCCTCCCCCCCACTCCCTGACCCGCTCGCGCTCCCTGCTTTCGCGCTCGTGGCTGTCGCGGTACAGCTGCGGCGTGCTCTGGTGGTGTTGGTAGTGCTGAGGGAGGTAGTGCTGCTGGTGATGATGGGAGGAGGAAGAGGAGGAGGAGGAGGAGGACGAGTGGACTCGGCCGCTCTTCTGCAGCTCGCTGTCCCTGCCGAGGCCGTGCGAGGAGGTGACGGACTCGGCCCGGCTGAAGCCTCCTCCGCCGTGGTTCTGACTGCGCCAGGACGGAGTCGCCACCGAGTTCTGGACGCTGTGGCTCCAGTGGCTGCCTGAGCGGGGGACGGGCCGGGACGGCCAGCCGCTGGAGCCTGAGGAGGGGCTGGGGGTCGGGTAGCCCTGGTTGTAGGCCTCGGCCGGGATGCCACTCAGTGCCATGTTGCTGAAGCCAAGCCGCATGCTCTCTGAGTCGAAGGCCTCGATCTCATGAGCCTGACGCTCGAGCAAAGTCTGGATGCGCTCTGAGCGTTCGTTCTGCAGAGAGAGCATCTCTTCCTCGATCTGAAAACACACAGTCAGACTGTTTGTGCCGGACTCAACACAACAACAAACAAAAAACATGTCTGCTACAGCTGCAACGTTCAGTCCCACAACTCATCTGTCAACTGAGGAAAAGCCGTGGCTTCTTTAATCACTAATCTGCTACATAAAATGCACAAACAGCAAGTCAGCGAGAACTAAAACCTGCAGAGCTTCAGGAGCAGAAAGAGAACAAAGCTTGTTCCTGAGTAACAGGCTGCAGGTCGAGCGCCTGCAAAGGAAGGAGGGTTTCATGCACATCAACCTAACCTGCACTCAGTTTCAGAGGTTGTCCACTAAGCTACAACAGATAAGACAGGCAGCTGTGTGTGGGATGGAGGCAGCCATCTTACCCTTTGCTCCAGCAGCGCCCGGCGGATGGACACTCTCTGCTCCAGGTCCTTCACCTCCCGTTCGTGCTGAGTGTCGGTGTGGATCTTGATCTTGCTCTGGTAGGCGTTCAGCAGCTCCAGCTCCTGCTGCAGCTGCATGCGGAGCACCTGGTACTCGGCCTCCTGGGTCTCATCGAGCCGCAGCTGTGAGAACAAACAAGGATGAGCATCGTTATCAGTAGAGCAGAATCTGATCAGATGGCTGATGGGACAGCTGATGTGAAAACGGCATGAGCAGGATTCTTATTTACTGGATGTGATGTGAAGTTTTTTCAGCAGGAACTTGTTATGTTTCCTCTTTATCAACATCCTCTGTGACTGTGTGAGCAACAACTTTGGGGAAATTGTCTCTTTCTATGCAGTTTAAAAATATTTTCTTAAAACTGAATTTCTCTTCATTTGACTTATTTTTTTCTGACCAACAATCAAAAAGATACTCAAGAATTTGAAGTCAGAAAGTGACTGTGTGGACTTTTAACTTAAAACAATGAATCGATTATCAAAACTGCTGTAAATTAATTTCCTGTTGACGGATCAGTCATTGTGCATCTGTTCTTCTGTTTTGCAGAGAGAAATACATTTTTAAATAAATTTTTGTCTTTCTGCCTCTCTGAGTGTCGCCTGCAGTATGAAACGTGTCTCTTTGCTTTAGTTTAGTGAATGGTTTCAGGATGACAAACACACTGAGGTGGTGCTGATGGTGTGGTGGGTGGGTGGGGTCAGGTGGATGTGTTGAGGTGTAGGAGGTGCGCGGAGGTTTCCTTGCCTTACTCACAGCCTGTGTGGACAGCATGTCGTTGATGGAGTGGTCGTACTGCTCGGCCAGGATGGCCAGCTTACGTGTTTGTTCCTCTTTGAGGCGTTTGAGGACGGCCTTGTGGTCGGATTTGGGAGTGCTCTCCAGCAGATGGTTCCTCAGGGCTTTGTACTGACGAGTCTGGATCTTACAGGTCTCCTGGAACTGACGCTTGATCTGCAGCTCTTTGGACTGAAAAGGTTTTAGGAAAAATCAGATAACTCCAGTGTTCAACTCAAATAAGTTGGATTTTAAATGCTAAAACTAAACACTGGAGGCTGTGGCCTTTTCTTCTTACCTTCAGGCTCTTGGGCTGCTGGCGGACCTCCATGGCGTGTTTCTGTCGCAGCTCTTGTTCACGGCGCTTGTTGTACTCCATCTGGTTGGTCAATTCGGTCTGATGCTGCGTTCGGATCAGCTCGGCCCGAGTTCGCTGCACTGAGCTCAGCTGCCTGAACTCCAGCTCCTGGGTGGACTCGTGGTGCCGCAGCAGCATGGCACACTCCAGGTCCTTCTGGGTCTGCTTTTTGTTCAGGTCCTGGTGGAGGACGAGCCAGGGGGAAGAAGGAGAGAGAGGAAGATGAAGACATGTATACGAGTCAAACTCTCTAAAAGATGCTGGAGTTCTGCTGTCGTGATCTTTAAAAAACTGGACAGAATGATGAAGAAAATATCACAAACTCAGATTTTTGTGATTAATATTTAAATGTAAACTGACTGATTAAAGTAAAGACTTGAATTTTTGAATGACTGTGCAATTATCACAACTTTTTTATTTTTAGAAATATTTAAATAATGTAGCTGCATAAAGTTGATGTCAATGCAGACGTAGCCAGAGAAAAGTCTAATTCTATGATAATTTTCTCATTTAAAAAAAAATAAATTGACTGATTAAGTGCTAAATTATTTAAATTTACCCTCGCTGCTCTGTTGGTGTTTTTGTAAAGTGAAATACTGTGTGAATACGCGGACAGCTGTGCGCATTCACATGACATTTGCTGTTAACTCAGACGCATCACCTCTCGCAGCAGGTCCTGCTCCAGGTTGTGGCGAGCCAGCAGCATCTTCCTCTTGTACTGGCGACACTGCAGCTCGTAGTACTGCCTCTGCCTCCGCAGCAGGCTGGCCTCCTCCTCCGCCTGCATCTGCTGCAGACACTCCTTCTGGCGGATCAACCACTCCTGCTTCTCCCGCTTCGGGGTTGACTGGTTCTCGCTGAGCTCCTGACCAACAAAAACCAGGAGAGGAACCAGGTGAAAAAACAACACATGTTAAAAAAAAAAACTACAGTTAGAACTCATGCCTACAGACGTGAAGAACTTTGTTTTTGTCACATGTGGTTCCCCATCCCGTTCAGATTTTCACTCAAACGGCTCATGTAGGCTCATGTGTGTTGGCAGGGTCTCCTCCTTCGGCAGGTGTTGGATGTTTGCAGATGAGTTAGCTGTTACCTCTTTCAGCTGCTCCTTCCGCTGGCGATACTGGCGTTTCTGGGACTCCAGTAAGCTGGTCAGTTCTTTCTTCTGCTGGCCCAGAATGTGCTGCTGGAACTTCTTCTCTTCTGTCAGAGCAGCTTTTGTCTGCAGGACACAAACAGAGGCTGAGGTCAGAGACCGACTTTCTAAGAAAAAGATTAGTGCCAAAGCTGGTACATCAGTGATTCCTTTCAGTAATGCAATTATGAAATTAAGTCACAAGAACTGCAGATTATCCAGTAAACTCTGTTCTGGTGTGACACACTGAGTCCACTGACACAGAAAACTCTGAGGTCTCACCTCTTTCTCCAGGATGGCCTGGTGCTTCTTGACCAGTTTGTCAGCTTCAGTGGAGAAACTGTTCCTCTGGTTTTCCAGCTCTTTGTCCAGCTTCAGCTGGTGCTCGTCCATCTCCGCCTTCAGCTTGTTCTCCAGCCCCATCAGCTGCTTCTGGTGCTGCCGCCTCATGCGTTTGTATCCAGACATCTGCTCTCTGAGTGCCGAGCCCTGCTCGTGTTCCTGGATCTGACGGGTCACCTGGATGAAGGGAGGAGAAACAGATTAACTCTGATGTTTAAGAGATGGGTGTTCATTCCAGCCAGCAGGCAAAGATCTGTGAAAGACAGAAGACTCGTTGTTCTGAAACAGAAAACAGAAAACAATCCAAACATCAAGTATTCTTATATAAACATGTAAATACCATCAGCTGTATACTGACTTTACTGCAGCACTGAACGGCCTTAAGGACGACCAGGTTTCCTCCACCAGCTTTTGATTAAGAAAAATCTGTTTTTCTCAAATTACATCACAAAGACAAACTACAAAACCAATAAAACACAAAAAGGTCAAGTGAAGTTAAGTCAAGACTTGGATGTAGAATTGCTGATAATGAAAACTTGATTCTGTAATTTATTTGACCTCTGGACTGAAAAAGAGGAGTGATCTAAAAGTGTGAGGAAGAAACAGACCAAGTGTTTGCATGTTGTAAGGGTCAGAGGGACACAACACGACAACAACAAGCTGCAGGGACGAGAAAGAGGCCTGAAAGAGAATCCTCACCAAAGAGGCCGTTCTGATGGTGGCGAAGTGGTCCCGGTTGCGATAGTAGGCGCGACGGCGTCCAGCTGAGGGCGCCTGAGGTTGGTCCATCTCTGGCTGGTAAGGATCATCATAGATGTTGTCCTGACCCTGAGGAGGAGGGAGGAGGACACACTTATTCATCACACAGAAACAAATGAAAATCATCAATCAGTGATCTACCAAACTCCAACAGATGATGGAGGCACAAGGGACAGGAGCTGGATTTCACACATTAGGTCTGACAATGAGGGTCCAGGCAGGTGGGGGTGTTTACCGTGGGTCTGTGGATGATGGAGCTGTTGGAGGTGACGGTGTGCTCGCCCTCCTGCATCATGGCCATCTCACTGCTGCTGTCATCGGAGGCGTCAGCCAGACTGTTGACTGAGCTGCTCTGGGAACTGGCTGAGATGGACATACTGGGCACCGACTGGGAGCTCTCCATGCTGTTGACGGTGCCTGTCCTCAGCAGGTACTGCTCCACCTCCTGACACAAACACACACATATATAACTTGTGTTTTCCTGTGTGCTGCACTTTGGGTTCATGCAGCTCAAACTGATACAGATGTGCAAATGCAGTCACACATAAAAAAAGAAATGTCATTAGTGTTCAAGTTGACCCCAGCTTTTCCTTCATGCTCCACCTGCTCCTTCAGCCCATCCACTGACTTCACCCTGCTCACCTCCTCATCCTCCCCTCCCTCGGACACGGGGCCGTTCTGCTGGGTCTCCTGGAAGAGGATCTTCTTCATCTTGCGATACTGCAGGTTGTCCAGCTCCCTCACTGCATCCTTGGTTCGAGCGATCAGGTCCATGATGACTGTCAGCGGACGCTCGCGGCACAGGAACCGATGCTGCAGGACGGAAACGACAGGTGAGCACAGCGACGCTGCAGAGTGTGTGTGTGTGTGCGTGTGTGTGTGTGTGTGTTTTGTTGCTGCTGGATGATGCAGCTGTGTGAGCTCTCACATTGAGCTGCACGTCCGAGGTAGGCCGGTCCTGGGGAATCTTCTGTAGGCATGAGTCGACAAAGTTACGGAAAGAATCAGACCTGCAGAGAAATGAGAATTAATATTTTCATATAATTATTTCAAGTTTTGTTTTGTTTTGTTTTTTGCATATATTTGATGAAGACTCCTGAAGAGGCAGACAGGAAACAAACAAACACTGGAGACTGCTGAGGAGCGTTCAGATGTTAAGATGCTCTAAGATTATTTGCTTTAATCTGATTTTTAATGTTTCAAATTTATCTGAAGGTCGAAGAGCAGGAACAAACTACACACAGCTAAGAACAGAGGAGCCAAAGAAACGTTCTCACCAGTGATTGGACTGAAGGACGGGGCTTTCATTCTGAGCAATGTGATATAAGGCACTCATAGCATTCATGTTGAACAGTGGGGGCTTCCTCTCAGCTGGAAAAGAAAACACAGAGTCAAAGACCTTTCTTTTCTCACACACACGTTCATTCAAAGAGTGAGACTGCGGGTCGTACCCAGCTCTATGCAGGTGATGCCCAGCGACCAGACGTCCACCTTGCCGTCATACTGGCCTTCATCCATGGCCAAGATCACCTCTGGAGCCATCCTGACAACGACAGCACAGCATCACAACGAAGGAAAAGATTTAAGACACAAGATTTAAAATTCTATTAGTGATGCAGAATTTTATCTGCACTCTCATTGATCTGCACTCTAGAAAAAAACAAACAGAAATCAGTGTTTCCAGTTCTTTAGAAATTAAAGTCTACATTTCCCAACAACACTACGACAGTTTGCTCGACATGAGAACTTCAGATAGTCAAAGATTAAATTCTCTTGTTGGAGGAACGATGAGCTGAATATCTTCAAACAAACCGAGTCAGTCAGCGGTGCGGAGGGTCTGAACACTCACCAGTATGGCGTCCCAACAAAGGAGTTTGCAGGAGCCACGATGGAGGCAGAACCGAAGTCCCCCAGTTTGACCTGACCGGGCTCCGTCAGCAGGATGTTTCCTGCCTTCACGTCCCTGCAGAAGACAACCAGACGATAACCAGACGATAAGAGTGATGCTGCCTACACAAAGACAGTGGCTGCAGCACTTTAAACATCAACAAACTGATGTCAGATTCACAGTCATGTCAGCTGCTGTCATGCTGTCATGTCTGACTGCTCGTCAGATGGTACACAAACATTTTGCCAGGATTTGTTGCAATAAACTGATGTGAAGAATAACAGAATGTCGTTGGTCGGCACAGTGAAAGAGCTTTTACCTGTGAATCATATTGTGAGAGTGAAGATATGCTAATCCCTGCAGTGCACCATGGGTAATAGCAGCTATTTCAATTTCCTGGAGAGGCTTTTTGTGAACTGCAAAGAAGAGAAAGAGTCACAAACACCGAGAGACTGACAACAATCATGTGCTAACGAGCAAAGACGAGCGTGAACTGACCTTCGAGGAGGTCTGAGGCCGAGCCGAGGCAGTACTCCATCACCAGCTGAGGGACAGACACGTCAACATGATGTCAGCACTCACACATGGTGTCTTTATATTCATCTCTATCACAGCAGTCAACGGCACACATAAAGACAGCAGCAGCAGGAGTACACAGAACTTTTACTCCAGTAAAAGTAGTAAAGTAAAAGTACCACAGTGTAGAAAAACTCTATTACAAGTAAAAGTTGTGAGTTTCCTCCTTCAGTTCAGCTCTGATCTTAAGACACATTCAGACCAAATCAGATACTGCTGCAAAACTTAAGCTCTTACATTTATTTTGATGGTGAGAGTCTGTTCAGGCTGCAAAATCAGCTGATTGGCTGATCAGAGCGAGCAGAGCAGAGCAGCTCTGCCTCGATGGAGCGTATAGACTCAATATACACGTGTTACATTTTGCAGGGAAACTTCCACTTTAAACCTCACTGACATCTGAAGAGCCTGATTGGGTCTGAAATGACACTAGATCTTTAAAAATATGAAATAATTTATTATATTTTGTGTCATTGACCCTGAATCCAGTAAATAAAACACTAACTGCAGTTATCTGATAAATGCAGACAGCAATAAAATGTTGTCCGTCTGCATCTCTGTGAATGAAATATCTTTGGGCTCTGGTCTGTGAGCTGTGGTTTGCTTAAGGAAATCGTTCTGTTACAGATTCCTCTGCATCCACACAGAAGCACAGAGGTCTGATGAAGCTCAGCAGGTTACCAGGTTCTCATATGAATAAAATATGCAGGACTCGGAGACGATTTTCTTATCAGGAAAGAAGTTAGTCCCACTGACTGACATGAAACGTACCCATGCTGTGTGCTCTTTCAGGTAACAGCCCTGGTACTCGATCGTGTTGGGGTGGCGGAGTTTCTGCAGGAACTTCACCTCTTTAATGATGTCCTGCCATTTCTGCACATGAACACAAAAACACAGTAAGTTTTTTTTGTTTGTTAAGGATCCTCATTCTACCTGGGGTCCTTACTTTGTGGGATTTTTTTTTTCTTTTCCATATTTACCTCATTTGTCTGCTTGCCGCTGTAGGACATTTTCTTAATGGCCACCACCTCATTGTTGCGCACATCTCGGGCCTGTTGGATGACAGAAACACATTTAAACACAAGAACCAAACAAACTGAGTTACAAAAACGGACCCTTTTCAACCCTTGTGTATTCAGAGAGGTTACTCTGATACCTGAGTTACTCAGTCTGACCTGCCGGGGTTCCTGGACCTCAGCGATTGGCTGCTTTTCTGACCTTTAGGCCACCAAAGTTCCAACTACGACCTGGTCTCTGTGTAAACACTTTTACACGTAACATGTCAGTTTGTTCTCCCTCAGCATAAAGGATTTTATTATTTGAACAGATTTGTATTTTTACTGCTGTGGATGGAAATTAATATTCGTGGAAGTCGATTTCTTTTCTCACCACTTGGTGGTGCCAAAGGACTAACCCGACATGTTTAAACAGAGGAGGACAAAAATGTACACAATGATCCCTTTTGCCCACCAAACTACATTATTCGCTCTTGGATCAGATTCTCATGATGTCTCAAATCTATTGCAAGTGCTTAATCCTTCCAAGGGCTTAATCCCAAATCCCAACTGAGGATGCTGCTATCAGACACCAGACTAAGGCATGTTTCACTGTAATGACGATGGTAAGTCCTACCACGGTCAGTAAACAATGAAATGATGCATCACTGTGTCTGCTGAGAGAGAGTCATCAAAAACAGCATTAAAACACGGAGGAATCTGTGAGCTGTATATTTGAAATGATTTTGAAATGTTATGTCATTTAAGGTCAATGTCCCCCTCAACACACACCAAGCACAAGCAGCCTGAGCTCTGAGGACACACAGTATAAAGCAGCAGCACTCTTGTTAAATTGATGCAAATTGATGCACATCATCTATTTTTGTAGCACATCTCTAATGGCCTTTTAAGGATCCTCTGAAACTCAGACGTTCAGTGTGGCAGCGAGAACACTGTGGAGGTGTTCGGCACACAGCATGAAGAATAAAGGTAAAATGAGATGCACAGCGCACACACACACACACACACACACACACACACACACACACACACACAGTGTTCCCACT
>JAPZDV010000009.1:842715-855013 GCA_029814665.1 Acanthurus lineatus
TGATTTGTCTTAAGTTTTTCGGTTTGTTTCCTCCAGAGCTGTGCCCCCCTTAAAATTTTTAGCACCAGCCGCCACTGCTTTTAACCATAGCACACAGCAAGTGTATCAACAATGACAAACATTTACATGATTTAAGGAGTCAAATGCTCCATATGACACAAAACATCTGAATCATAGAGGAAGGATTCATGGGACTGAATGGCTGAAATCACACAGATGCTCCTGTTTGTTTTAAAGTAAATCCTCTAAAACACTAAATAAAATCTGTAGATCTGCACTTGTCACTGTTTATGTTTAATAAATTTGCATTTTCTTAACATTTGGAGTTTTTATTTGAATCATTCCAATTTTGTTTGTGTTCTGTAAAGCAAAAGTGAAGGAAAGTGAGACTGAACTGCAGGAATGAAGCAAATATTCAGATCCTCTTTCTAAAGTAAAGCAAAACAGACTAAAGTACTCAATTACAAGTAAATGTCCTGCACTAAAAAGGTTGCTTATATCAGGAAAATAATAAATAATATTAACTAAAAGTGCTCAATAGAGAAAATAATCAGAAAAATGTATAATTAGAAATACATTTAAAGAAAAAAGTCAAAGAAAAAGTGGGAAATCTTCATAACTGAGAAGCTGGAAACAGGAAATATTTTTAATGAAAAAACGAAATGATTGTCATAATAGTTCATGCAAATTATTTGATTTAGAACAAAAGAAACAACAACACTTTTGTGTGTGAAAAAATCAGTTTGCATTATTTAAACAGTAACTAGAGCTGACAGACAAATGTAGTGAGGTAAAAAGCACAACATTTCAACGTTATCATTCCCATTACATTTGAACGCAGCACTGTGCCGCTCTGATTAATGTGGTGGTTTCTGATTGGTTCGCGAACAGGAAGCAGGAGCGCAGTTTTGTTTCGGTATAATGCGAGATATTCCGCTCAAATGGACCGATTTTTTTTGTAAATCTGCTCATCAGAAACACAGTTTTGAATGGAACACAATAAATTCGTGTTTTTGTCCACATTTACACGCGTTGTTCTGACATGTTTGACCGCGCTGAAGGCGGAGGAGCTGCCGGCAGACGGAGGCGGCTGGTGAGTCTCAGCGGCACCAGCTGCTCCGGCCGAACTTCGCACCAAACTCCATTCAAAATTCTGTCACTTTAACGTCCAGAAGGAACCACTAATGAAAAAACAAATGTAAAAACAAAACAAATTAAAACAGAGAAGGTGAAACTACACAGAGACAGCGACAAAATTTGACCTAAATCTGAAAACGTGTTGAAGACTAAAACTGGACTTTTCTGAACTTCACTCTACAATAACTCAGGTGGTGTTTTTCTCTGTTTCTCTGTGTTTAGGTCGTTGAGTTCGGACTTCAGGTTACAGGATGAAGGTCCCTGTAACATCGACGTGCTGGACAGCTCTTTACTGTCACACCAACAGTTCATTGAAAGGTATGACAAACATTATGATGCAGCCCAGGACTTATAATGAATTCAACAAAAACTGATCATTAATAACATGACAGAAGATGCTTTTGTACCTTTAAGCTCCGGACAGCTACTGCGCATGCGCGTAGTATCAAAACGTTGTCATTTAACGCTTTGTGTTCGTTGTTTCGATAGAGAAACCTGCAGTGGGCACATTTACAAGTTAAGCAGATAATTAGTGGGCCATAAAATGTCAATGACAAAGAAAAAATGCTGGTTATATTTTTTAAGTCCAAGTTTACGTTTTCAGATTAACTGTTTTGTCCTGTTGGCAGGATTTTTGCCTCCGATAGTTTTGAAATTTTTACTTAAAGATGTCAGAAATAGACAGTTAGAAAAAAAACTAACTTTTCTCTTAATTGGTTATTTTAATAACGAGGCTAAATAAAATGAAATGTCGACTTTAGAAAAAAATGTTACGTGCATTGTCAGGTTTTGTTTTGTGGGACTTCGGACAAACAGGAGCTGTTCGTTGTCACTCATTTATGTTTAACCTTCATTAACCTGCTTTCTTTACACTTACACTGACTCACCTTGTTCACGTTGTTTTTTCAGATATGCTTACAGTCGGCCGGTGATCCTCAGAGGTCTGACCGACAACACGGTACGTTTGTCAACCAGCAGTAACGCTGAGTCTGTCGCCGTGTCCTCTGGTTTGTGATGTAAAAGTACTGTAAAGTTTTTAAGGTCCAGTGTGTAGAAATTCAGTGAAAGTAAACGTCAGGTTTTTTTATTACCAGAACAAAAAAACAACTGTTTTTCCAACCTTAAAATGAGCCTGTTTTATCAGAAGAAGCAACTGTGTTCGTGCCGCCATGTTTCTACGGTGGCCAAGAGCCGACAGACTGAACTGAGACTCCAAAGGGCCCTTTAGACGTTTGTGAGTCTCTCGGCCACCGTAGATTTCCATACATGTTTGGAAGGGGAGGATGAGCAGAGGGATATTTGGTTGGTTGCAATCTGCCTTTTCACCACTAGATGCCACTGAATCCTACAGACTGGACCTTTGAGTGACTGAAAAATCCACCTACGCGCAGATTGAATCAAACTCACTGACGGTCAGGACATGAAACGAGTAATTTTCTGAGTTTTGCTGATGACACTTGAACGCCACCTGCTGCTGTCAGTGTGTCAGAACAAGTGAAAGAAAATCCAGTTTCTGCTGCTTCAAGAGGAGCTGATGCATGTAAACAACAGACCGAACGTCACCGTATGTCAGTGCGAACTTTTATACGAATGTTAGTTATCTGTTATCTACTGACAGGTGGTTTCGAGGGTCATGTGACAGGACTGTTGGCCTAATTTAATATAATTTGGAAGCAATCTTTAATGAAAAATAAAGATAAATAAATAAATAATATTGGACGCAGCAGTAGAAGAAGAAGTAATGAAAGTGGAATTACTACAACATAAAAATAATAATCAAAATGAATATTTATAAGTGTTCAAACTTTAAAGTGAAAAGTACACAAGTATACCAAAAAAACAACGTACAGAAAGTGTTGGAAAATGTGCTAATAATGCAGAGTGGACGCTGTAAGTTTTGTTATTATGATATTAATCTGGAATCATGAACGTAAAACTGAAGTTCAACAACTTAAAACTGACTTTGTTCTAGAAATTCAGGTCGTTGTGCTCCAAGTCGAGCTTGCTAAAGGAGTTTGGGGAGCGGAGAGTTCGGCTCAGTACAGCTAACACTTACTCTTACAGGAAAGGTATGCATGCTAACACTCGCACTGCTGTGACTGTCTGCAGCCTCACAACCTGCACAGTCTGATGTTTGTTCACTTTGCACCTCTGGACTCTTTGTTCCAGTGGACGTCCCCTTTCAGGAGTATGTGGATGATTTCCTGAGGCCTCAGTCTGCAGACGCCCTCGGCAGCGGTGAGTCAAACCTGTTCACATCCTGAATCAAAGCTCGTCTGCAGGAACGTTTGTATAGAAAATCACTCACTTTGTATAACAGAACAAAGTATTGAAACACCTCAGGGGTCTTTAAAGGTGAAAGCTGTGAATATTTTCTGGATGAACCTCGGCCAAAGTGTTGGATCGACGACTGTTTGTGTCTCCAGATGGGTCATTTTACATCTTTGTTTGTCTCTTCTGCAGACACGCTGTATTTCTTTGGAGACAACAACTTCACCGAGTGGCAGAGTTTGTTCGAGCACTACGAGTCTCCGCCGTACCTCCTGCCTCACACCTCCGGAGCCTACAGCTTCGGGATTGCAGGTGTGAAACCAGACTGAGAGTCTTTGACCTCACCTGCAGCTCTGTGAGGCCGAGAGAGAAGCTGGACACGTTCAGCTCTCCAGGAATTACACCGAGCCCACCGCTGGGCTGCCTCAGCCTCACACAGGCTCTGAGCTAAATGCTAACGCTAACGCTGATGCTAAGAGGGTGTAATGTGTAGTTCAGGGTTAATTAGCTGTAAGAAAGAGGTACAGCAGAGGCTGATGGGTAAAAAAAACAATCAACCTCTTTGTGGCATTAGAGACGAGGACGACTTCTTGGTGTTAATCCATCAGATAATTTTTCAGATATTTCAGACCAAAGTGTGGACGACATCACCGTTTTAGAGATCAGATCAGGTGACAAACTCTGAGGTGTCTCACCTGTCGGTTCAGGTGAAGTCCTGCAGAGTTTGACTCTCTCAGAAGCTGACATGTTTCAAACGAGGAAAAAAAGATAAAATATGAACCTGAGTCTTGTTGTTTTATTTTCTGCGACTCAAACTTGATCCGTAACCTTCAGATGTTCAAACGTTGATGAGACGAGCCTTCAGGTCCTCTGTTCTGTCTCCAGGTGCTGGAACCGGAGTCCCCTTCCACTGGCACGGTCCCGGTTACTCTGAGGTCATCTACGGCAGGAAGGTGAACGCATCACTTCATTCATGTCACCTGATTCACTTCCTCCCAAACTGTGTCTGAACGATCCGCTTCCTTTCCCACAGCGCTGGTTCCTCTACCCGCCTGATCAGGAGCCTCATTTCCACCCGAACCGCACCACCTTGTCCTGGGTGACGGAGACCTACCCCCACCTGCCGGAGCACGAGGCCCCGCTGGAGTGCACCATCAGACCGGGAGAGGTAACAGGAGCCCGTTTACACCGGGACGTCTCTGTTCTTCATGAATGAAATCTTTGTAAAGTTTCACAGAAGATGAAAAACTTTTCATCAGACAAACAAACCTGAAAGTGTTTGTGTGTTTTTAAAGCCGGACGTTTGGTGTAAATGAGACGAAGCAAAACAGATTAATTTACTAAAACTGATTTAAACAGTTTTTCTGCTTCAGATCAGGTGAAAAAAGGTTTTGCCAGGATCTTTTTTATTTTATTTTTTTACCAGTAAAACCTGCCATTTATTTTTTCCTTATTTAAATATAATCAGAGAAACCCGTTTGGATCAGACCTAAAGAACATCACCAGGGTTTCGTAATCGGCCTCTCAGCGTTTCTGTCATTAACACGTGAACATTAAGTCACTTTTCTTTCACTAAAATTTGACCTGAAACATTTTTGACTCACCTGTTAGCAGCAACGTGACCTTTCGGGTCAAAGTGTCGACATAAAACACGACAACATCAGCAGCGAAACAGCACGGTTTGAACGTCACGTCTGTCTGTCCAGAAATGAACAATAAAAAAAGTTGTTTCTGTTGTTTCCTCCGTCAGGTGCTGTATTTCCCTGACCGGTGGTGGCACGCCACCCTCAACCTGGACACCAGCGTTTTCATCTCCACCTTCCTTGGCTGAACCTCGTTTCTCCTCTGCAGGATATTTTTCCAGTTAATCAGAGTTTCTCATCTGCTGAAGGAAAACAAACGTTTAAAAAAGTGTTTTAATGTTCGTGGTGAACGACAGAGTGAAGATCTGATGGGATCAAGTTTGAGTCCGAAGGACCGAAACAACATTCCATCAAAAAAACCCCAGATAATTCTGTGTATTTAATGACCAAAGGAGCTAAAAGAGACGACGTCACAGAACAGCAGATCGTGTTTTCTGTCATTTGTTGGGATCAATTGCAGACGGAAAAATGTGAGAACTATTGATTCTTATCACAACGTGTTAATGAGTCTGTGTGCTGAAGCAATGAAGCAGGAAACATCTGATTTGATTTGGGATTAAAAATCTGCAAATCGTTTCTGTGTCTGAAATAAAGTTTTATGATTTTACTGCAACAAACACAACGTGTGTGTGTGTGTGTGTGTGAATGTTGCAAACAGCAGCAAATGAAAATGAAAGTCTGAACAACATTTCAGGATAAATGAACTTGTGGTTAATAAAATAAATCAGTCTGAAGCAAAACTGAAAACAGCAGCAGCGATTTATTACTAAACATGACACATTTATTAGTTCAATCAATCAAGATGTAAAAAACAAGGAATGTTTCTATAATAATTACATGTTTTTAACATATTTCCCGTTTCTCTTGTGCAGACGCTCAAACTTTATGTGCAGAAAGAAAACAAGTTTCTGAGAGAAAATCAAGGAAAACAAGTGAATCTGCTTCCTTCACTTGTATTTAATCTCCTTCAGAAATTCACCAAAAATCAAACTTTCACTTGATTGAGTCAAAGCTGGATTGTAACTGTCATATTTCAACAAAAAGAAACCAATAAAAACACTTGCGCACAAAATAGCAACTGAAAGACGAATCAGGCTAAAACTTGATTTCAGGCTCCGGTGAGGAAACTTTGCGTCATGCTGATGTGAGAAGACGGCAGATGTGCACAGCTGGTGTCAACACACAGAAACCAACAGTTATAAAACGAGACGATTTCACAATCAACAAGGAAACTTTGCACAAAACGGCACCAAAGTCCATTAAAAAACCAGGAAACAACCTGAAAACACCTGGATTCACTCGTTCACAGGAAGCTGCTGCGTCTGTTCAACCACCAAAACACTGCAACGCTACGATTTCCTCTCTTTTAGTTTGCCAGCAAACACAACACCTACACACATTTACTCATGAAATGATTGGCAGCACCTGCAGTGCAGCTCTGAAATATAATCTGATTACTCTGAGTAATCTGATTGCAGTCAGCGGCTTGATGATTCTCTGAGTCGCAGCAAAGTTGATCACCGATCACTGATGATCAATACTGATTATTTTATTACGACAACATTCAATTCTTGCTGATCACAGTCATGAAGTAAAATCATCATGATGTTTTCAGAGGAATCAGCCTTTAAACTGGAGCTCATGTCCATTAGTCAGAGAAATAGCGCCACCTGCTGTTTGACTCGCGTTCACACAACAGCAGCTGAAGGAAACAATTCTTTGCATGTTTTTCTGCAGATTTTCTTAAAAATTTGCTCGACTTTGTGCCACATTTGGATGAAACTGAACGTGTCAGTGACGTTCGTGTGCAGCAGTTTCACTTTTAAAAACAACAACATTCACATTTTCACAGATTCTGTTTCTTTCAACGAAGGTTAGATGTTCCAAGTTACATGTTTGACGATCGTCAAACATTTAATCCACATTATTCTTTTAGACTTTAAGGGTTTAATTCTGTTTCTCTGTCACATTATATTTTCAGTAACAATAAAAGACTGTATAGCAGCAGAAAACTGCAGGGTTTGGTCTTCAGATTCATGTTTCTCTGTTTGTGTCGTTTTCTGCAGTTCAGACACGTTTCAGCTCGTCGTCACAATTTTTTAACTGAAGCTGCAGTGAAACTAAAGCAGAAGTGACGCATTCAGTTTGATTTTCTGGTTCATGTTCGTCGGCTCCACATGACGAAACACCGACGGACTCAAACTGTCTGAAGCTCTCAAACTAAACCTTAATATAACGGTTTAATCTCACTGTTTTCTTTCCTTCACGACTCTTCGGAGGGAGATTTATTTCACTGCGTTTGTCTGACAGCTGGAGTTACAGGTTTCTTTTAAAAAGAGACTTTTAATAGCAAACACATTAACAGGTGATTAAACTGATTTGTTCTTATTGTTTTAACTTCACAAGTAATAAAGAAGTTAAATCAAGTCGCTCTGAACAGCTGCAGCATCCAGATGTTGCTTACATGTTAAAGCTTCAATAACATTAATAACGAGAATAATAATTTAACTTTATTGATGAGACCATTTTGGAAAGTCAGAACTTTTACTTTCGATCCTCAAGTTTGTCAGTGAAACTTGACTTTGAGTAACTCATGTGAGTGTTTGTTTCCTGCAGTTTTGCTGCTTTTAAGGGATCTGATGAATTTTTCTTCCTCTGGTAGAACGTTCATGTTCCATGTTTGATAAAACAGCGACCTCTAGTGGCGCCTCACAGACACTTCATGATGTCACGAAATCTAAATGCATCTGAAACTCTTTTTTCTTCAGCTTTCTTAATTTAATCATTTTCATATTTGTGGGTTCAAACACACTAAATCTGCTTGTTTCTTTTGGTTTATGTTTAATTTTTCATCTCTCTTCCTGTAAATCACTCTGAAACCTGCGTTTCACTGTCAGAATAAAGTGTTTTTTAAGTTTCTCGCTGTGTTCGAAGCGCTCGATCACAGTCGATCTGATGCATTTGGGTTAAAGTTCAGGAGATCTTCTGATCTGCTGCTGATCTGAACTTTTTTTAAACTCTGAACTCAAGTTAAAGGGACGACGGAGCAGCAGCTCGTCTGCAGGCTGCAGCTGACGCACACGCCATCCGTCTCCATCCACAAACCATCACATCCACCTCCCTCCCTTCCTCTCATTTGTCAGTAGTCCTCCACCCATCCATTCTCCAAAATAAAAGCATCGATGACCTCCTTCATGGCCAGGTTTGGGATGAGCTGATCCTGGGTCAGAGGGGTGCGTGTCACCGGGTCAAAATGGCCGACTCGCTGCAGGAGATAAAACACACGGTTTGCTTTTACCAAGAAACTTCAAACATTCGACCTCAGCTGCAGCAAGAAACCATCAATTTACTGACTATTAATGTAGTTTATTCTTTTGCCTGTTAAGAAATATTTTTTCCTTTTCTCAGTGTTCTTACATGTTCTTTATTTTTCAGTTACACAAAACAGTTTCTGCGTGTTTACGTCTGTTTGTGTTTGGTAAAAAAGCTAATTATTGCTGTTACTGGTTTATGTTTTGATCACACGGTGAACTCAAAGTGGAGAAACGTGTGTGGTCGAGCATGACATACTGAAAACTCTCCCGTCAGCTGCAGTTTTTACCTGCAGATGCTCTTCGATGTCTTTCCTGTCGTATGTGACGCCGCTCGGAGTGATGCACGGCTCCCTCATCAACTCGAAGCTGATCTTTCCACACAGGAAGTCTGGGATCTCACGCTTCTGTCACACACATACACACACACACACTTTCAAACATCATCATTTCTTTTGTCACCTCTAAATGAAGTGAAGTCACAGTCGTCATCACTAACCTTCCTCTTCTCGTCCACTTGACAGAAAAGTTCCTCCATGTCAGAAAGAAACTTGTCCTGTGGAAACAAAATGAAATGATCTCACACGAGCAGCTGAAGGGTTCAAAGGACCGAAGGCCGAATAAACGTGAAACGGCAACAATCATTTTATGTTTCAGTCACAAAAACTTCACTGACAAATAAAACCGTTCGACTCGGACACAAACTCCAGAGTTTGAGTCCGTCTGATACGAACTTCATGTGACTTTAACTCAAAGGTCACAGTTTCTTCCACCTGTGACGCCTCAATTTTAAAAATGTCCCAACTGCTTCTGTAATCTGAGTTTTTAAATATTTAAAGATAGAAAAGTATCATCACTCGTGGCCAGCGAGGCAACAAGCTAACAGCTTCTCCAACAAACACTTCACGAAACAAATCCTGTTTATCTTTAGAGAGAAAACAGAGGAAACAAAGTACATTCAAATCTGACTATTTTTGCTGCTTAATGATGAGAGTTTGTGACTGTTTTTGTTTCTGAAGTGAAGTTTCTAAAAAAGTTTAAAATGTTTTTCTTCATCACTAATCATTCAAGTGCAAAAATGTTAAAAAAAAAAAGGTCTTTTAAAAGTTAATAAAGTTTAGGGTTTTCAGGTGTTAACGGAACAACCTACATGTTTTGAGTGGATCTCATTCAGACTGTGTTGCATCCTGCTGTCGTCCGACTTGTCTTCTTGTTTCTGTCTGCAGCTCTCGAGTTCCCTGCAGATTCAAGCCACAAACACACTTGACTTTCACAGGAAAAAAGAGAAATTCAGAGGAGAAGAGCGAACTCCTTCATTTCTGGTTTTCTGGATTCAACCTGCCTCTTTTTCTCGGCTTGGATGAGTTTGGAGAGGTAGGCGTGCAGCTCGCTCTCCTGGTTGATCCTCCTCTCCTCCAGGCTGTTCCACCGTTTCTTCTTCGCCATCCGCAGAGCGCTGGGAATGTCGTCGCCAAAGTTCAGCCGCTGCTCCTTCGCCAGGTTATAAGCTGCAGAAGACACAGAGACGCTGCTTTCATCGTTAAAGAGTTTCAGAAACAGGTTTTCAGTCTGCCCTCTAGTGGCCAAAAAAACAACGTGTCACCACCAGGATCGTACCTTTCTGCAGGTTGCCGATGGCCTCGTCGTAGTTCTCCATCTCCAGGTGACATTGACCCATGAAGAAGTGAGCCTTCACTGATTGGCTGTCCAGCTCCAGCGCGTGCCTGCAGTCTGCCAGAGCTTTGTCGTGCTGCTGCAGCTTCACGTAGCACAGCGCTCGGTTGGTGTAGTACGCCGGGACGGAGGGGCTGTGGGTCTGAAACCGGACGAGACCGAACATGAGCACCGTGACGAAGCACCGGTCCAACTCTTCCCCTTCAGATACTGACGCAAAAAACCTCACAGTGACACGGACTCCAACTTCATGAGCCGACATTGACACGTTAAAAAACAACTTCACTGTGCTGAATCAGTTTTATGAATGATGAAGATGCTGTGACTCACTGAGAGACTCATTTGTGGAGATTCTTAACTTTGTGTAAACGTTGCCAATAAATCTATATAGTTTTGTAACAAACATCACTAAACACAGTCTGTCAGGTCTGATTCAGGTGAATCACAAATGAGTCTCAGCGACACAACTGGAGACAAATAATAAAAAATTCAGACGCTGAGCTGAAGTCACGTCCTCAGGAGACACTGTTACATAAACTGCATTGCATTTTAAACGTTTGTAGACACGGAGATGGTCCTTACTATGGCCTTGCTGTAGCAGGCGGCCGCCTCCAGGTACTTGCGGTTCAGGAACAGTCGGTTTCCCTGCTCCTTCAGCTCCTGAGCCGACACCGAGCCGCTCTTCTCCGGGCTCTCCGACATCCTGTCCTCCCGGCTCGCTGCACCGGCAGCAGGTGCCTCCTCACTCGGCTTCCCGATCCTGACGCTCGGCGTCACGGACAGGATCTGAGACGGAAACACCAGAGACAGAATCTGAATGAGTTAAAGGGTTTGACAGAGAGCTTCACAGAAACCAATGAGACAGACTTTTTTCAGTTTAACCTTTGGGGTTTTGAATCAGCGCTCCACCTGTTTCCATGAGGCACAAAAACGCTCCGACAAAGACTGACACAGAAATATATGTAACTTTTTTTTAAATAAATATTATTAACTTCAGTCCGAACAAAACAAAACAAACATTCTTTCACTTTCAGATTTCTGACAGAAGCTCCATCACTCGGCTCTCTGATGGAGACAAAACCTCCGTGTTTCCGGTTCCGGTGAGCTGAGTTCAGTCTGACAGGAGGTTTTTCTTTCCTTCATCAGTCTCTGTTTCATTATTACCGACACGGGACGAACCCGCGCCCGTCACACCGCTGCGGGAGGCCGATGCGGGATCAGAGTCCCCGCTGTCACTCCCGCTTCTCTCTGCGGTGTTGTTCCTCTGTCAGCATCTTATTGTTTAACGTTTATCTCTCAACCGGAGCGGACACACTGACGACCGGAAACGGCTCACATTTGACCGGATGTGTGTGTGTGTGTGTCATCGTGTGGCTAACGTTAGCTTCCTCTCGGACGTCTCACGGTTTCCAAACTACATTTTGTCCCGAACTTCGCCGCGTGTCGCAGGTTTTGTTTCGGTTAGCATGAGCGGCTGCTAACACGAAGCTAACGGAACCACAGCGACGTTGTTTGACGTCACCTCACCGAGCAGCGCGAGCGCGACGGACATGAAACATTGATAACATCAGGCTGATTTCACATAATCAATAACGCTGCACTCACATATCCGCGCAGGTTCAGACGACAAACCTGGTTTAACGTTGAAAGCCACGCGGCCTGAGATGACTCAGCTCTGTTAGCTCGGTGGCTAACCAGCTAGCTTAAGTTGTCTCGAGACGTGAAGCCAACAGATGTTTTGGTTTTGATAGATGACGTAAATCGCGTCACCAGGAAACGCCCAACGGGAGCCGCTTCACCTCAGACCAGAACAGGAAGAAATCAGGTGTTTAACTCCTAAATGTCTCCGAAACATAAAGAGATATTTTTTAAAATGTTGAATGAAATTTATCCCTCAGAAAGAGAACAGAGCACCTGTTCTCTTCCTGTCACATGATCCAAAACCTCTGGAAATCTTTACACAGCTGGTTCTAAATCCATAAATATAGATATTTTTCTTTCAAAACTATCCAATTAGGCATAATTACAAAAAATAAGAAGGTCGACTATCTTGTAATCAACATAATTATCATAACAAAATATTTTAGACATAAATGCCGCTTTGCAAAATCCCCCCCCCCTCCATGTTGAAATGCTCTCATAAATGAAATGCCTGTTATACAAATGTATAAAGAAAGTTGAAAATGCCCATGTCTGATGATATAAAAAAATGGTTAAAGAAGTTTCTCTGAAAATGATTCAGTTTTTCTTCAGAGAAACAAA
>JAPZDV010000009.1:883424-897646 GCA_029814665.1 Acanthurus lineatus
ACCAAAACAAGGATTTATTTTTACCTGTTTCCAATAAAACTTAGTTAATTTTAATTATGTACTAACATACCAATTAAAAACGTTAATTACAGAGAAAATAAAGGTTTGAAAACTGATGTGACAGACTGGTGCTAGCAGGGTAACAGGGTTGCTAGCATGTTAGCGGCTATCCCACCTGCTGTTGAAGATCATCTACTTTCTTTTTGTTTGTCTCAAGTCATTTTGTGACTCACCAAAGTTTTTGATCATGTGACCCGCTGCTGTACACTGTGGCATCTTTGTTTTGTAGGCGTCGGGAACGTACTTCCTGCATGACTCAGCATCAAAACATCATCTTAAAAACAATTCAAACGTCTTGAAAAGGACAAGAAATGTTGCTTGAGTGTAAAAAAAAACAGTCTGTTATTTTCCAGTGGTCAAATGTTTCCAGCATGACAGAGATAGTAACTAGTCCTCAAAGGAGGGTGTCGATCCGGGTGCTCGGGTCTCCACCCAATGAGTCTCCGAGGTCAAACAGTTGGTCCAGGTTGACGGTGGAGCTGCAGAGGAAATCGTTGCGGCCTTGTTCCTCCTCCTCTGGCCAGGGACTCTCCAGGAAAGCCGTGGCAAGGAAGGTCTCCTCATCAAAGTCCGACACGTCATTATTCCTTTGGGTCTCCACCAACACGTGAACGTCTGCTGTCCCTGCGGGGGCTTCAACAGGGGAGATGTGGGTTCCTTGCACCATCAGGTCCTCCTCCTTCATGATGGGGCTCAGAGGTTCTCCTCCCTCCAAGCTGAGCTCCCCACTGAGGGCCGAGTCCAGTAGGGCGTCCCAGTCAAAGTCCCCCTTCAGAGGTCCGATCTCCTTTTGTTCGTCAGCAGAGAGCAGCGGCGAGCTGGAGCGCCTGGAGACTTTGGTGGCACCGTTTCTGGAGGTCAGCGACTGTTTCCTCTTGTGGCCACTTCTTCCTCTGCTCACCGGCCAGGACCCCAGCATGGTGCCCTCAGCCAGGTGAGGGTCCCAGTTCTGGTCAGCTCCGGTCGCCTCCTCGAACTCCCGGAGGAGTCGCTGGGACTCTGGGTTGATGCACAGGCCCTGACCTCCTGCGGGGCTGCAGGGGCCTCTGGTCTGGGGCTGGAGGTTGACCCGGAGCCGGTTCTGCAGGGCCGGGTTGATCTGAACTGGAGGCATTCGTCTCTTCTTATAGGCGCCGCTCAGGAGACGCTCAGCATACTGTGGGTCGATCTTCCAGAAACCACCTTTTCCCGGCTCGTCCTTCTGCCGCGGCACCTTGATGAAGCACTTGTTGAGCGACAGGTTGTGTCGGATGGAGTTCTGAAGATTGAAAATCAAATAAAATGTAGATTTTAACATGATGAATAACATACTGGCTTCATAAAAAATCTACTTATTTCGGTCCCCAACTTAAAACTTAAAATCAGAAAATGCTGATTTTTGGGTTTCCGAGAGAGTCTGCAACCAGCTAACTTTAGCTTAGCATAAATACTGAAAACAGCTAGCTTCGCTTTCTCCGAAGCTAAAACAATCCTGCTACCAGTTCCCTTTTAGCGGTGACGGTAGGTGGATTTTGTTACTTTCTGCCTGAGTCATGCTAAATTTTCCCTGTGTTTTGCAGTCTTTGTGCTAAGCTAAGCTAAGCTAACAGCTAACAGCTTACAGACATGCATGTTATTTCTGTCTAGTTAGCCTTTTTCCAAAAATATTGAACTATACAGCCATTTTTAAGCTACTTCAACTTCAGTCTGATGGTTTGTCGGCCTGTCTGGAGGAAGCACACATGGCAGAACGCCGTCCATCACATTAACATGCTGTGTACCCTTGCATTCATTGACCCCCCCAAGTCTAAAAAGAGCAGTGACCCAGTGATCTTTGTTAAATATTATCTGCCCCACGTACTGCCTTACAATAACAAAATGCTCTGAAATGTCTGAGCGAGACGCTGAGACGCAGGAGTGCAGCTAACTGCTTCATCAATCATTTATCCAGCAAAATTAAACTTTTCTTGAAAAATTCCTGCCCTTTGGAGGGGGAAATGTACTGCCCCTCCCTCCGCCCCTGCATCACTTGATTTTGCTCAAGCAGAACAACTGAGCTGCTTTAAATGGACAAAAGCTAAATGGTCAAAACAAAAGGTGAATTAAGTGTTTGAATCGTGTTTTCTGTAAATATTCTGTTCGTTCAGAGTGCTGCTGACCTCTGCGGTTATTAATACCCCCCCCCGCCCCCCCAGCAGCAGTGTGGCAGCAGGCCCAGGCCTCTCTGCATGCTCAGCTTCTCTAAATTGATTTTTTTTTGTTTGCTGTTCTTCAAATAGAAACGAAGCTCGCGCCCAGCTGTGATTTGACCCCGATGCAGAAAGCAGAGCCGAGAGGAACCCGGATCAAAACAAAGCGGACTGTTTGGAAATGACGCATCTCCTCTCTCTGGAGCCCATTGTTTCCTCTGTGTGTGTGTGTGTGTGTGTGTGGTCCTCTACCTGCCAGGTGGGGTCAGCGTGTCGGTAGAAGCAGAAGTTGTCGGTGATCCACTTGTAGATGCAGGACAGTGTGATCTTGCTCTTCTTGCTCGCCTGCATCGCCATGCAGATGAGCGTCGCGTACGAGTACGGCGGCTTGATGTGCGCGTTGGTCTTGTAGTCCACCTCATCCGGGCAGTGACCGTGAGCCACGATGCCGGGGAGGGACTGCAGCCTGCTGTAGGCCGCCGCTGTGGGCTTGCCCGGGGTCAGGGGCATGCCGATGCAGGCCAGGTCCCCCGCCAGAGGGGAGGCCGGGGCGTCGGAGCCCAGCGGCTGGTGGCCGAACAGGGGCGGCTGGTGGTGGGCCTGCTGCGGCACGTTGGCACCGAGGATGGAGAACTCCTGCAGCCACTGCAGGCTGGTGAGGCTGTCATCCAGGTTGATGGAGCTGCAGCAGCTGCTGTTGTTGCGGGAGCTGTCCCGCTCCTCAGCCTGCGCGGCGGCGCTCACCACCTCCTCCTCCAGCCCCACCGAGCCTTCGGGCCAGGGGTCGGCACAGCTCAGAGACAGCATGGCTCTCTCCTCTCCGTCACCCAGCTTCTTCCTCTCCTCCTCCCCCTGCCACCGCCTAACATGACCGAAAACACCCAACTTCAACACAATTCCAGAGGACGAGACAATGAAGAGCCCATTTGAAAACAGAGCCTCTGTGTGCGCGCAAACACCTTCAGGTTTCACGGTAAAATTCTGCGGTGAGTTTCTCACCTGCTTGTCTGAAAGATGTGGCAGCTAAAACTTCAGAATTTATTTAAAATCTAAAGATCTGTGGGTGAGATGAGCCTTTCTCTGTCCGTGACCCAGAACTTTCCCGAAAATTCCGCTGCGCACTTGACGCTCAGCGCAGAAAACGGCGCACAGCTTTTGTAACAGACTGTAGTCTCGGTCTTCAATCCGCAATTTTAAAAAATTTATAAAAATAAATTAAAAATGACTCGTAATTGTTGCTCTAAATTATATGAAATGTGAGGAAACCCCTGATGTTTTACGCGTAAAAGGCTTCAAATATTTTATTAATCGAAAAAAATCATCAGAGTGCTGAATAATTTAAAATCAATATATTTTAACATTATTTATAAAAAATAAAATGTTTGTAATTAGAGTGAAAATGCTGTTTATTGTGTGTTTATTGGCTGAACTCCTGAGGTGTTTTTTCAGCTATGTGAGGCCTTCTGTCCGCAGGTGTGATGGCTTCAGAGGAGGAACAGTGTCATCCCCTCAGAATAAACTTTAAAACTCACCTTCCGGTCGCTGCTCCGTTGAGTTCAGACCTTTGGATCCCAAAACGCGCAGCTCTGTCCGGCTGTGCAGCCTCGGCCCGCCGGTGCACCTGCTGTCAGCCTGCGGGAGCGGCACAAAGAGCGGAATTCCTGCGGTCGCGTTTGGCGCTGCGTCGGGCGCTTCTCCTCCGCCGCGGAGGTCTTTGTGGCGGGTGTCAGCGAGCTGCTCGGTCCGCCGGGGAGGCAGTTTAATACCTGGTGCAGGAGGTTTGTCCAGCAACCATAGAAACGCGACACCCCCCTTGTAAACAGCTTCCCGGTCCTCCATTGGCCTGCTGGTTTCTATAGCGCTTCATTTTTAATCACTCACAAGTCAACTGTGGCTGCTGCCTGCAGGTTCTCAAACTGAGGCCCGGGGACACACCGGGGGACTTTTCGAGCAAACTGAGGATTACTCTAATTCTGCAGTAATTAAATATTAAACATGTGATAAAAAGGGCAGAAAAGACTCTGAATCACTGTGGTCTACAAGTTTAAACCAATAATCCTGTTTGTTTTTCATTCCAGATGATTTTATTCTGATAACTTTGAAAAACATCAGACACACTTTGATTCACCTGCAGCAGAAACATGCTGCTGTGAAACTGATGCATCTTTAACCATCGAACAAAGTCACAGGAGTCGTTTTACTGCACAGATCTGAAGCTTTTTCACATTTATATGAACAATGTGAATTAAATGTGTCAGAGACTTGAGAGTCCACATGAAGTTAAACGCTCCAGTCCTGTTTTTAAGCGTTTAAGGTCAGAAGATTCTGCTCTTTATTTCACATTTTAACAAACATCCTCCTTCAGGAAACACGATGCAGGTTTTCTGTTTTTTTAACATCAGTTTACTCACATGGCTGCTGTTTAATGCAGGTTTCTCTCTGCTGAAGGCCACATCAGTCTGATCTGTCTTCTGTTTGCAGGTTAAAAACGTCAGAGACGAATAATGTCAACATGTGAAGAGTGAAAGTTATTGTTTTCCAGCTGAGAGTCGCAGTCAGAGGACGGAAAGGCTTCATTTCATTACTGAATGTGCTTAATTCTGCACAATGGGCTTCTTTTTTTTGTGCTTTTTCTGATTTTTTTTAGAATAAATCTTCTTTATTTTTACTTAATTAATATTTGAATGCAGGACTTTTACTTGTAACAGAGTATTTCTACACTGTAGTTTTACTTTTCTTTCAGTGCTTCTCCCCCCTCGGACACTCAGTGGATGAAACACAGCTGAGAATAAAATGTGTTTTCATTATTATTAGAGCAGCGAAATCACACCTGACCGTCAGAGCAGTGTGTGTGTGTGTGTGTGTGTGTGTGTGTGTGTGTGTGTGTGTGTGTGTGTGTGTGTGTGTGTGTGCAGATAAGAAACAGTGTTTGACCCGCAGAAAGCAGCAGCTGTCTGCAGCTCCTCGTCCGTCCTTGGAGGGACGTCGGGACTCGAGTCGTGAGGAACCTTTTTATTGCTTTACAGTTGCCTTTGTGAGGCGCCTCAGGAAACCACTCAGCCACACTAATAGAACGTTCAAGGGGCCAAACCTTTTTGTTTTGCCTTTCTCTTTCTTTCTGTCTTATGAACAAAAGTACATTCCTTCACACACGCCCCCCCCACACCCCTACACCCCCACCATCCCCCCAAGTCCAAACGCTGGGTCCAACTTTGAGCTTGTTACTGATTAAAAATATTCAGAGATGATGCCAAAACTGTGTTTTCTTCTTCTGCTGTCAGCTGAATCTGGACAAACAAGCGGAGGTGAAGAAAATATTCAGATGTGTTTCTGAAGTAAATCTGTCAAAACTAAACTGTAAAAGTACTGCGTTTCCAGCTACACCAGCAGGTAGAATCCTGCTGAAGTCAGGGTACAAAAGTGTAATTACTCTGAAAAATATTTGAAGTATCAGCAGTAAAAGTTCTCCGTCCTGTGTGTGTGTGTGTGTGTGTGTGTGACTTTGGTGCATCAGTGTTGAAGCTGCAGGTGGAAACACACCGAACATCTTCACAGTCACAGAGTTTAGACACAAATACACACGGACTTCATGTAAGAAGAGTCGAGTTTTAGATTCACTGAATTATTATACAAGTTCAACATTAGAAGTTCAGCAAACGTCAGCTTCCAGTAAGTGAGAGCTGCCAGAGAAACCAGTAAAACCAGTCTGAGGGAACCAGAGCAGCTCCAGGTCTTTCATTTGCTCCTGACGTCCTGATCAGACACAACACGCCGCTGTGGTCCGACTCAGATGTTTGAGGGTCAGCGCTCCTGACAGGACGAACTTCTTCATGTCCGAGTCTTCAGACGGCATCAACCCCCCCCAAACCCCCCCTCAGACTCATCGCATCATCTCCAGCAGAGGTCAGAGGTCAAAGCGAGAGCAGCCAACCACAGAAACCCCACAGAGAGGAGGATGGGGGCTGCTGGTGGACTTGACAGACAGACAGACAGACAGACAGACAGACAGACAGACAGACAGACAGGCGGACGGACGGACAGACAGACAGACAGAGAGACAGACAGGCAGACAGACAGACAGACAGACAGACAGGCAGACAGATGAACACATGAGTCTTTTTGATGAGATTTTATTAACTTGTAAGCACAGAAACAGAGTTTTACATCATAAATTCTTCTCGCTGCTGTTGAACAAACAGGATGTTTTTCATTGAAACCCATAAAAAAATAAAGTTTAATAGAAAGTAAAAATACAGTTTTCTCTCAACATAATCATTCAGATGTGTTTGTGAATCTGCCTCTGAGCTGAAGCAAAGCTGAGCTGCTTTAAAGCAGAAGGAGGCGTTCAGGAACTCTGAGCCAAAACGGTTAAATGAGATTTTTCTTCAGAGTTCACCAGATTATATCAATCCCTCTTTAATTCTTTAATCTTATTAAGTATTTTTAAAATCCTTCATATAAATGATTAAATATCTTTTAGGTCTAAATGAAGTGAATTAGCTTTGTTTCAGCTGTAGCTTGTGTGATAAAGTAATAGTGACTCTTGGACAGATGGGGGCGCCACATACCATTTAATGACACAGACAGCAGTTTTAGTTCCAGCTGAGGAAGAACTCACATCTTTAACTTTGAAGTGCCAGTTTAACTGTTTATGATGTAATACTTCACTGAATACTTCATCTTCACTGCAGGACTTTCACTTGTGACTGATGATTTCACAGTACTTTTACTCTGTGAGTAATCTGGATACTTTCTAAACTTCTCCTTTTTCACTCCACAGTTGTGGTCAGTTTGTCTGCTGCTGCTGGTGTTCAAACTTGTGACAAACTTATTTGACTCTCTGGTTGTTGTTGTTTTCTTTTCTGTTGTTTTTACGTTAACTTGTGTTCGTGTCTTTAGTTTGTAATCTGTTTAATTATTGTTCATGTTCAAAATAAAAAGATAAAAGAAGAGAAAGAAAAGAAAAACTTGTTGCCGTGAGTCTTAACTGACTCTGGATCAGCATCCAAACTCTGTCACATGATGACTCTCAGGTGGGTTAAAGGGGAGGAACAGGAAGGACGCCAACGTGTGGTGCATTCTGGGAAACTCTCTGCTACAGAGAGATTCAATAACGTTGATCGTTCACTTCAGAACTTCAAGTTTTACTGTTTGTTCCTGTTTTGGTGCAGAAACATCCTGGAGGTGATCCTTTGACCAATCAGAGAGCAGAAAACAAATACACACCTGATCATCAGACTTTGTACATTTTCATGTGTTCTCACATAAACATCCAGGTGTGCAGTGACACAGTTTATGATCTTTAAGATGTGAAGGAAAATCATTCTGCAGGATTCATGAAGATTCAAACGTCAAACTCAGCCGTTCTCCCGGAGACGTGAGCTCTCTGCCGTCCAGCACCAAACAGCCTTCAGACATTCACACCCTCAAACAATGCATAATGGATGGGTTTCCTCTGTCACATGTGCTTCCACCTCCATCACAGCTGAATTATTCAGGCTGAAGGCAGAGAGCCGGACGGCCTGCAGGCCAGGAGCTGCACTCACATGATAAGAAGATTAGTGTTGTTCTATCAGGAGAGCTGCTCTCCAGCCGGGCCTCAGCACAAATCATTCCCGTCCATACGCCTCAGTTTAGGCGCCAAAACTTGTTTAGGACACCGCTGCACGGCTGGAGATTAAAGTGCTGATTTTTATAACAGACTTTTGCAGCACAGCCGCCTGATTTTTAAAGATTTTTAAATTAGAGGTAGATGTAGTGACACAAGTGTAATTACATCTTTTAACTTCGTAAAACAAAATGATTAGTGCAAATTATGTTTAATATTATTAATGGGCTACATAGTTAAAGTTCATATTGTACATATTTGTTTTAATTAATGTAAAGCCTTGCTGTGAAAACACTCAGAAGATATGAACATGAATCTCAGCAACATAATAAAAGCATGTAAAGCAACATATTTGTTCCTTATTTGTATTTTTATAAAACTAGTGTTTTCGCATATAAGCTTTTGAGGGTTTCTATAAAAAAGCAAATAATGAATATTAAGGTTTGTGTCTATGCATGCAAATGTAGCCAATCATAATAAAACTTAATATATATGTTAATATATGAATATATTCTAATTATTAAACATATAAAAGTCCTTGTAAATCTTTCTCATAACGTCTCTATTGAAAACTTCAATCGACGTGAATAAATGTGAGAATAAATTATGTAAAAACGGGATTAAATATAAAAGTATTCGCTGTGTTTACCTCTGTGTTCCTGCATACCTGCCGAACGCAGCAACCAATCAGCTCCAAGAATCCAGCTAACAATCCAATCAATCACATTACGTCAGTGTAACGTTCATGAAAAGCGCGCGTGTTTAGGTTTCCGGGATGGCCGCGGCGGGCGGAGACTGTGGCTCGGCTCGGACCCGCTCGTCGGCCGCGTCTCTAAAGATTAAAACGAGCGCCGCAGTGAATTTAAACGCTTCTGTGCGACAGCCAATCAGCGCCTCTGTAGTGCGTTCTCGCTGCGGATCCGTCCAATCAGCGGCGCCCTCCTCTTTGTTGTTGGTGATGACATGAAAATATTGTTGTTGCTGCTGGAGGCTGCGGAGACCGACTGAAGGCTCGGAGGCGGCCATCGAGCAGAAGACTCACGGGGCTTTTTTTTGTTTTGTTGTCGACTCGGAAGCCACGGCGCGTTGCGTGAGAAGAGGAGAGGCCATGTCGGTGAATATGGACGAGCTCAGACATCAAGTCATGATCAACCAGTTTGTTTTGACGGCTGGTTGCGCCGCCGATCAGGCGAAGCAGCTCCTCCAAGCGGCCCACTGGCAGTTCGAGGTGAGTCCGAGCGCCGTGAGGGTCCACCCGGTCCTGTCCGCCTCCGGGGGGGCGATCATCCCCTCTTCCATCCGTTCACAAACTGTCGGTGTGTTGAAACTGAACCCGTGTGTCGGTTGTTCGGTGTTTTTGCGTCCTGCCTCGCGACCATGCGCTCCCGCGGCTAACGCTAGCTAAGCTAGCAGCTCTGAGGACGTGGTACGCGACTCAATGGCCGTTTTTGTTTACATTCTCCGCAGGAATCCACTGTGTCATTGCCAAGCTAGTTGTTGTTAGCCTAGCTGCTGGTGGGGTAATCCGATAAATAATAAAACACGGAGGCTGCTCGGGCTCGGTCCCTGCTGGGGTTTCATGTCTGTGATCGGAAATAAAAGTCTTGATGTGAAGGCGGAGAGTGAAATCACTGCCATCTTGTCAGCCAGCGCCCGTCTGATAACACACATGTCCACACATCAGCCCCAGACATTACTCAGATTATAATCTGTAGGTTCGCTTTGTTTGTTCGACTCACAGGCCGATAAACAACAATCAGCTCAGCTGGATCCTGCTGATCGAACAGATTCCTGTCAGATCCACCAGAGAAGAAGATCACTTTTCTTTTATAAACGTCTGAACCTCAGGATCAAGTTTTGTTTTGGTCATTTTACAAATGGAGCCAAAGGTCAGACTGCTCTTACTCTTACTCATACTCATACTCTTACTCTTACTCTTACTCTTACTCGAGGATCGGGTGTCTCACCACCAGCCTGAAGGACAGTTTTTGCCCCCCAGCTGTGACATTTCCGAGCTCTCTCATGTGAAACGTGTTCATATTTTCATGAACATATTTATTATTTATACGATCATGTGATTTCAGGGTTTGGCAGCAGCTCTCTCTTTCATTACACAACCTGGTGTAGTAAAATAAGTAATAAATTACTCTGATTCTTGAACAAACAAACCTTCCTGTGCTTTTGACTTTTGTGATTAAAGCTGAAATTTTTTAGAGACTTGATCTGTTCTCGGCTTCCAGCTCATCAAATGTGGGGATTTGCTGCTGTTTTCTGAGAGAAATGATTGTAATCTGTGACCATTTTTATGTTTAATGTGACATTTTATGGACTAAATCAAGAAAATGTGCCGTCAGATAAATAAAATGAACTCAAACAGCTCTGGAGTTGTTGCTGGCAGATATTTGGACCAAACAAAAGCGTTTCATGAAGCGGTTCGAGGTGAAGCCCTGAGGGACTCCGTCTGTCGGAGGCCTTCAGGTCTTCAGGTCGAACAGCTGAGCAGCTGACAGACACCTGAAGGATCTTTGAGCTCCAGATGGTTCTCCGGCTTCGGCCGCCTTAATGACCAATCTGCTGGCTGCAGCCGGGCCAGGTGGTGCAGCAGAGGGGTGGGTGGAGGCGCCGCGGCTCAGCTCCTCCCGGGCGGATGTTGTGATTGAGTCCCTCGTCTGAACTTGTTCAGGAGTTGAGTGTTGAAGCTGCAGAGGAGGTTCCTCCTCAGACCTGCAGCTGGAACAACCAGCCGGTTAATCATCCACAGAAAATGTGTCGCAGCTTTTCTGATCACTGATCAATCGTCTCAGCTGCTTTTCATTGTGTCAGAAGCTGCTTTTGTTCGTCTCGTATGGGAAAGTGAGGCGGCAGTGAAGCTGAGAGTGTGAGAGCGTCGTTGTGTTGCTGCAGTGAGTCACTCTTCATGTTACCTGGACAGCAAAACACTGCAGCAGCAACACAAACCTCAGATTAAAGCTCCGGCTGGTGAAACTTAGTGTGATTAAAGGAAACTCTCCTGCTGAAACGTTTAACTTACTCTGATCTGTTTTAGTATCAATACTGACTTTGTTTATGAGGACCTCAGAAAGACAGTAAACACCTTCTGGAGGCTAACAGGGATTTATTATTAAAGCACAAAGAATAAAGAATCAGTGTCCACAAACACCTCGAGATGCCTCTTTTGTTTTTGTTTCTTTTTTCAGACCAGAAGTTGAAAACCTAAAGATTTTTAATTTGAAATGACATAAAACAGAAAAAGCAGCAAACCCTCAGAGTGTAGAAGTCAGAATCAGATATTGTTTACAGTTTTTTTTGTCTAATAAATGAATTAAATGATCATTCGTTCCTTCGTGCAGCGGCGCTCTGATGTTTGAGTGTGAGGTTGCAGAAAGGCCGGCATCGTGTCACCGGACTGTGCCAACGTAGTAAACAAGCGTTTGTTTGTGTGACGGCGGGGGCCTGATTTTTATTTGTTTATTTGCTTTTTTGTTTGTTTTTTTCCCAGCATGCTCTCCTTCTGTCATCCTGAGCTGTATTGATGCTGCATTCAGGGGCTTTGCTGTGGCGTTCAGGTGTCACTGAGGAAGTTTCAGTGATTTAATGTTCGAGTTGGACTTTGGATCCTTTGACTTCCTCTCGTGATGTCAGCAGCCGTTATTGAGCTGAAGATTCGTTTCAGAGCCGCTGATGCTTTTTATTTTGAGATCACAGCTTCTGCCAAGTCGTCGTCATGTGATCGAGAAAATTACTGTTTGTGTCGTCTGTGCGAAGAACAACACGGACTGTGAAGCGGCTGAATGCTGGAAGAAAGAACAGACCTTTAGGTTTTACATCAGTGGGGGTGGGACAGTGAACGCAGCGTCGTGTTGACTTATCTCGACTGACTCAGACGTTTTCACACAAACTTTCGGCGGTTTAAACTGAGCGGGATGCGAACAGGCAGCTCGTGTTGTTCAGATAAACAAACTGTAAACAGAATGTGTTTGTAAACAGTTTGTTTGTTTGTTTGTAAACTTTAGCTTCTGTGAACCAATCAGACACTTTTAGAAAAGAAGCACAGGACAGAAAAACAGCTGAGAGTGAAGCTTCTCAAACAAGATGAGTTTAAAAAGAGGCTTCAGTAACCGAGCCGGGATCCATCTGTCACGTTACGTAAGCCGCCGTCTGTTTTCTCTCCGAGCTGCTTTGTCGTTTCTGAGGAAACACATCGCCGGCGTGCAGCAGAGGAACCTGGGTAAACGCTGGTGGTCAGCTGCAGCCGGCGGCCCTGCGAGGTGTTTGTGTTCGCAGGAAATGTGAGCTGACAGAGTGACATTAGTGAGTGACGCTCCTGAAAAATAAACTGAGCGCAGACAAAGAGGCAGCAAAGCACTTTCACGCTCAGATATGTGTGTCACGTTGTACGGCAGACATTCCTGCGCCGCCGCTGCTGTTGTCAAACAACCAGAGCGTGGGGGTGGGGCGGCTGGAGGCTGTGGGAGGGGGGGGGGCACTGCATTCATTGAAGTGCTGGCAAGGAAAGAGGCCTCCAGTGAAGGGGACACGGGGGCTGCGCCGAGCAGCGAAACAAGCTCACACTCTCAGGCTGAACCCTTCACGTCTGATTCACACGGCTGAAGGAAAGTCTGTAAAAAGCAGCGCCGAGCTGAGCAACATGAAAGGTCTGGACTTGTTTTCCAGGATGTGACCTTATAATCCAGGCAGCTGGACGTGACGTGTCCTTCCTCAGTTTGTCCAACACAGCGACGAGTTCAGCTGGTTTCTCTATAAAAACTCAGTGTTTGGATCAACGTCACCAGCTGCTGAGAGGAGCTTTATTCTGTCTGTCTGCCTGTCTGTCTGTCTGCCTGTCTGTCTGTCTGCCTGCCTGTCTGCCTGTCTGTCTGTCTGTCTGTAGCTCACTGTGCAGTTTAGCCTGCAGCTCTTTTCCAATGGAGAATGGGGAACGGAGACGCTGCTGCAGGAGACATTTACATGTTTCAGAGCAGAATCAAACAGCCTGTGGGGGGGGGCGCGTTGGTGTGTTTGCAGTCAAAGATCAATTAGCATGGGAAGTCAATTAAAAACCGGCTCGACAGGTTCGATGTTAATGAGGATGAAGGAAGGAGCTGATGTTCAGCCTAAAGGATTCACGGAGAGCAGCGGAGAGTCGGGCCTGTTTGTGGAGGCTCCTCGGCCTCCTCGGCCTCCTCGGCCTCCTCGGCCTCCTCGGGCTCCTCGTCCTCCTCGGCTCCTCTGCCTCCTCGGCTCCTCTGCCTCCTCGGCCTCCTCGGCCTCCTCCGGCCTCTCGGCCTCTCGGCCTCTCGGCCTCCTCCGCCTCCTCCGCCTCCTCGGCCTCCTCGGCCTGCTCGGCCTCCTCGGCCTCCTCGGCCTCCTCGGGCTCCTCGGCCTCCTCGGGCTCCTCGGCCTCCTCGGCCTCCTCGGCCTCCTCTGCCTCCTCGGGTTTCACAGAGGCTCAGAGTGTTTGAGGGGTTTCAGTCTGCAGGTTCAGACCTGCTTCCTGATCCCTCGTCTGCTCGTCGCTCTGCAGATTCTTCACATGCCTTTGAGCTGCATGACCTTTCACCCACAGCAGCCTGTAACCTGCCTGTCTGCCTGTCTGTCTGTCTGCCTGCCTGTCTGTCTCACCTGTACAGTGAGAGCAGGAGGGGGCGGGGCTTGCAGAAGGAAAACCTGCCCTCTGGCTTCTTCTTCTTCTCTTCCTTCTAAATGTCGCCTGATCAGTTTACATCATCTTTGTGTCTCTGGCTGTAGATTAACTCCCCCCCCTTCAAAATAAGAGCAGGTTTCACAACTATGTCAAAATAAAAGCACAGGAAACGTCTCCACTTGTTTTCTTCTCAGCTGACTCTGAAGCTGCTGGTGACACCTGACGGCCCGACAGGTGTGTCGCAGTCACATGAATGAACAGCTGAGGTGATTCACAAACTCAAGCAAAGTGTGACAAACAGGATCTTGTCAGTTTCAGCTCCTGCAGCTTCTCGGGTTTGCTGTCCTGCCAAAGGGAACTTCAGCAGCGTGAACATGAAAGTGAGTCTCTGATGGTGGTTTAGCAAAGAACCCAAAGGCAGTTTGAGAAGAAGCTCGAGTCAGTTTTCTTTGGACAAACGAAGAGAAAAAAACTAACTGGGAACAAAACAGTGGAAACGACAGAATCCACATTTAGTCAGAAAGATCAGATGAACATAATGAGAGAAGGAAGAATCAACATCAGTGCAAAGACACGAGAACAGACGCAGACAGACACAGAGAGACAGACAGACAGACAGACAGACAGACTCTGAAAGCTGAACACTGAGGTGGAAACGTTGCAGTAAAGTTTCCAACCTGATCTGATGAAGTTCTGTTCATTAATCTGACTGTGGGAAGGCAAACTGAGACCGAAGGAAAAC
>JAPZDV010000009.1:911935-931872 GCA_029814665.1 Acanthurus lineatus
TTTATTCTTCACTGTGACGATTTTCACACAGAAAAAATTACTGCATACTACAAAAACAAAACAAAAAGTTGATAAAATCTTTAAAACGTGTTTAGTTTTGTTCTAAAATACAGATAGATAGATAGATAGATAGATAGATAGATAGATAGATAGATAGATAGATAGATAGATATTCTTACAGTTTTCTGTTTTATAAAGATGAACAACACATCTAATTTTCAAAATAACATTTTATTGAAAATAAAAACAAGCAAGCAAAGGTTTGGATGCCATCTTGTTTCCCACATTCAAGTATAAAATCACCTTCATTGAACACGTGCATTTCCCTTAGTATCCTCCATGTTGGTTGCATCCGCTGTAGTCTCAAAGCAAACCCGACCCATAAAGTTTCATTTGGCAATAAATTAACCAGAACAATGAACTATTATTCATAAACTCGACATTTTAAAGTAACAAAAGAAAAAACAGCATCTGAGATGTAGTTCTTCACACATAAGGCTGTCCGTGACATACGACACGTGTTCTTATGTGATGATTTGAGGGGAACTGAGCTCGACCTGCAGCAACGACAGCAGTTAATATAAAGAGAAGAAGAAGACTGAGGATCTTCAGCCGCGCCGGCAGCTTCGTGAGGCCGGAAAGTTCAGCAACAACGAACCAAATTACGTGAAAACCAAAGTTTTGTTTCACAGTAAATGTGAACAAGTGACACGGGACGTCTCGACTAACTTGCATCAGTGTTTTTTTTTAATGTTTTCATCATGAAAGAGATCAGAGACGACTGAGGAGGAAATATTTTACAGAGCAGGAAAGGTTTCACATAGTTAATGTTATCAAGTTGCATCATGGTAGTTGTAGGAGGAAGTGTTTGAACATTCTGTGTTTATTTAACTAACCTCTGATCGGTCAGACAGATTCGTCCAGTTTATCGAGCGAACGACGAGATTTTTCACTCAGACTTGATTGACAGGCTGAAGAAGATTAAAAAAAACAGTCTGTGAAAATGTGCAAGAAAAACCTTCAGTTCCTCTCAGTTCATCATCTCGTCTCCCATCAAGTTTTAGAAAATAAGAAAAAGGCAGAAAGAAGAAAAAAGGCATCTTTCTTTCTTTCTCATGGCACAAACTAAACAGCATTTGAACTAAACGCCATCATCCACCTACGGTCATGACGCGTTTCCTGGAATGCAGAGTCACAGCTCGTCCGGATCATCCGGATCATCCGGATCTTATTACAGCAAAACCAGATGTGCAGAAATAAGAAAGAAAACAAACACGCCGAACAGAAGAAAGACTCGATGTAAAAAAAGTTTGGTTGGTTTGTTGATGATGGTTCCCTTTTTGCTGCTTTGCTCCCAGTTTTCTGCTGTGTGTGTGTGTGTGTGTGTGTGTGTGTGTGTGTCCCTTACACATCAGAGGCAAAAACAACAGAATAACAGACGTGAAGCCCACGAGAGGCTGTTTTGTCAGTGTTTCACTGTATTTAAGGTGGAATTTGTGCACAGAACATGATGTTGTGAGTGAAAAAGATGTAAGAAGAGTGTTTGAACATGAGGCTTTTTTTCAGTTTTTCAGTTTACTGTCATCAAATCCCATAAAAAGACCAAAACCAACACGTCAGTCTGTCTCTTTAGGTTTCCTAACATCTGTCTGCGGCTCAAAAATATTCAGTTTAATGTTTAAAAGTGTAACAGAGAGGCTCGTTGATGCCTTTCTGCTCTCTTTATGGGTTTTGTTGACAGGAAGGAGAATGAAGGGATGATTGATACGTTTGAAGTTAATAATCTTTTCATTATTTCAGTTTCGGGTAGCTGGAATTTTAAACTCAGACCTGTCTGAGAAAACGAACAGTCCGCCTTCGTCTCACGGACTCACCGGGGACATGAAGGCAACACCGGAGGAGGCGGAGAGACGACACACATGACGGACGTTTTCTCAGGCAGTGCTGACTTGTTTTTTTTTTTTACAACTGACAGAAAAAGAAATGCTACAGAAAAAGTTACGAACTTCAGACTCTCTGCTTAACGTATAGAGCTGATCATGTGACTCGTCTGCTTCACAGATTCACGTAAAGTTGGCGTTTTTAACCGGGACGTCTTCAGGTTCCAGCCTTCTTTATTTCATGGTTGAGAGGCTTTAAAATCAAACTGCTTTTTGATTTTGATGATCAAGTTTCTATCACGTTCCAGTGAAATCTGTTCAGAGGATATTTTTCAGAATTTGTACGGATTCATTTCGGATTCGTGTGCACGACGTCCGGAGGCCAGGAGAGAACCGGAGTGAGGTATATCTTGTGTGCACGCAGAACTTTTGATTTAAGATGTTAATGTTTGGTTTCGTGGCTCCGTGCAGACCACACGGCTCTGTGAAAACCAAACATACCACAGCGGTGGGCCGCGATCCGCTCGTCACCTGGTCCGGGTCGTGTTCCAGCTGTGAAGATCCAAACAGGTCCAGCTGTAGACGCACATCAGATGCTGTCGTAGTCTGATTCCCTCCTGCTGGACTCGGCGAGCCGCTCGGCCATGAAGAAGGTGATGGAGCCCAGGAAACCCATCAGGACCAGGATGAGCAGCTGCCAGTGCAGCAGCAGGTAGTTACTGTAGAAGAAGGCCACGGCGGCCATGATGGACTGCGGAGAAGACGACAACATGATGCAACAAATCTGTGAAGTTTCAGTTAAATAAACTCAAACAAATAAATCTGTGCTTCAGGACTTCTTTTAACACACTTTTTCTCCTCCCTGTTTGGACTCAGTGTGTGTTGTGTCACGGTCACCTGCGTCTGAACTCACCTGTATGAACTTGAAGACGGCGAAGGCGGGAGCGCTGTCGTTGCGGAACGTGAAGCCGATGATGCTGAGGAGCTGCGTGTTGAAGCAGCTGTCGCCCAAACCGAGCAGGAAGCTGCAGAGCAACGCCACCCCGACGCTGCGAACACACCGGTGACAGAGAGAGACGAGTCAGCCGCGTGTCCGAACAGTCCGGACACTCAAACTGCACTGCATGTTTTTCCAGTGATGCGTTTCAGCGTGCAGTGAGCGAACGCCATGACGAAGCGTTGCAGCAGGAAAGAGGAAGCGAGCAGGAAAAGCTTCGGTCTGACAGACTGTTTGTTTCCCTCGCTGCTGAGTCATCGTCTCAAAGTTTTTTACTCAGTTTCACATTTTTCGAACAAAGAAATTTGGCTTTAACTGAAACTAACAAGTCTGAAATCTACGGTACATCAGGAGGAGCACGAAGGCGCCACATTATTTTTTGGAATTTTTCTTCAGTGTTTTTACACAAAAGTCAAACTGATCCAAAACAAAAAAACTAATCAGACAAACTGACAAAAGAAAACTCTTCACTGAAATTTCAGTGATTATGATTCTCAAGTTTTTCATGTTTAAAACTTAATGTGTGAATGTTTCTGACAGTTTGTTTTGATGTGTTTATGGGAAAGTAAACTGTAGAAATAATGAGCTGTAGATACACCACTCATCATATGATCCACAAGAAACCACGATACAACGTACTGTGGTCCGAATTATTTATGTATTTAAACAGATTTTATTTTATTTTATTGTAATCTTATTTATTTATTTCAGCTTTGTCTTTTTGATCCGTTTCCTGTCAGGACCGGACTAACCTGTTTATTTATTTCCACAAGCCAGACGCGTTTAAACTTCAGTTATTAAAATTATTTACTCTGAATGATCCTGAGTTACTGCAGTGAACCTGCTGGAACCTTAAATCTTTCCTCATGAAACACCCGCCGGGTGTGAACTCGTCTGTTCGCTCTGGTCTCCGTACCTGGGGGTGATGAAGGCCTGCAGGTCCGTTCCCTCCTCCGGAGCTATCGGAGCGTCGCTGGCAATGTTGAGGAAAATCAGGTAAAAGGCCACAAAGTGAGTGATGAGCCCCAGCAGCACCACGGGGTTCCTCCCGAACCGGTTGCACTTGTTCAGCATCCCAAACACGCCCCCTCCTGGCCAGACAGGGAACAGAGAGGCAGGACGAAGGTCAGTCGCTGCCTCGGTTGTGTTTTTTAAATGTGACCACCTGCATCATAAACGGACTCACCTAAGATCTCGCCCACGCCGATGCAAATGCCGGAGATGCCGATCAAACTCTTGGCGTCCTGGCCGAACTGCGTCATGGCTCCGATGCACGTCCCGTACACGCCGCTGTAAAAAGTGAGCTCCAAACCTGCCGGAGCCGACAGAGCGTCACACACGAGTCCACACGCAGCACTTACATTCACCACATCCTGTTCAGTCTGACCTCCACCTGGCAGGACGCACCTGCCTCACTCTGACTCACCTGTGTACGCGATGGAGACGCTGAGCAGCAGCATCTCTTTGGTGACAAACATCTTGCAGGCTTTGACTGGAGAAAAACACACAAACAGGAGGCCGATCACATGACACGACTCCGTTTACGCTGAAGAGTAAAAAGCGCATAATGTGGAAGTTAATTTATCCAACGTACCAAAAGCATCCAGAGCCTGTGAGCGGAGGCCGGGGCGAGCCGAGCTGCCGAGGATTCAAAGACACAAACATGAAACACACAACGTCGACCTTTCATAGCTCACATCTTCCCTCCGTCCCGTCTCTAAAACTGAACTCGGTTTCCATGTCGACAGTCTCACGGCAGTTTCAAAGAGAAATGCAGGAAACACAACAAAGGAGAGTATTTACAGTGAAAGGTCGCCTGTCTCGTCCTCGACTGTTCCGGTAAAAAAATTACCCCTCCCGCTCCGGACGGGACGACCGTCCGTCTTTTTAAAAACACGTTTTCTGGGCCACTCGCAGGGAACTTTGAACAATCTATGGAAGTTTCTTTTCAGTGTCTTCTATCTGAATAATGAACAAATGATTCAGGAAAAGAGGCTCAAGCGGGGGGGTCTGCACATCTCAGGCCCCCCTGACAACAGCTCGACAACAACTCAACCATAAATGTCTTAATTCAGCGACCCGTTCAAGGGTCCCAGTGAATTATTTAGGAATCACCTCTTGTAGCTCCTCAGGCTCTGATGCCTCTGAGAGCTTCTGTGCTGCACATTTTATCCTGAAGGAACCTTCTCAAGAACTTTCAGAGGGAAACTTCTCACAGTTTGACTCTTTTTGTTCCAGGACTTTTTCATGGCTCAGGAGTGACATACAGTGACAGAGCTCCGGGTTTGCCGGGACTCATGGGAGTTCTGGCACCACTGACCTGGAGGTGGAGCTCTCGGAGGATTCGGCCGGCAGCAGCGACTCTGACGCCTCGGACGCAGGCGGCGCCGGGTCGGGCTTCCGGATCAAAAAGAAGAGGAAGCAACCGACCAGACTGATCACGGTGAGAGAGATGAACACCGTCTGACGGTCTTTGTCTGCGACACACAACATGAGTCACACGCTTAAAATGAAACCTCGCAATGAGAAGTTGGGGAAGGAAGTGGAGTCTGTGAATAAGAATAAAAGCACGTGAGACGGATTTTAATAAAATACAACTTGCTTCCTACCTGTTATGTGAACGTGTCCATGCCACGCGCAGTATATGTACAGATTCCCAAAGAACAAGCTGCAGAAAGACGAGGCATGTTGAAAAACCAAAGGACACGTTTCTCCATTAAACTCATGTGGGTTCATTAAATGCAGACAGGAAGTTTCACCTGAACTGCAGCAGCGCCCAAAATATGCCGCTGTTCCTTCCGATGGTGGTGTCGGTGGAGTTGATGGCGAGCACGTTTCCCTGAGCGGTCCACAAGACTGAAACACAAAAAGGAAATATAACACGGAGAAGACGAATGCTTTAGGCAAAAAAATGGACATCGGTTAACGTTTCCTCACCTGCTGCTCCAATTCCAACCAGCACCGACGCCGTGTAGAAGCTCCAGGTGTACGGGTAGATGAACATGGCGATGTAGCCGCTGTGGATGAACGACACGCAGAGACGTCAGAAGCGTGAGATCGCATGAGAAAGCACAGAGCAGGAGACGAGTCGGTCAGCGGCGGTTTACCTGTACAGGAGCCCGCTGAAGAACATGGACAGCTGCGGTCCGATGACGGTCACCACCGACGGGGCGATCAGGTTGGATGCAGAGAAAACACCGTAGATGATGGCCATGCTGCGAGCGACAGATGGAGGACAGTTAACGCGTTTACCAAGAAAGAAAGACTGCTCTGTGATTTAGACAAAGACTGATGCACTCTGGGAGTTTTTTTTTCTCTGAGTGCTTTCACAGATTTTCATCGTGGAGGACGTTTCCTGAAACTGGTGACTGGTGCAAACTTTTCTCCCTAAAACGATTTACAAAGATTAAATTATCCCGTAAAGAATTCTGTGTGCAGCAGATTTGATTACAGGAGGAGCAGCAGGTCTGTACGAACGTTCGGACAGTCTGCGGATGAATCTGCAGCGTGTCGAGCTCGTCCTGTAACCTGCACAGACGTCATGCAAATAAAATGTAAAAACTACATCTCTGTATGGACACCGGCGGTTTACCTCGTGTATCCGCTGCCATGGAACGCAGTGCTGTTGAAGCTCTTGATGACTGTTTGCTGCAAAAGTGAAGAAAGAAGTTTGTTCAGCGTATCTGAAGTTTCAGTCGGGTGGATGTGCAGCGTGCAGATGTGAATCAGGTGTGCAGATGTGAATCAGGTGTGCAGATGTGAATCAGACTTACCTCTATGTTCCCACATGTTTGAAAAGCAGTGAACATGAACATGAAGCCAAAGCCGAGGATGACGATGTTCAACAGCCTCTTCCCCTCCGGACTCATTTTGGAGGATGTTTGCTTGTTTTTTTTTTTTTTAATGAAGTGATGACAAAAAAAAAATCTACTGGAGAGAAAAGCACATCTGGAAAACAGAAGAAGACAATTCAAACAACATTAATGAACTCACTGCAACCCATTCACAGAAAACTTCTTCCCTTTTGACCAAACTTTATCCAAAAATCTCTGTTTCACTGCACACGAAGAGTCAAATCATCTCCATACTACAGATCCAACAACAGCTTCTTTCCAGTGAACAGCCTGTAAAATGGTTGATTTGATGGATAACAGCTCAGAAACAGTTAAACTGTCTTTAAAAAAGTTATTTTCTGATTAAAATTCTCAAGCCGAATCATAAAGTGGATCGTTCAGATTAGAATAAAAACCAAATTGTTTGCTCTGTCAGCAAATATATCTGACTATTAGCAAAGAATAATTCAATTATCTTATCTCTAAAGCGGTGTTGTGTTGGTGTTATTCTCTTCAGTAAAGGATCCTGACAGTGACAGATAATCTATCGGCTGTGATAAGAGGAGCTGTCATGTTGACACAGCAGAAAAAGCCCTTACCGACTGTGCTGGAGCTGTTTTAGCTAACTCTGGTCCTCTTTGTGTCGACTCACTGCACTTTCAGTCACATAGTTCGCTTCTTTTTGAACGTCCTGTGTCTTCAGACATTCATCCTCCTGAGGTCCCTTCAGTAACTCAACATGGTGGTTTCCGTCGCGTTAAACTCTTCTCTGGGAGACTTTCACAGCAGCCGTGAACCGGACTTACCGAAACTAAAAATTACTGTCATGTGAAGAAGTCAGCTGACTGTGACTGGCTGACTGTTTCAGCCTCGATCCACATCCGCAATCTGCACACAAGCGGCACAGAAACTCTCTGAATCTGCCGAATCTGCTCCGGCGGACACACTTTTGTTTATGTTTTTGGAAAATGGATTCCACTTCCGGGTGTTTTTCAAGCAAACTATAAAAGTGTTTAGTTGGTATCAAAACATCCTACAAATGCGATGACAAAATTTGAACCACGTGTGTTGATTATCCAAAGACATTTTATGATTTCGAAAGGTTTTCTTGTTTAATAAAAATGCCGGTAATCTGGTAATGTCTTAAGATAGCGCCACAACTAGCACGCACGCGACACTACAAGTAGAGGCTACTTCCGGTCAAAAATTAAATTAAACCAAATTATAACATTTAGAAAACACTTTGCAGTTTAATGAATCACTGTCCCGATCGCTAAAACATCATGAAAAGATAATCTTTTTCTCTTTTTTTTAAATCTCTCTGTTGTTTGTATTCTTACAGTAAAACTGAAACATTCCACCAGGGGGCGCCAACGCGGCCGCTATAACAGCACGGAGCGCCGAATATCCGAAGTAGAAGAAGTTTACTTCTTCGGTTTTGGGTGATTGAAGACGACGTGGACGGAGTTTTCTCGGTAAAAATCGCATGTGTTGCGATTTTTATGGCCCAAAACACCGAATAGACAAGACGGTTTGATTTAAATTCACCCTCCTTTGAGTGAGAGGACTTTTACGGACAGAAAAGCCCTCTCGTAGCCGAGATTTGAACTGTTTCGCGGAAGGCTGCTAGGCCTCAGAAGCTAATCACCATGAATTACGGCAGGGCTCCTCCAGACGTTGATGGCATGACTTCCCTCAAAGTGGACAATTTAACTTACCGAACCGCGCCCGAAACCCTCAGACGTGTCTTTGAGAAGTACGGTCGTGTGGGGGACGTCTACATCCCCCGGGATCGCTACACGAAAGAAAGTCGGGGTTTCGCTTTTGTGCGCTTCCACGACAAGCGAGACGCCGAGGACGCGATGGACGCCATGGACGGCGCGCTTCTGGACGGACGGGAGCTGCGGGTCCAGATGGCCCGGTACGGCAGACCCCCCGACTCCCACTACAGTGCCGGGCGGCGAGGAGGACCCACCCGGAGATACGGTGGTTATGGACGCCGGAGCAGAAGGTGAGGATAAGCATGTGACCGCCTCTTGTTCCAGCATGGACGCACTCTGTTTCCAGACTAATGAAACTTGGCGGACAGAACAAACATGCGGTGGGTCCGTGAACCAGCTTGGTTCAGATTTGGTCCAGCAAACAAAACAAATGAAAACTATTTAATCAGAAGTTACGTATAACGTTTTACTCACTGTAAGAAATCATGTTATTGTTGACTCACATGGACGTGAACTGAACCAGGAGAACCTGACCGCATCTGATCTCACGTTACTGAGGTTCTTCTGCTTTGTTTATTCTCTTATGGAGACAAACAGCTGAAAAAGTACCAAATAATAACTGCTTTTTCCTGTTTTAGCTACAAAATAATCTGCTAATGGACAGTTTGTTGAGAGCTAAAAATAAGATAATTGGCAATCCGTCATGAAATCTGTGTAACATGTCGTGTATCTCCTCTTTATCAGCTCAGCTCCGTTCATGGTGCCTTTATTGTTTACGTTTATCTCACTCGGTTCAGTGCCAACTGCTGTCACATTGTAGATGATAACCCACCCACTGAATGTATCCAGCTGTTCCCCCAGCCCGAGACACAGACGACGCAGCAGATCCCGCAGCAGGAGCCGCTCTCGCTCCAGAAGCCGATCCCGCTACAGCAAATCCAGATCCAGGTCCTACTCCAGATCCAAGTCCCACTCTCCGAGGAGCAAGAAGACCAAGGCCAAGTCCAAGTCCCCGTCTCGTTCCAGGTCTAGATCCAGGTCCCGGTCCAAGTCCAGGTCCAGAAGTCGCACTCCCTCCTCCAAAAGAGGGTCCAGGTCAAGATCTAAAAGCCCCCCCAAACCGGCAGCAGAAAACGGAGGCGAATCCCCGTAAAGCTCAGTCTGACAGTGACAGGTGAGTTTGGAGAGGATGCTGCCGCAAACCGTATTTTTGTTTCTGGTGTCTGTGTTCAAGTCGTCAGTACCAGAGTGGGAGACAGTCTTGCTAAATTTTGACTGTAGACAATAAGTTGATCCTCTTTGAGCGGGTCCTCTGACTTTATTTAGCAGAACTTTTGAAATCTAAAATAACTTGTAAGAGAAAAAATTTAGTTTTAAAAAAACAGTTCATGCATTTTGAGCTTGAAGTAACGTTTTCTATCGTAGCTCGTATACAAACGTCATTCTAACTGAATACTAAGCGAAGTGTTTTTAAAGATCGGTGCTGACGGTGAACCAAATCTGGAATTCTCTCCTAAGCTGCTGAGTCCTGTTTGCTAAAGTGGAGTTTGAGCTGAGCTGAGGCAGTAGAAGCAGGTAGAAGTTGTGTGGGGAGCTGCCCACAGGCCGCCTGCTGCTGCTGGTGAGGGTTTCTGTGCAGCAGGGTGGAGGCAGTCAGAGTTGGGGTTGGTGTTGAGGTACGTCTGTCTGTCTGCTATTGGGCATAAAACTGTCCTCCAGGTCACGTCCCCATACAGGTGCTGCTGCTTGAGAGGCACTGAGGTTTGTCTGTTTTTCCTTCCATGTCAGTCTTTTTGTTCAGATTCACTTGCTAACTTTACTCTTGTACGACTTTATAATGTGTCATGTATCTGATTAGACATCTACGATGGGGCAGGATTGGAGGGGGGTTGTCATGTAAAAGTATTTTCATGTGTCACCTGTCGACTGTTTTTGGTCAAGAAATAAATTTTACAAACAAAACCTGCAAAAAAATCAGTGCATGGCTTTAAAAAAGGCAGAAAAATTTAACATAGAAAAACAAGTCACGTGTAGGTGCAAATAAAATATGAAAGTTAATGAAAATAAGTTGATAGATGATGCTGATCATTTAAAAAAAAGTCTTTATAACAAAAAATTTGGAATTTAAATATTAATTTCTGATCTTTGTGGCCTTTTCTTTTATTAAGAGCTCATTGATCCATGTTGTCATTTGTGACAGAAGGCCAACTCCTTAATAAATATCCATGGATCAGCTCAATAGCATGTGAATCCACCTGTAGACACGACTGACTCACCTGATCTAGTTTCTCCAACCGTCATCACTCCTCCTCCACCAGCCCCCACCCGCCCGCCGCATTGCTTTCATGCCATGTTGATGAGTTTAAGTTTTCCAGATGATTTTGTTTTATCGATGAATAAGAGGTTTTTTAACATTACAATGATGATCCAGACTGTTTTTAGTCATTTTAAAACAACTCAGTGGAACTGCATCAAAACTGGACTGTAGTTATTTTCTTAACAAAGCAGAGAAAACACATGAAACTTTTAACTGTTAAACTTTTTTAACTGTTCCTTTTCTTTAAAACATTTTCAGGTGACTTCAGAACTTCAAGTCCAAGACTGGATCCCAAGCAAGCAACAGTGTTCTGCTGTAAAAGGTTATTATTGTGTCTTCCATGCTTTGGCTTGTTTTAGTCATTTAGCCACAAAAGGGCTTTTTCATTTCATCGACGTCTTGTGATTTTATTTCTTCTTTTTTTTTAATTTTTATGGTCTCAGTTATTAAGTTCAGTGTGGAAAGAACATGGGATACTTTACAAATATGCTGACCTTTTATCTGTACTGTTTCAGTTAAAGTTGCCTCTTGAAGTCCCCCACCCCCCCACCCCCCCCAAATGGCCTGTATCAAGGAGCAAGTAGCGTAGATTAGCTTTATTTGGCACTCATGGCTTTCCTTAGCCTCCAAAGACTCAACCAAGCTGTCAGTACATTTACATGAATGAAGCAGACTGAAAGCCAATCACATGCAACAGCTCCAGATTTTTTAATTTTTTAATTGTTTTGATAGATTTGTAATGGAGAAACAGTGATTGTTATATTTTTAGAGCTACAATTGGCTTTTTTTAATCTTGAAAAGGAAATAAATTGATAAAAAAATGCTAGATTTTTGTTAGTGCTTCTCACTTCATGGTGAATCTGTTGCTTGATGTCCACGTCCATCATGCTGAAATCCATTTTGCACTCGTCATGGCGATCAATGCTGGTGAGTGAACCGGCGTTGTGATACTGAAAAGCCCAACTTCAGCCCAGAGTTATCAGGCTAACACCCTGCTCTCGCTCTGTGATACAGGCCCGAAGAGCCACATTCAGGATAGTTAGACACATCACAGCTTGTTAACCTGCAACAGAGGGAGTCATTTATCACTCGTTACTTCTTTGTCAGTTTGATGTGAATCATTCAGAGTAAAAAAAAATCCACACAAATGTTAAACGTTTTCTCAAATTGTTCTCATATCAGTGCAGCCGTTTTATTAAACTGAAGCAATCCCGTGAAGTTCCTCGCTTCCCTAATATCTTAAATTTCTGCAGCTCAGGGTGTCTTTCGTGAGACGGGACAGCAGGTCATTTTAACTATTGTGATCGAATGTGTACAATGTAATTACATATGGGATAAACAGTAAAGTGATGGGGGGGTTTGACCTGAAGAGAAGGTCTAAAAGACATCAGCTCGAGGAATGTTTCAGGTCAGAGAGGGTCATCTCAGATTTGAAGATACATGCTAATCTTAAATCATTTGATTTTACAGGACTCGTGACGCCGTACAGTCTTGTCTTTTCTTTAAAATGTTTGTTGCTAATTTGGCTTGTATGTTTTTGTTTTGTTTTGGTTCTTTTTTTTGTGCACTAGGCGCAGTTGTGTAGCAGTTGAGTATTGCTGGTTAGCTGTTAAGGTGGCGTGTTGCTCTGCTGAGTGCTTGGATGTGTCCAGTTTTCTCCAGAATGCTCCTGTGACTACCAGTGGTGCAGTTGCTTCAGTCTCATCCTTTGTACAATGTTTTTTCCCACATGGTCATGGATGACAAATGTGACTTTCATTAAAGGTTTGGGTGTTTTGTCTACAACCGCCTCTTTTTTAATTGGTCTGTTAAAGTCTTTTTTTTGTTTACACAAACACAAACATGTAATAATAAAATAAAAAAGCTGCTGCTGTGGCCCTCATACTTTTATTGTTGTATAGTTGTACACGTTGACTACAAGTGTCACGTTAAAAGGACCAATAAGCAGGTTTTTTATGCAGTATTCATGCAGTATTTTGTACACAAATGACGGCAGAGTAGTTACAGTTCGACCAGCTGTGCATCCCAGGTTATTAATAGTGTGGACATTTAAGCTTTAATACCATGACTCCAGGAATGGACGGGTCAGTTAGTTCACATTTTTGAGCCAGACTGAAATCTATAAATCTTTTTGAAGAATTGTCCTATTTATTTTTTTTATTTTACCCATTTTAAACTAGTTTTTCCTACTGAAACAAATAATCTCTTTTGAAGGGGTTTAAAGCTGGTTTAATTTAAATACATTTTTATAAATATTGAAACTTCCCCGAAGATAAAACTGTTTACTTGCATGATTTTCTAACTTAAGCCCTTCAGCCCATTTACTGGATATATTTGCCAATAAGTCAGTACTTTCATACAAATCAATTGTTATCTAAGAAGTCGATGGATGGAAAGTGTAATGCCCAGCGTCTCATCAGTCTCAAGCAACTGCTAGTTGATTTTTTAGTAAAATAATTCTGTTGGACAGAAATACAGAATTAAAATGCATAAAACAGTTAAAGACTGTCATTTTTTGTTTTAAAAAAATCTAAATAACTTAATTGAGTATATTATCTTAGTTTCAGTCAACCATTGAAGGCAAATAGGATTTCATTAATAAATGGGGGGAAATTTCATAAATACTTGAAATATCTTCAAAAAATCAAGAATCAGAAGTCTATATCTGTCTGACTCGCGGCTCAGAAACTACATTTTTACAAATAAACATCTAAATGTTATTAAATTGTTCAGTTTCTTGGTGATTTTTGTGTAACACATGAATCTGATGACGTCTTTTCCAGTAAAATTGAGAAATAAATGGGCGTGGCTTTCGAAGACGTCCGGCTCTGACGTCACGACGCACTGACGTCTCCTGTGGGCGGGGCTTCAAGACTTGTTTTTCAGTCTTACGAGCCCGACGAACTCCATTTTGTGAGAGCTGTTGAAGCAGTGTCGAGCAGCCCCGTAAGGAGCCGAAACTTCGTGACGACAAACTCTAAGTCAGCCGACGACCCGCTCGCTAACCAAGTTTTCATACGAAAGGAAAGCAAATCTTATCGTATGTCCAATTTCCAGAACCTCATTACTTATGGTAAGTTACCTTTTTGACTAAAACTGATCCGCGAGACAAGGTGGGGAAAGGGCGATTGTCAGCGAAGCTAATGTTAAGCTAGTTACTTAATTCGACGTTTTATTTACTTAAAAGCAGATATTAATGAAAGATATGATTAGTATGTCTTTAATTGATTGGTTTTAACTTAAACTATGTAACTTATAGTGACGGATGTTGTGTCCGGGTGCCATTGTTTGGACACAATAACCGAGATGGACTAGCGGGCCTCTGCTAGCCGTCTAACGGTCGCCATTAGGCCGTAGATTTGGTACGAATCCATTAGCATATTTCTGAAACGTCTGCGCCGTGAAGAAATATGTATAACCACTGTTAGCACCGAATTCAAGTAAATAAATCACCATTCCTGTGTTCACGTTCCGGTAACGGAAGTTGCCGTGTCATGCTCGATATCTTTTTTTTATGGCGTAACAGTGACTAGCTAACCCTGCCATAAGCCTTTAAGCTGTATATTTAGCATGTACGCCTGCGCAGTTCTTTTGAAATATGACCCTTCCAAAAAGATTTACCAGATGACAACAGAGAGAATCTAAAGGGCTGATTAGGCAGCCCTGGCATCAGAAATGGGTGTCACACGGGGGTAAATGGACATTTGTTATATGACAACAGCTGTGCTGATATTTGTAGATCTGTGTCCCGTGTTCAACTAAATACTATTGTCCTACTTTTTCTCCTTCAGACCCCTTTGCTGATGCAAGTAAGGGTGATGATAGCCTCCCAGCCGGGACTGAGGACTACATCCACATAAGAATCCAACAGCGGAACGGCAGGAAGACCCTCACCACTGTACAGGGCATCAGTGCGGACTATGACAAGAAGAAGCTAGTCAAAGCCTTCAAGAAGGTATTTCTTTGGGGCAGTGTGGGGTCTGATCTCGAAATGCTTACAAATTATACTCTCTTTAAGCCATAATAACTAGTGTCAGCATTTCTGGCAGATGCGAGGTGTCAACTTTGGGCGATGCGGGATGCCTTTCTGTGTTTTCTGTCCCTATTTACTGATTTCTTTTTTCTTTTTTATCCTAATAGAAATTTGCATGCAATGGGACAGTGATTGAGCACCCAGAGTATGGTGAAGTAATCCAGCTTCAGGGAGACCAGCGCAAGAATATCTGTCACTTCATTGTGGATGTAGGTCACTTTTAAGATGTCTTGTTATACTTGTGAAAACATCACAGGAGTAACTGATTCTTCAGGGCCACCATCTTGTTTTAAGGAACAGACAGTGTTGAAGGTCACTTTTACTAACTGATCACTTTTGTCATCTTTGCAGGTTAACCTGGCCAAGGAGGAGCAGCTCAAAGTCCACGGCTTCTAGAAGCTGCTAGCAGCCCCCCTCTTTCCTTAAAGGCCATTAAGTCCCCCTCTCACCCTGTCCTCCCCTCCTCCTATGTGCTGCTGTTGCTCTTCCCCTCCCCCCCATGCAGCCCTACCAGCTCCTTTTAGCTAACACGTGAATAACCTCTAATAAACATGGGACTCTGTAACACCATCGCTCCCCCTCGAACACCAGGGGGCAGGCTCGCTCTCACAAAGCCGCACCACTGCAGCTCCACACGACATCAGGGATGAGTGGTGATGACCCTCCCACACACACTTCCTCCTTCCTTTCCCCTTTGTTTTTTTCCTTTTTATTTTTTTTCTTTTAAGGATCTTGTGCCACGCAAGTAGGCACTGTTTCGTGTAACATTTTTGTTTTGTACTTCAAGGTGTTTCAATAAAACGATGAGTGTCCATATAAAGGAGTGGTGTCATGGGGATTGGGGTGGGGGCTGGGTGTGTACAGGAAGTTCACAGACTTGAAAAAAGACTGAAAGGGTTAACTGAGCAAGATCAATGGCTGTAGGTGGGAGGAGAGGGAGAGGGAGAGGGGGATGTCAAGGGAAGTGCTTCCTGCAGAAATCAGATTCTGTAGTTTGCCAGCAGAAGGAAGAGCCGCCATGTTAGTCTGCTTCAATATCCAGCACTACATTGTTTACATGCTGTCTGCTCTGAGGTTACAGAGCAGTGAGGGTTTTATGTACTGACCCCCACCATCCCGTCCAACCTTTATTTTCTCCTCATGGCACATTTTTCTTTATTCCTCCCTGCTGATATAAGTATTTGAACTTGATGTTTAAGTGGCGGTCTTTGGTCAAAGTGGGGCAATGTGGCCTGTGGTTATGGACACTTAAATCTAAAATTTACAGAACTATAATGCAATAATTTAAAACTTTGGTTAAGATGTAGACTGAATGGAGTGTAAAGGAGAAGATCAAAGCCATGCCCAGGTCACACTGTGCTCCTGTGACTGAAGGTGATGGAGAGCAAGCCTGTTTTGCAAAATCCTCACTTGGTTCAATAAAATTTGAGTAGTTGATAAGCCTGTCCTGTTTTTTGTTTCGCGTGGGTGATTTCACTTTTAAACAGTAACTTTTATTCTCAGTTTCACCTTTTTATTACAACACATATAATGTAGATAAATGCACACACTACTGGGACTTTTAATCAATGGATTGAAATTCTTTATGCTAGTATCATTTTGGATGCATTCTGTCTGTTCCCATAAAACATCCCACCACACTCGATGAATTAAGATTGCACATTAACAACAAGTATCAAAAAATATAAGAACTAGGATAATAACTAGGACAAAAAGGTTTGCAGTGCATATTCCTTGCTGGAATTACTGAAGGATGGTATAAGAAGTGAACAGATGTTTCTTCTGTGACTCAGGGGCAACTGGGAAACGTCTTAAGTTTACCAGTAATGTCTTAAATTAATTTATCCGTAAGTTATAACGTCGATATTTAACGATTTCCTCATATTCACGCCGTGTTTAAAGGTTAAAGTCATCGCGTTTCTTCGCGTTTCGCTCCGCGTGAGTTTTGTCCCTCTCAGGGATCCGTCGCTTCCATGGCAACGCGGCTGCCGCCATAGTTACAGCCGTTTGTTTTCAGGTGAGAACATTAAAATCTAACTTTTCTCCACAAACAGCGACACAACCGAACATTGTGACTTTACATGAAAAAAAAAAAACCAAAACAAAATAACGTCCCTTTTTATGACACCGGGCGTGTTTTTTTGTTGAAGTCCAGAACCGAACCGAGCCGTTAGCATCGTTAGCGGCGACCGTTAAAAACTGCTTTGTGCCGTTTAGCATCACCGGAGGCGTCTACCGTGAAGCGTCCCTCATTTTTACAATTTTTGTAATTTTAATGAGAATTTATAACAGAAAGGATCACATATTAACTGCCCGTACTGATTCCGGAGTCTGCTAACGTTACTGCTAACAGCTCGTAGCTATTTGCCTCCTCTCGCGTTACTTAGTCGAGTCTCATCAAGAAACGATATTTCTCTCTTTTTCGTGATTTTTTCTGAAACAAATATGAATATTTTTCCCACCACTGAAGCTGATTATGTCAATCACATGCGAAAAGAGTTAGGAAAAGAAACAACACAGCAAAGTTGACTGTGTGTGTTTGAGGTAAAACTAAACTGAACTTATATTCATGCTTTCCTACTGTTTTTATTAAGAAACTGAGCCACTTATTAAAGATGATCAATAACCGTAAACAGTATTGATTATACTGACATTAGACTTAAACACAGCCCTCATGTGGTGCATGTATTGTTTACTTTCAAATAAAATATTACAAAATGTACGTTAGAAGAACTCAAACAGGCTCAGAAAAGCCAAAAAAGTCCATTTCAAATCAACCTGATCTGTTTTCTTTTCCCATCAGAATGTCCACACGTGATGTGATCCTGGTTTCAGTCCAAAGTGTCTTCTCAGGAAACAGACAATGCCAGTAAGCAAGAAAACATTAATAAGATGTCTGCTCAGCTGTGGACCTGCAGGTTTATATTTCATTGTTCTTGTCTCACAGGTGTTGCCAGTTTGGGAGCTTGCCATCCCCCTGCCGGCGGTGCTGATGATCGCTGTGAGTCTTTACCTGGTCGTCCTGGGGATTGGGCTGTGGATCCGAGCCTGTCTCAAGGTGGGTGCTGCTCACTCACTTGGTTCTCCTTGCAGTAGACAGCATCAGACGGGCCGGTTCTTGCTGAAAATCTAATTGAAACACTAAATAACTTGATGATTAATCTGTTTATTTCAGCTGCAAAAAAATGTTTTTTTCATAATTTATGCAAGTGTGTGTTTATACCAACTCGGTGATGATTAAAACAGAGCAGATTTCTGTCTTTACTTTCTCAAAAACTTCTCCTCTCCTGTATGTGCCTTGATTGGAGCAGATTTCCTTTCTATAAATATTTAAGACACTAGTTTTGTGACGGACACCTGCTGCACTTCACGTGTATGAAATCAGGATCTCACTTTTATTCATGTGTAGATTTGTAGAAAGAGTGAAGCATTTTTTTCCTCAATTTTTAATCCTAAATTCTTTCAGTGTGAATCTAAAAGATCAAGAGGAACTAACAGCGCATGTGGAAATACTTGATAATGTAGATCATTAAGCTTCTTTTTTTTATCAGGTGTCACTAACATTTAAATTTACCTAAACATGTTCGCTTGTTCCTTGAATTTAAGTTCCACTCAATCCCGATTTGTCATCATATGCATTTAAAACGGTGCAGAAACATTCATGTGGACATGAAACAAGTAATGCTTTTTTTTGTTTTCTGTCCTCTGAAGGACCGTTGCTCCTCAGAGTGTGGCGACTGCTGTCCAGACATCTCCATATGTGAGCACTGCTTCAGATTTGCAGAAATGTGTGACTGCAGACTGCCGACTGTGCGTTCATGTTGGTCCAACTCGTGCTCCTCGTGTCCTGTAAGTAACCTCCTAACAGACTGCGAGCTCTGTGGCCACAAATCAAATCATGTTTCCCTGAAACTGCTGACCCTTTTGGAAGCAGAGCATCCATGTTTGAAGCAGATATGTTTAATTTAATTTCACTCTGCTATTAAAACTGTGACGAACAGAACAGAGCTCACTTGTTCAATGAGAGCAGGACATTTTGTCTCACTCTTATTATTAAAACCAGTGTGTATGTTGTGAGAAACCTTGCCCTTGTCTCTACATTTTGTCTTTTCTTCCACACCAAACCAGTGGTTTCCTCCTGAAATGTGAGTGAAAACGCTGACGTTCATTAAAAACCACCAGTCTCACGGTGAAGTCGTGGGCGGCAGATGGTGGGTTTCACAAACATGGCTGAGCTGCTTCTGCCTGTCAGTCATGTTGGAGAGCCGACATCATTTTAATCACCAGCTCTCACACATGTTTAGTCACATGACACAGGTGACGTCGCAGGCAGACACGATGCTTCTGTCCATTGTAAAAGTTTGTTTCAAACAAAGAGTGCAAATAAATCCCTGGAGTGAACTCTTGTGTTTCTCCTCGGTGAGCCGTCTGATGTGTTTTCCCACAGTGTGTCCAATGGGACTGTGCCTGCACCTGTCAGCCTCCTGAGTGCGACTCCTTCAACTGTCTCTGCTTCGAGATCAGGGTCAAGTAGATGAAGAGGACGGAGGCGCAAAACTGCCACTGTCAGCTGACTGACGACAAGTGCTTAAGTCAAATATGTGCCTTGATTAGAGAGTTTACAGAGGAGGGAGATGCTGAGCGACATGGAGCGGATGTTGTGTTTAAGGTCAGTACCTCAAACTGAAGCCTGCTGGCTGTTCAGTCTGCGAGTTCTTCCTGAGTGACTCTGTGACATCAGATATGACATCAGATGATCTCTGGTTATCGTAAATGAAATCCAGAGAGCAGGTCCTCCTCAGCGTCAGCAGGGCCAGCAGCTCTGTCACACTGTCATTTAATTTCTCTTTTGACCTTTTTGTTCCAAATGGTTCAAATTATCCAGCAGGGGGCGATATGAATAAACATCCTGGGTGCAGTGATGACGGTTAAAATATCAAATGGAAACGTCTCTGACAAACATGCATCACCTCACAGAATGAATGTCATATTTACCCACCGCTGCATTTAGAAAGTTAGCACAGAAACAGCATTTTAAAGTTCTGCCAAACATTCTAACCCAAATATTTCACGTATAAACTAACAGGAACACTCACAGCCCCGTGAGGGCAACTGACGCCACCTGCTGTTCAACACTAACTTTTGATATGAGATGA
>JAPZDV010000009.1:946344-969173 GCA_029814665.1 Acanthurus lineatus
TATATCAACCATGTTACTCTAGCTGTGGTACAAATTACAAGTTACTTTGGGGTTACAGTGGTAATTCCAATCTTTGTCAATCCACTCCACTAATGCCAGACTACAAGACATCTCTTTAAGCCACTGACCAGAATTAGGCCTCATCCATTTTGAAGCAATTACCCGTTTGGCTTGTAACCGATAGAAGTTAATAAGTTTGAGTTTCCTCACATTTACTGGAAAATCTTCAGGGTATATGTGCAATAAACATATTTTAGCTTCAACAGGAACAGCACTGTCTGTCAAATGAAAAATGATGTAAAATGACGTAATTTAACAGGTGTAAGTCCTGAGCAACCATTTATACTGTAACAGTTTACATCTAGTATTTATAGTTTGGGTTTGGGCCAGAAGACATGTCTTCTCCCAGTCCTCTACAGAGATGTCCAGCTGAAGATCATTCTTCCATGCAGATAGATATGACAGTGAATTTTCTTTAGATCCTGCTAATAATAGATCATAAAACATGGACATCGGGCCTCTGTCATGCAGATGGATTACCGTGAGTTGTTCGATGGCAGATAATTATCCTTATTAATCATTTGGTCTTAAACTGGATTTAAAAAGCCTCAGGTGATATTTTTAATTGCTTGTTTTTACTTGACCAAAAAAAAAGGTCAGCTCGACTGCAGACAGATTTGTTTATTCATTCAGGTGTCACACAGTTTACAATATTAACAGTGTTATAATAATAAACAGCTGTAATCAAATTCAAGAGCCAAAGACTTTAAGCGATGAGGGTGATGAGGGTGAACCTGCTTCATCATCACAAATGTAAACTTTCACTTTTTAAACTGCAAATAAAACATTTTTTTAAAAAAAGCTTCATTAAGAGAGAAAATAAACTTCAAGACCAAAGTGAAGAAAAACATCACATGACATAAGTTTTAAAAAGAGATATGTAGTTTTCTAGTGGTCATTAGAGGAACTGCAGCTTGAAGATGCTCCAAAAGTTGTTGTAGGAATTAGGATGTTAAAATATCGACAGTCAGTGAATCATTAAAAAAATATAACAGCCGTAAAACAGCGATTCTCTGATCTACTCTTCATCAGATCGACAGCTGTGGCCACCGATTCACCTGACAGAGACGACACCTGGCGTGGACGTGAACATGACTCAGCAGAAAGCCAGAGGCACAACATTTGTTATTTCCAGTCTTCGTTCTGTATGAAACTACCAGGACAGTTAAGTTTAATAATGATTATATTCGAAACCATCTGTCATTGAACTGAGCGCCAAGTTTGAGAAGGAGTGGCACTTTAATAAGTTCATTAGAAGTCAAAAGCTGGCGGGAAGGAAACGGAGCCAGAGATGAAAGGAATCACAGTGACACCGCCCGTCTTTGATGTTTCTGCAGATTTAATTTGTTTTAATTTTTAATTAATGAAGGATTTTAACGCAGGAGACCGAAACTTTCTGCACAACCAACCTGAAAAAACACAGACACATGAGGTTTGGTTTTATCAGAACTTTCATTTGAAAACCAGCACATGCACGATACAAAAACACCTCATAAATAATAAACACACAGAGTTCTGAACAAAACATCTGGACCACATCTGCAGAGACACGAGGCCTCGTTTACAAAAGTCCACTTCACTTGATCACCTTTTTTAAATCATCTGGGTCTCATTTCACTCATTTACTGCTGACACCTGAACTCACAGCTACACACACACACACACACACACACACACACAAACAGGAGTGTAATACTGACAACAACACGAGCCAGCAGACAAGTTTTTACGTCTGCAGAATCTTTGTTGACCCTCAAAGTAAAAACAAAGACAAAGGCACTCAAATGTCAGTTCATCCACAAACAGCAGAGACGCTGTGAGTCGCTTCAACGTTCAGTCGCAGAAGGTCAGATCTGAAACAGGAAGGAGCTCTGACGTTGCCCGCAAAAATTAACACTTAAGTTTTTACTTGTAAAGAAGAAAGATGCTCCTCTCTGTCGAAGGCGACAGAATCGTCTGAATTTACTTTTAATGACAAACTTGTGAATATTTAATTTGCATGTGATGAAGCGACAAAATGCACAGAAGAACATAGTTTTTGGAAACAAAAGCCAGATTTGTTTCATTTCTGCGTCTGTGAGAAAATACTGTTGGCAAATTTTCAGTCTCACACCAAAACCAATCAGTCGCTCTTCGACGTGTGACTGAAACATTTTGACAAAAATTAATTCAAATCTGGTGGAAATGAGAAAACTGATCGTGGTGAGTTCAGGTGCTGCTGACTGATTGTTGAGTTACACAGCTTTGATGGTGCAGGTGAGTCAAATATCACAAACACGAGGGTTCAGACTCGGTTTGATTCAGAGACAGTTTTTCTAAACGAGGCCCAGCTGAGCAGAACCGATCAATACGATCGATACAAACTAGAGGAAACACAAAAAACAGGGACAGTCACATTTTCCTACACATTATAAATAAAGAGTTTAGAGTTAGCTGAGATATAAAAGGTGTGGGCGGGGCTTGTGGGAACAACACACTGCCATTGGTGCTGACGTGGTAGGGGGAGGAGATTGACCCCGGAGGGGGGATCAGTAAGGACGCCCTCGCCGCTCCTGTCTGCGGTCACCCCTGGAAAAACAACACACCGATGACATCATCAGCATCTGACCAGTGATCAACATCTACACAGTGTGTGTGTGTGTGTGTATAATAAGGTTTTAAGGCTCGTTATCTTTAACATTAAATACAGATGGAACTTCTGTCTGTTCTTTCGCTCTTTCATCCATATTTCTGCAGGTTCGCTGGAAGTTTACAGATGCAGATTATAAAGAGAAGTTCCTTCAACCACCACAGGAAATCATGGGGGCAGTGTAGCCGGCAGTGTAGCCAACAGTTTGCACGAGTGCAAACAGAAACTTGTGACTCTGAACTGTCACCTGGTGAACATTTGTGGTGAAATCAGTGCCGAGTGTATCTGACCTTGCGTCCATCTTTCCGGGGCCGTATCCTCCCCGGTCTCCTCCTCTGCCGCCTCTGAAGCCCCCGTGGTCGCCACCTCGGCCCCTGAAGCCGCCTCGGTCAAACCCCCCTCTGCGTTCTCCTCCGTAACCTCCTGAAGAAACAGAAAGTGTGACCTTTTCCTGCGGCGTCGGAGTTCGGACCTGCTCTGCAGCTCTGTGCTTACAGCTGACTCAGCAGGAACAGATTACTCTTCTGTCTATTACCACTGATTAGTTACCGTTACACAAGTACTTATATCGAGAGAAAAAGCTTTGATAGAAAAGACAAAGACTCCTGTAGATGAGACCTTTTTTTTCTGAACTTTGGACGATTTAACGTTTCATTAAAAAAGATCTCTCTCTTCACATGTGGTTTAACCTCAAACTGCCTACAGAGACGGATCTTTCTGACCATGTTGAAAGTTTGTAATGAAAGACGGAGCAGGTCTAACCTCTGTCCATCGGGGGCATCCCACCGGCGTCCTCAGGTTTCGGGGCTTTGCACTGGTTGCACTCATTACGCCACGAGAAGTTCAGGTTGCCACAGTTGCTAAAGAGAAAAGGTACACGATGATAAATAACACATGACCACAATGAAAACATTATTTTATACTCATATTTTACTTTTGTTGTTCATTCTAGACAGTTTCAGCAAAATTAGCTCCAAAACACATTCAAAACACACTTCATTTGAGATCCATCTGTATATTTTCTATTATTTTACCAAAACAATGAAAATCTGCCTTCGGTAAAGACTTCAATTATAAATTCTGAAAGTATTAAATTGTTAAAATCAGCAAACATTTATGAGAAATTAAGATTTCATTGTCCTCCTGAAGCAAAAAGAGGCAAAAATGTCTTAAAAAAATCATTTTTTCACAATAAAAGTTGTGCAGAAACACGTTCCACCAAACGCTGACTCACGGGTTTGAACACTTCCAGTCTCCGGCTCTCTGTTGGCCTCCTCCACCTCCTCCCCCGCTGCCCCCATTGCCTCCTGGGAAACCTCCACCTCGACCTCCTCCGAATCCACCGCGACCCATCGGCCCTGCACAGAGAACCGAGACATTTTCAAGGTCAAGACTTAAACTTCATTTATTTCAAATAAAAATGAACTTCTGCAAACATCAAACCAACTTCCAAAACTCAGAGTTTGAAAAACAGGCCCACCTCCTCGTCCCCGACCCCCCCTCATGCCACCTCGGCCTCCAAAGTCGGCTCTGCGGGTGGCAAAAGACACCTTGATAGGATTTCCATTGAAGTCTTTGCCTGTTGAGGGAGGACATGAGGTCAAAGGTCGTGTGAAACTGAGCCAAGGTGAGAAAAACATGAGCTTGAAGCTGAGAAATAAGAACAAGCAGAGAATCAAACATCTTAAGGAGAAGAAACTGTGAAAGTGCAGCTGGAACAGCAGCAACATCTGTCTGAGATAAAGTTTAAACAAGACACACAACCGACCGTCAAACCAGTCAATAGCAGCCTTGGCTGAGGGGGGGTCATCGAAGGAGACCGTGGCCTCCCCCTTCAGCTTCCCCGTCTCTCTGTCTGTGTACAGGTTGATCATGGGCAGGCCTGTCTTCTTGTTGACCTGAGAGGACGGACAGGTGAGACACAGAGAAGGTAATGAGTAGATCAGGTCACCTGACGGCTTTCACATCAGCAGCAGTTTAGTCTGAATCAGTTTTGGTTGCTGAGCTCCAAATAGAATATTAATCAATACTGAAATCAACATCAACCAGTAATACAAGCTTTTTGATTTCAAAAATGCAGTTTGAGTTTAAAAATTCATCCCTGACATTTAAAAAATGCGCTGGGCGGATACCTTAATGATGCCGATCTGCTTGAAGAAGTCTGCCACGGACTCAACAGTGTAGTCGTCTCCCAGGCCCTGAACGAAGATGGTGTTATTGTCAGAGTTATCCTGATCCTGCACTGATGGAGACAAACAGAAGGAGATGTTCAGAAGGCAACAAGAGGCTAACTGGCACCGCAGAGGAGAAATGCAACGAAGCTGCAAGAAAAAGTCTCTCTTGGACGAGTAAAATAGGTTTGTCCTTCTGTGGAAATGGGGCCTGTTGCTGAGAACTTGCAGGGCCTGTGTGACCGGCTGCACTCATTCAAATCAAAGCACATTTTTCTGTCGGACTGACGTCACATGAGAGGAACGTCCGGTGTGGATGCTGTTTGGTCAAACAAGAAACAATACAAAACTTACTGAAGCCTGGTCCTCCATGTCCTGGGTCTCTTGGTCCTTCAGAGGGCAAAAAAACAAACAAACATAAATTAGTTGTGGAAAAGAACAACTGATGTTCAAGTTTTTTAAAAATCCTCTCACATACTTGATTGTTTTTTTCTCCTTTTTCCAACCAAAAACATTACAGGATTTAGTGTCTAGTTGCTCTGTATGTGGAGAAATGACCTAACGTGTTTATCTCGACAGCTTAGCGTCTTTCAACTTTCATCATCTCATCACATCTTTGATCGCAGCATTTAAAAGGCAGAAGGAAAAGTAGCTCACGTTGTCATTAAGTTCCACAGAAAGTCGTACAGAAACAAGACGGCCCACATTGTCACGAGTCTGCAGGTGATTTTTGACCACCTGAATCACTCCATACTTGTGGCAGTGAACTGGTTTGTTTGTTTTTAAGAAACACATAACTGGGAATGGAGCCATATTAAACTCTAAAACATTTCATACAGAGCCATAAAAGTCCAGCTCATGAGTTTGAGGTTTCAAACAGCCCACACGTCGATGCGTTTGAGTAGATGCTTTTTTTTCATGTTGTAAATCCTTTTCTTTCACACAAACATCACCAACTCTCAGAACCGAGTCCAACACGGTCAACACCGTCCTTTTTTTTTAAATGAACACCTTCACCAGGCATGTTAATGCATGCCTTTCATTCATTTTACTCCTTCGTCATCTGACACTCAGCTAAACAAAGGGTCCGACGTTCACCTTGTAAATAAGAACACCATGTTTGTCATTTTGACAGATTTCAGATTTCAAACCAGATTTATAACCAACAGAAGTTTTCAGAGTTTCACTGAAAACCTTTGGACACTTTTCGGTGTATTTTAATCCTTTCATCTTTTGAAAGATGGACTGGATGAAAGAGTTCCTTCTACAAAACAAACTTTTGATTGACATCAGAAGCCAAAGTCAAAAACCACACAACAACTCAACATTTGAACCACCCTGGTAATAAATCTGTCTGGCAGTGATGGTGACAGCAGATTTCACCAAACTGATCATTCATCTTCATGCTGAAGAATGTGGCTCAGTAAACTGACTAGACGGCTCTAACCTTGGCACAACAGGTACGAGTAGACAATAGTGCTCATTGTTGTTGTCTTTCCGTGTTTTAGAAGTGAAACTGTTTTTCATGACACTGCCGTGTCGATCATAAGTCATCTGTGCAGAAAACTGGCAAACAACAACTTCTGTGAAAGTCCTCGGGTTCTCGATGTCACTTGGGACTGATAATGAGTGAATTAATTTCCTTTACAACCACGTCTAACGTTAAAAACACAGAATGAAAACTTCAGAAAAACTTTTGAATTCCTTTATCTGTTTGTTTTTTTTTGGATTTTTGCAGTTTTAGGAAATGTATTATGTTTCTCTGAGCACTTTCTCTCTGTACACCTTTTTCATTAAATGTCGCGCATAATGTAAACAAATGTGTTGTTAATTACAAAATTGTTGCTGTAAAGTGTTTTATTCCTAAAAGCAACATGTACTTTTGCTGGTATGTTGTTGGTTGTTGGTTTTTATTATATATATTTTACATGTCTGTGTTGTTATTTAAGGTAAAGACCATTTCAGTCTGGGGCCTTTCAGTGCCCACAGTGATGGACCATCAGATCTACTGCACTCTGCAGGTCCTTTCCACCCACCAGAAGGTGCAGAACCAGAGCTACCACCAACACAACAGGCTAAAATACACAGAAATCTATTCAAAGAGCATATTTTTAAATATTTTTTGATGTTTATATTTATTTTTTCTTACCTTTCTTTAATAATACACTTTTTAAATTATTATTTGTAGTTCTTATTTACTGTACATGTTTAGAAAGCAAATAAAACCTTTGATTCCTTGGATCAGCTTTGCTGCTGCAGTCTATAATTGCAACTGCACAAGTTTCCAGTACTGCAACTTGTCCTATTTTAAATTAAATAAATGTTGTAATTATAATGATGTAGTTTATATTTGTAATTGTAGTTTATATTATTTATATTACTTACATACCCACAAAATAGGCTGCCTTAAGCAAACAGTTTACTTTTACTCGCTGACGACACTCTGATACCTGCAGCCACTCTGCTGGATTATAATTCAAAAATAATCAAAAACCTTTTCAAGCTAAACAATGTAAATAAACCAGCCGAGTATCCCCCTGTCCCAATGACAGACCTGAAATTAAACCTTTGGATGTGATGTAAACCTCTGACACAATCAGACTAATCAAACCAAATGTGTAATTAACAACCTTTGTATGTGACACAATAGAGGGAGTCGAGTGAGCGAACTGGTCTGCTGTTCCAAGCAGACGACATTGTTAAGAAACCACAAACTTTCCTGACATTCACAGCACTTTGTTCTGGATCAAGTTACTGGCACTTAATCGTCAACAGCAGAGCAATCAAACCAGTTTTTAGTTTCCAATCATCTCTGAACATTAGAACCAAAACGCTCACCGTCAAGTTTTACACCACTGCTGTTTGTTAGCAAGGTTTTCTCTCTTTTTAAACCTAAAGGTCATGAATGTTTATAATCCTTTCATGTGTATCACAGCCTGTTTCACATTTTCAAGACCAAGTCATGATGTCACACCATACTCGTCTTATCACATCTCTTTTGTTGATGTTGACACGGTAAGCAAACACTGCAGTTTCTCTGACTCATGAAAGACCGAACAAAAGCTCTGAACACCTTTTCATCAAACTCCATCGAATACCAACACCAAACATGCACGACGGAGCAGAAAACCAGGTGTGGAGGCATAATGTGCCTATCAGCTCCCTCTGCTGGGCATTTCCAGTCACTGCGTGAGCTTATTATACATTCAAACATCTCGTAAACACTGGTGGTTTCTTACCTGTGAGGATCTTTACCTCGTGTGGCACATCGCAAAGTTTAAATCTCATGAGATTCTTTAAGTCTTAATGTTATAAATGATCATGTTAAGCTCTGCGTGTTTGCACTCAATCACAATAATCAGGGTCATCAACGACAGAATTTTACGTAGGTTACGTCAGAAAACACACACTTATATTAGCAGAACTTTTAACCCTCCTCATGCTTTGATTTAACTGAAGCCTTTTTTATCTGTGACTCTTCAAACTCAAACCGTTTTGCTCAAGAGTTTTTTGTCACTTACCACCAAACTTATTGAATCCTCCACGATCGCCCATTCTGATGAGGAGGAAGAGAGAAATGACACGCATTGAAGGCTGGTGCTCACAGCGATTTCTCTCAATGGGTTGTGGGTAATTTTCACTCTCACAGTCCCTAAATGAACCCCCCCCCCCTTTCATTTGGCACTTTACTGAACTTCTACTGAATCTTGTTCAGTCGTTTGAATTTACCTCGAGGACAAGAGGCCAGTTTAAAGACCTTGTCAAATGTTCACAAGCTGCTGAAATTTGCCATTTTTACCGTTAAGTCAAGTCTTTAGGTAACTTGTTTGCACCCCATTTTGTTTCAACATATAACTTGATTTAGTGTCAATTAACCAACCCAAACACTGATGCCTCGGATCTCTTGACTGGTTGTTGGCTGTTTTTTTTTTGGTCTCAGTCAACCTTAATTCTTTACACAAATTGCAGCAAATTAGATAAATAAATAAGTAAAAAATAAGTAAAAAAATGCAATTATTTTTTCCTTCCAACTACAGGAAGACTGTTGGCCGTCTGTCGACTTTCCCAACTTTGCAATTTCCCAAATGAAGGCTAAAGAGCAGATAGGCAGCCTGGAGAGAAGGTAAAAGCCTAGGAGAAGATTCAAAGATTGATTAAAGCAGAGAATGACACAGTGATCCTGTAAGGGCTGGTTGGGAAGGTGGTGGGAACAGGTGAGAAAGGCAGGTGATGGTTATGTGTTGTGGTGCGTTGGCGTGTCGGCAGAATTTAAAGCCACAGACTCTCTGCCATTTTGGCGAGTTATGGCTGCGCATCACCGCTGACTTCACAAATCAATTCGGTTCTAAATCAACGAGCTCAAGATTCAATTTCTGATTCGATTCAATATAAGTTTGGTTGGAGAAAAAACAAATGCTGTAAAATATGAAAGAAATCCTCAAACCTGATGCATTTTTAAAAAGTATTAATGTTTACATTAAACAGTATGAAGGTGTTGCCTGATTCTTCCTTTTAAAAATAACTGGAATGTTGTTCTGATTTTAGCATTTAATGATTAAAAAAAGCCGTAGTGAAAGAACAAGCGAGTGCTGACAAATAAAGGCCACAAATTTTAATAAAACACAGAAACCTTCCCTCTGTATAGATTTCTGAGTTTGTAAGATGCACTTGAACTCATCATGAAGTGTCCCAGTCAGGACCACCACGTTAGGCCATAAATGGATTTTAGAGTTTACTTTGGGCCCCGAATGCACCATGAAGTCTACTGGAAAGGTTTAATTGCAATAATTTGGTTGAAAAAGTTTGTACTCACCAGTGTTGTGGAATTTGAAAATCATTTTTTTCATATTACACTAAAAATAATGTTTTGACCTTTAGTTTGACAGTGTGAAGCAACTTACAAGCCAAGCCTACTGAATGTTTCACACAATTTTCTAACAAACTTTGGGGTTATATATCTGCATTTACATTCCACTGACATGTTTCTGTAGTTTGTCCCTTTTTTAAAGACTAATGATGCTTTATTTTAAAAAGTTATCACTTATAGAGAGAACAAATGGAGCTGTGATACCATAAAAGCACCGGTCGCTTTTTCACTTTCACTGACATGTTCCTCTTTTATCAAAACTTGAACCAAGAAAACTCAAAACCATGTAACTCTTGAATACGGAGGGTTTAAAAAAATGAACCACAACGATGCATTTTTCAAAAAAACCTGACCAAATATCAGCTGATGAGTTCTCTGTGCCATCTGCCCTAAGAGGACGTACTGGAAACTGAGTTTTAAATAATGTAATGGTGAGGAAGGAGGTTCAAATAGAGTCCATAATGGATGAGATAATATACAATGAAATGTGTGTGACTTCATCAACAACATCATGCGGTTACAACAAAGTGCATGATATTGTGCATCAAAAACATCAACTTACCAGTTTCTGTCTAACAGCTTTACTCATTCAGTGTTGCTCTTCTTTTGTAATTTTCATCCACTCTAAAGGTTTTTGTGCGAATGTGTATTTACTGTGAAAAGGCATCAAGACCACTAACAGGACAGAGATGTTATATCACGTCTCATAACAGAGATTTGCTTTAAAGGAAAACTCCACCGTTCATCTACACAGCTAAATCACCATGAAATACCAACATCATACAGTTCACATGTTGCACTTTAACGTAAATTGTTCTTTGTTGTCTTTTTGTTGAACTTTGACGGACACAGAGGTCGACTTGGTCAGCCAGTCCAGCAGTGAAAGGCCATAATTGAACTGACTGACAGCTTGACCAAACTCAGTGATTTATTCTGATTCATTCTGTAGCATTTTAGTCAAAAGTCCCATTTTTAAAGCTTCATATTTGCCACACAAGTGCCTGTTTGATTTAACATAGTCTTTGAGACCAGGTTTCTGACCAGAATTCAGCCACAAGGGCCTCAACTTAAAGAGTCAAACCCAGCAGAGTCCAAATCCCATGATATGATATCAGTTCTGAGCTTTATCCAGTTTAGAGGCTCATCTCATCGTTGACACGCTACCTTCATTTTGTGCTCGGACAAAGATAACCACGTTTGAACACAGTAACACAGTTTCCTTTTTATGAGCTTTGGGCTTTTCATGTTTCTGATCAAACATCAGAGATGGAAACTTTGAGATGTTCTCTGACTCTCAGTGTTTATACTCTCAGTATGATGATACAAGCGTGATGATACGATTATATTCTTATTTTTTTAACAAATTCTGTGATTTAAATGAATGATTCCAAGCAAACCATCATTAAAGAAGTCCCCATATGAGTTTCAGTAAATTTTGCTTTACAAAAGAAGAGTTTCTATTGAAAGGCAAAGTTCACTGAATGAACACGTTTATGTTGGATTGTGAAACGTACTGTAACACTGTGTTAATTAGATTGAACATGTTCTAATATTTGGATCCTGGTTTCTATCGTGTTGCCCAACCGCAGCATCCAGGCAGCGATGGATTTGTGTCTAAGTTGAGTGGTTGGACATCACACTGTCAGAGCGGAGTCTTGTTTTGAGTTTGGAGAGTTATTTCGACACGTTCTTTCTCTTTCTCACTCTTCTCTTCAGTGCATAAACTCTCTGCTGTCGTTCTGTTCGAGCCTGTAGCCATCATGGCGTTTGTTCAGAGAATTAACATATTTGTCTTTTTAAAAATGTGTCTTGTCCTCTAACATGCATGTGAGCAAAAATCACAAACTGGTAATAACAGAGACACATTCAGAAGTAGCTTATTGATGATGCATTCACCTTACAAATAACAACACATGGGTTTTCCCTCTGTCACAGTACAGTAACAGGTTTCAATAATCACAAGTATCTGGATCATTATTCGTAATTCTTGCCCTGCTTTAAGTTGGAGATGGATCAGAACAAATTGTAAGTAACTGCTCTCCCACTGATGGTCACACACACACTCTGTCTTCAGTTTAATTTAGAGAGATGCTGCTAAACACATGAACATCTAATGTGTATGATCGCCCATGAAAGGTGCATGTCTGGCTAACAGCTCTGAAAACAAATCAGGATCTCTGCAGCCGTCACTGAAGGGAAACTATGAACCTTAACTGCTTCAGCATGTAGCTACAAGTGTGACAAAACACCTTCTCTACTCTTATTTTCTACATGATCAAAGGTGAGGAACATTTCTGCACTCAGACTCACTGTGCCTGATAACACGAACACTGGATGATTTTTTAAACACTTACCCCATGCCTCCCCTCCCTCTCGGTCCTCCTCGGCCCCCTCGGTCAAACCCACGATCGTATCCCCCACCGCCACGCCCTCCAAAACCACCGCCACGGCCCCTGCCACCACGGCCTTCCTGACCGTAACCTCCATCAGGACCACTGTATCCTCCACCGCCTCCTCCGCCCATCGGTGGGCTTTCGTCTCCATATCCTGAAAACAAGGTGAGGCGACTGGAGCTTAATTTTCCCATCTGAGAGAAAACTGCATCATAAAATCATTAACTAAGGAACAGCATCTTCTGGTTTTATTTATAATTCTTGTTAAATTGTTCCAGAAAACCTTGTGCTTATGGATGACAGCGGACGCTGTAAAACAAGGTAAATAGTTTAAACAGAATTTGACGGCAAACTGAACTCGTACCGAGTCCTCGCCGTAAAAAGCCTCTATCAGAACTATTTTCTACCAAAGAAACGGTCCTGTTAAAGAGCAGTGGTTTTCTGTGAAGCCCTGCAAAACAAAACATCACATACAACAAAATTATAATGTTAAAATAAACCCATTTTTTACCTCCACCTTGGCTGTACTGGTTCTGCTGACTGTAGCTCTGTGGAGGGGGGGAGTTGTAGCTCGGAGGCTGGTTGTAGTGACCTCCTCCATGCTGGGAAGGTTGTTGGTGGCTCACACTGCCCCCATAGCCCCCAGTCTGACCTCCACTGCTGCCATATCCACCTCCACTCTGCCCACCCATCTGTGGCTGGTTGTAGCCGGGAGCCTGTGAACCACCTTCATACCTGTTGGAGAGAAAAGTGTTAAAAACTGGGAAGCATTTGGGGCAAAATCGTTTAGCTTTAATTCTCATGAAAAATCTTTCCAACAGCTCCTCAGACAGTCGCTGTGAGCTCTCATGAACCGTCGGAACTGAAGAGATAAAATGTTTTCAAGAAACTTCAGCAAGAACACATTTCTTGGTTCATTTAGATCCACTTTGACCCGAACGACTGAGAACCTTCAGAGACAGTTGCTGCTGCTGAACAGGTAAGCACGAAGGTAACGGTGGGACAAGAAAGGTAAATATGTGCAATAACAGAGAAAAATCTGCCACTGGTCAGACAGTAGTGCTGCTCGTATTTCATTGCTGTTACAATGGAGTTTTAATAAACTGACGACAGAAGGAGAAGCTGACGGTGTCTCACCCTGAAGAGGATGAAGGCGGAGGCTGCTGCTGCTGGTTGTACCCAGAAAAGGATGACTGCTGGTTGTAGCTCATGTTGGAGGGCTGGCTGCTGCTGTTATAGCCTCCAGAGCTATAAGACTGAGTGGAGTGACTATAACCACCTCCACCCCCACCACTGCCACCTCCACCACCCTGGTTGGAGGATGGAGAGCCATATCCTCCTGGCAGAAGAGAGCAGACAGGACATGGATTTAACTGCATGGCGAAGCGTCACTGTGAAACTGCGTGGTTTTGGACGGTGACGGAGTCGTCCTCTCTACCTGACTGTGGCTGACCGTAGCTGCCGTACCCCCCCTGGCTGTAGGAGCCGGGGCTGCTGTCCGAGCTCTGGTTGTAGCCTCCGTAGCCCTGCTGGCTGTAACCCTGGCCAGAGGACTGACTGTAGCCCTGGTTAGTGCTGCTACCTCCACCACCACCTCCACCACCTCCACCATAGGACCCATAGCTGCAAGAGGAAAAAACACAAATAAAACACACTGATAGTAAAACCTGTTTTTTTCTGTTTTTTGCCTGAATAAGAATCTGTATCTCATGTCCCCAAACATGAGAGAGAGCAAAAAACTGTAGCTGAGGACTAGTACGATTGACTTTTTGTTTTTAATCTATTTAATGTTTGTAATGTTTGTAATTTTTTTAATGTATTTATTATAGAATTCTTTAGATTGTAAACTGGACATGTGCTATGTTCTATTTGTTTCTGCTCTGGCGCTTTCTCTGCAAATTAAGTTCCTAACGGATGAATAAAGTTGATTTGATTTTTAATTTGAAGTTCTCCTATCAAACTGTCACTGATAAAACACAGGTTTCTATTCCAGGTGTTCACAGTACAGAAGAATGAAGGAAACTCGGCGTCATACAGAATGTGTGACACATTTAAAGGATAAACAAAGTGAACAGTTAAGTTTTTAAAAATCTCTTGTTATCTAATTTGCAAATGTCAGGATCACACATACACACACATACCGAAAGACTCTAGTTTATGGGTTCATATGAAGTGACTTACCCCTGGGCAGATGTCTGAGAGTAATCTATGGGGTAAACAAAAAGAAGTGTTAAAAAAATGTTCAGCTCTTGTGGGACTGATGCAAACAAAAGTGTTTTTCACATTGGAATAATTCTCATAATGTCAGTTAAAGTTAATGACAGTAAAACATGAGTGTAATCAGTGAGATGCTGCTTTGTGTTTGACAAAACCCCGTCCGTTAATTACAGGTTTTTAATAAAAATAAAACCTTTATGAATAATTAACCAGCCGCGTAATTAATTTATAGAATACGCTCTTACAATTTGTGCATTTTAAGCTGCTTTTATTAACCAAAAAAAAGCCTCATGTTTATTTTTTAGTTTAAATAACTAAAAGTCAAGTATTAAGTGAGAATTAACCCTGGCAGACCTTCTTCCTCCTCCGTTATCTAACGTGAAAACAAACCGGAGAGGCGGCGCCGCTCTCAAACTGGGTCAGCAGCAACATTAGCCACCAAGCTAACGTTAGCCACCGACACGGACACCGGCGAGCTACGTGCTAATCAGACACCGGTGACACATTTATACCGGCAGAGCGGTTACCGAGCCCTACGGTAACGACTCATGTGTAACGGTGCTGGCTGAATTAGCTCTCCTTTAGCCGGGCGGGGGTCCTTCTTTAACGTTAGCTAGTAAAAAAGTCCCACATTTAAGAAGCTAGTTTGACGTTCGCGGGTTTGATGAGCAGCTAGCTAGCTAGCATGGAACGTTAGCATGGAGCCGTTAGCGGCGTCTTGTCGCGAGCTCGTCGCCGGGTAACGTTACATCTCGGTGCAGATGCGTTATTTCCTAATATTTACTCTCCGTCTTGTCATTCTTCACCGTTACACGTCGAAAACACATTCAAGCACCGATCAATGCGTCGTGTTTCTTACCGTTAGACGCCATTTTAACGAAACTGCGTGTTGTTTACGGACAGATTTGACCGTCGATGGTGATCGGGATGATGAATGCCTGAAGTCGCTCTCGCGCTCCGCTCCTGTAGTTCCGCCGGCGGCCACAGGGGGGCGCGCGGGGCACGTGTCCTCCTCTTGATTAATGAACAGTAGATGTTCCTCTTTTTGTAAACATAAATAAGATTACTGAGGGTTCATGTCAGCACGTCAGGGGTTAAACAATACAGAGAGAAACAAACTGGGGAATGAGCACAAATTAAGGTGTTTATTTTTGAGATTAGGAGTAAATTACTTATACAAAAGTCACAAAATAATAATCAGAATCAGGACAAATGAACAATGAAACAATAACAAATGAACCAGGCAACAATATAAATGAACAATCACTTGAAAAAAGACTATATCAGACAGTAAGCACACCCTCCCTAAAGGGATGAAGTCGGCCGACGCCGGCACACACGAGAAACACCGAGAAACATGCAGACAAACATCAACAGACCCGTTCAGGTCCACCGCTCCCCCAGTCTGTAATGTCTCCTCGTCACAGCAAAACCAGCTCTGATCAGTCCGTGAGGACTCTGTCGAAACAGGACAGTCTAATGAAAAAGAAAACCAAAGTTCAGATTAGTTCTGAGAGTAAATAAGATGCTGCTCCTCTGGTGATGGAAACGTATCCCGTCCTGTTCGCCTGCTTCGGTCCATTGTTCCTCCGGAGCTCGGCGGCTGCAGAGGAGGACCAGCAGCACTCCAGCATCATCCAGGCCTCAGTCCCACAGGGCGGCTCCTCCTCCTCCACCCTCCAGGTCCTCACCCAACCTCACCTCCTCCAGCTCACCAAAGCATCCCTCTCATCCGTCCTCATGAAAGCACAGACTTCGGAGTAAGCTGCAGATTTGTACCCAGGACTTCAAGATCTATGGATCAATTCTACGATGATCATCTGAAGGAGGCGTCGGCCTTCACCTTGATTACAAAAAAGCCTCTCTCTCTGTGAATGTTACTGTGTTACTGTACGGAGCTGCCCAATCAGCTTACAGAGAGAGAGAAAAATAAAATAAAATCTTGCTTTCACTGTGTGCATGGTTCATGAACCGTCACTGGATTCAGTCTTTGCTCATGGATTTGTAAACGTGCATGGATGCCTTTCTCATGACCCCCACATGTGGGGGGAGTTTCCAAAGTTAACAACTAAAGCTGCTTTGCCATTGAAGCCTGTCAGTTTGTGAAGGCACTAAAATAACACACCTGCGTCGAACATTACCTGCGATAAGCTGCTCTAAACCGCTGAAGTTCACTGCACAGATTTCAAATTTACATTTTACTCTAAAGCCTTAAATGCAACATGTCAATAAATTACTCATTAACACAAACGAGTCCCGTGTGATTCATCACAGCTGGTTTCGCTGCGACCTGAGCGGTACGTTAATGGCAGTGAGTGGTGGAAATCAGAGGAAGAAAAGCTTGTCCGACAGCTGGATGGCCGGCTCTGAGTGCAGGTACTGTCCGGACAGGTAAGCCAGTTTGTGGGCGTACTTGCAGGGCGCCGGGACACGAATAGTGCCGGGCCAGTTCCAGTACAGATGGCACATCTTGAAAGTCAGCCTGTTGTGGGACCAAAGCGACAAGTTAAATGTGTCCTGGCAGCAACATTTAAAGCCTCGCTGTCTTTGACCTGAACACAGGTGGATGCTGTGGGGTCCATGTTGGACAAATGATGGTTAAATTTACATAAATTTATAAAACACACACTCAAAATGTATGCTCATAATAACCTAGATGCTGGCTGCATGAACACAATCCTTTGACGTGATGCTTTTCTTCATTGAATCTCAATTAAACTTGAATACAATGCAACAAAAACACGAACATCGGTCTGGACTTTCAGGTGTGAAAATACCCTTAAGTAAAATTTACTTTCACTGTCCAATAAAAGAAGCATTTGGCAGCTGGCAGACAGAATTCACATGTTTTAAAAGTGTACCTGAGATCAGAAAGACGCTCAGTGTTTATCGGTACCTTTGCAGGTGGTCTGGCGTGAGGTTCGCCGTGTTGTACAGAGAGATGTAGTGAGTCGGGAGTCCGCAGCCTTGGCGAATGTGATGTGCCATCAGATAGAAGTCCACCCTGAAAGAAAGACAAAACAACACAACCTGACTTTAACTCTTTATCAGCAAGAGAACAAAGTTTCTAAAGGTTTCCATGACAAAGTGCAGCTGTTTTCTGCAGCCAGGAGACGGTGTTATATTCACTCGACTTAATTTCACTCTTTATTCGCCCGCCTGTAGTGAAAAGGAACGAACTGTTCTGAACCAGGACAGCAGCAAAACACACTTTAGCTATCTAAGAAAAAAACAACTCAACAGGGAAAGAAGAAGAAGAAGAAGAAGAAGAAGAAGAAGAAGATCGGTCTATTTTGACAGGTTTAAAGATGGAGAGAGCAGCTTCAGTCTCCAGTCGGACGGGACTGTGTGTCACCAAGGTAAAACACTTGACTTTATATTGCTTGCTTTCTTTTTAGGGTTATTTCTTTTTAGGTTGCTAAAATGTGTTTTGCTGCTGTTTCAATCCAGTTCGTTATTTATCCTCCTACAGACACTACACAGCTCAATCACTGGGAGGGAAAAAGGCTGACCAGTCTTTGTGGGTGAGGGTGTGATCCAGAACGGTTCCAGGTGGAGGCGTGCCGAAGGAGTTGGCGGCGCAGGAGTACAGGGTGGTGCTGATGCGCTTTTGAACCACAATGAAGACCAACTTGGGCTCATAGCTGGGGAAAGTCTCAAAGCATTTGATCAACTGTGGGATCTCGTACAGCTCCACCATCTTCAGCTGACCGTCGGACACACCATCCCGATAAACCACGATCTTCTCCGGCAGGTTGTGGTTCACCTGCAGCAAACACAAAGACCGACAGTCTGTTCAGATACGACATGTTACTCCTGCTTTGATACGTGTTTTTTGGGAATAAACACACCAGTTTTTAATATAATACTTGCTTCCATGTTGTGCTTGTTAAGATTTCATCTGAATAGATTTCTGTCTTTCAGACAACTTGGAATTATAGTTTAAAACTTTAAAGCTTTGTATAACATCACAGGTTTAAATCGAGCTCGAGCCCATAAATACAGTTAGACGTGGGTGGGCACTGGTAGACTGAAGCAGCTGAGAGGAACACAAAAGAAAAGATGGAGGGTCCGTCCTCGTCCTCTGTCAGTCTTAGCTGAAAGGGTTTTTCAATGGTTTAGAGAGAAGAGACAGTTTATTTATTGAATGTTTTTTATTATTTACCTCATAGTACTTCTGCAGCGCAGCCAGAAAGCAAACTCTGAAGCCATGGATCAGCTCCTCAGTGGGACCCTGGAAAGTCACTCTGGAGTACCAGCGAGTCAGTGAGCTAAGAGAAGAAAAATAAACTGACATTTGACTTTCAGCCCCACCAAATGAACCGTTATCAGTAACTACTGAGAGGATATTACATCCAAAAACAAACAAAAAAGTACCTGTTCACACTCGCGACGAAGCCCATGACAGACTGATGCACCTTGCTGGTGTCGTGGTGGACGTCCACTCCAACCACCATCAGGTGTTTCTGTTCAAGTGACACACATGTTCATTGTTTTCCTGCAGCTAAGATGTAACGTCCCCCCTGATCAATCACAACATCTTTGTAACGCCGTTCTGTTTTTCCTCTGAATGTGATTCATTAATTTCAGTGCTGTTAATTAAACAATATTAATCTCAGAGGAGTTTCTTCCTGCTCTTCCTCACCAGAGGGATGCTGACTGTCCACAGCTCTCCTCCCAACTTGCTGTTCATCTGCAGGAGGATCTTTTGGGCAACACTCTTCAACTTCTGCGGCTGGGAAATTGTGCGCACATTGATGGCCTGACGACAAAATACGTGAGGAAAAATAAACACCTCACTGATTCATGTGGAAAAAAAAAAAACAATTAAAAGGGAAATCATTTGGTCTGCAGATTAAAACTGAACTCTCTTCCTGATATTATGAATCAGTCACAAACCCTCGATGAACAGAACAAACCTGCGATGGGATGGGGCTTTTGACGCAGCAGAGCTTCTTGATGGCGCTGTAGAGATCGTCTCTGTTGCCGACCATGATGCACACGACCAGCTGCATGTTGGGCTGCGAACAGTCAGTGGTACCAGATCATGTGTCTCAACATGGTTGTGTTTAAATATCACAACAATAAGTACTAATGAAAAGTATTGTTGATAATTCAAACCATATTTTACAACAAAGCTGCTTGTGTGCTGTAAAACATCTGCTTATAATTAGCTGTAACTCTGTGATTGATACCTGGGCAGCATGAAGGAGACGTGCTTTCCACTCTGGTAAATACTTTATCAGCTGTTACTCAGTCTACTTAGGCTACATGTTAGCTAGCAAGGCTGCAAATCACCGTTAGCTTGCTCAAAGACTGCAGGAGCGTGACAGACATTTGATATGGACTCATTCTGTGTGATGAAAGTAATAAATTACTTGTTAAGCATCCAGTGGGGAGAATTTAGTGAGTTTGCAGACTCCAACAAACTGAAAATAACTTAACTCACTCTACCCTTCCAGGTGTTAGCCTATAGTTAATGCTAAAATAGTGAAAGGCGCTCTCTAGAGCCTGTATTTGGTTTGTTAATTCTGTGCCTCTGTAGAAACACTGGAAAAGAGACCTTCTCCTTCAGTAGATACAATACAAAAGGCCTTTTAAAAGGTACAGAAAACACAACCTTTTCTATTTCCAGGCGATAATAGACTGATGACAATATAATGATGAATATAATAAGAAATTTCTGCCCTTTTCTGCCTTTCCCACTCAGTCATACACACTGGACCTTAAAGCTGCTAATCAAAGTTTGTAGTTTGTATCGTACTTCACTGGTGAGCTGAGAGTGGATGCTCTTGACGAAAGTCTCGGTGCGATCGTCCCTCAGCTCCACACGAATGGGTCGCTCAAGTCGCACCCCGATGGGCCCAGCCACTTTGTTAAAGGTGGACACCAGCTCCTCTGCCTGCTCTGCACAGCGACGAGGGTAGAAGATGGCCCAGATATTCAGTGGAATCTAAGGGTGAGGATGTAAAAACGTCAACTTATTTGTAAAATAAGATGTCGTTTGAGTTTTTTTTCATCACTGCAAACTGATTTCTGGAATATTTTTCACTCACAGAGCTAATAGAAGCATCTCTGACAACCTCTCTGGACCAGGATACGTCAGCGTTGGTGGGAAAGGAAGAAGACTGCAGACAGATTGTTTCAACAGGCAGAGTTCTGCCTTTAACCTGCAAGAGATGAAACCAACACACACTGAACTGCCAGAACAGAAGGAAGAGTGGCAACAAGGAAAAACAGGGAGGAACCGGAGGCTCCACCCTCATTCTGGGTCCCAGTCTACAGTCCTGTAATTTGGGATTAAAAAAGGAGCGTGACTGTAGATAAATAACTCATATTGTAAAAAAAAGTCCACACACTTTGCATCACTGTTTTGTCCTGCAAGAAGGCTTTCAGTTGCATAGGTTCATCAAACGCTTCATTTCCTGAAGTGACATGAACTTTGCGTTTTAGCACTCAGAGTTGAATCTGAAAACAGCAGCAGAGCCTCACCACCAGGATCTGTGAGCTGATCTCCAGCCCCCATCGGCTGAGCTCCTTCAGGCTCTCAGGGTTGGTGCTGATGTTCCTCAGGAGCTGTTTAATGGAGTGAGTGTGCTGCTCCCCGCTCACGTTGATGTGCATGGTCAAGTCCTGCAGTAAACGATAAACACGTTCCCTCTGAGTCTGTTTCCACAAGTTCTTTGATTTCTAATTTTCATACAAATACTTTCAGACCTGCATCAACACATGTTGTCCGTCACATTACTGAAACAGCATCTGATCGGTCGCCTTTAAAGGTGTTTGATGGTATCAGAACAGCTTGAGAGGAGAACAATCAGATGTACCTTCATGGCTCTGAAGTCCTTCCTCATCCTCTCGGGGATTCCTGTCATGAAGGAGAGCTCCGGCACGAGAAGGATCTCTCCAGTGATGATTTGCTGCAATCAGTCATTTGTAATAAATTACCTTCATAATTAAGTGTTCACTGCTCACACAACACTCGATGTAATTTCCTCTTTGCACCATTTTTCTTCTGATGAACTAATGAACCCCACTTACAGGACTACTTTGTGTATAAAGCAAGAATTTTTGACATCTTATTAGGCTGTTAGAGCAGATTCCTCTCACACAGGAAAACCTGCAACAGCTCAATGCAACAAACATAATCCAGGTGTAAACCATTTATTAATTTTATACATTTTAGTGCACTTATACTCCACATTGTTCTTGGCTGAAGAAATGATTGTAGACATAAAGAAGCAATCTGATGCAAGAGTTCAGGTTATGTTAGCTGAGCGTTCCACTTTGAAGAACCTTTTTCTTCATGAAAAGACAAACAGCTAACTGTCTTTAAATGTATAATGAAAGGTAAAACAGGTGATGGGTGCTACCTTCCCTCCCGGCCTGGACCTCTCCTTTGGCCGATGCATCAGCAGCGGCTGGTCCATCTCTTTGATTGTAATCCCATAATTCTTGCTGTTAAAGATGTGCAATACGATGACAATAAATAGGTGTTCAAATGAGAACAAGAACAAAACACTGAGTCACGTACAGACTTCCACTGATCTACTGTGGCTTTAAAATAAACTGTCACCTTTAAATCCACAAACACACCGTCGACTCGGGTTTGGTAACATCAAGACCAGAGCAGCCTCACCTGTAGTATTCAACGAAGGTGGTCTTTGTGCCATCCATCAGAGTGAAGGTGTCTTTGGGTGACTTGTTCCACTCGATGGCATCGATGCGGTAGGTGCGGTTGTTGTAGCGGGTGATGACGATGCTGCCAATGAGCTCTTTGGTGCATTCGTCCTGGAAGTTCTCTTTGCTCTGTTGGTACAACATGTTCCTGGCAGGAAGCAGGTGAGTTTAACTTTTTTGTGTTTGAACAGGAAGAACAAAACTAAGCAAAGATTACTTCAGTTTTCAAAATATTCTACAGATACAAAGACTGTTGGTTTAGGACTTCAGAGCCGTCTGACTCACATCTTCATCCCACCACACCCCCAGAGAGAAGGGTTACAGAGGCTGAGCGTATCCACAGCTCTCTCAGAGGACTAACGCATTATAAATGTAACATTTTACAAAACGGATTTTACATATGTATTACTATAATCACGTGATGTGACATTTCTGACTCAGCAATATTATAAAAAAATATGTCTAAACTTGTGTAGGCATGTCTGAGTTCACACAGAAGAAAAAGCATAAAAGAGGCACTCTTGATTTTTAAATCACATCCGACAGAACAAACCTTCTCCCAGCTTATCGCTGAGGTTGTGTTTTATATAAACTAGCTATGGTTGGTTTGCTGAAGGAGGAGCAACTTTAACAACAGAGCAAGCTAAAGCTAATCGGAGTACGACAAAGCCTATGAAATCATAAACCAACGACACTGCTTTCTGTAACTCTGACCGCCAGAAGGACGAACAAAGACAGCAGAAAAGACAAAGGGTCCACAAAGTAAAAACATTAATTAATCTGTGAAGTTGCTTTTTTTATGCCAGTGTTAA
>JAPZDV010000009.1:969273-999388 GCA_029814665.1 Acanthurus lineatus
CATCTTCATCCCACCACACCCCCAGAGAGAAGGATTACAGAGGCTGAGCGTATTCACAGTTCTCTCAGAGGACAAACGCATTATAAATGTCACATTTTACAAAACGGATTTTACACATGTATTACTATAATCACATGATGTGACATTTCTGACTCAGCCATATTATATTAAATATCTACTTGTGTAGGCATGTCTGAGTTCACACAGAAGAAAAAGCTTAAAAGAGGCACTCTTGATTTTTAAATCACATCCGACAGAACAGACCTCCTCCCAGCTTATCGCTGAGGTTGTGTTTTATATAAACCAGCTATGGTTGGTTTGCTGAAGGAGGAGCAACTGTAACAACAGAGCAAGCTAAAGCTAATCGGAGAACGACAAAGCCTATGAAACCAACGACACAGCTTTCTGTAACTCCAACCACCAGAGGGACAAACAAAGACAGCAGAAAAGACAAAAGGTCCACAAAGTAAAAACATTAATTAATCTGTGAAGTTGCTTTTTTTATGCTAGTGTTAATTAGCTGCGTGAACTCACATGACATCCAGGACCGAGTCGTTCCTCAAGACTTTGTGAGACAAATCCACACACAGGTACAGGCCTCCATCTGTGCGCTTGATGCAGGTTGAATAACCTGGCCACACCTGAAGCCTACAAAAACAACCAGGAGAGAATGAACAGACTCTTAACATCATCAGAAACCAAACTGTGCAAAGTCACAACTCAGAACTCACCGATGTTTTCCAAGAATCACTGCACTTTCTGGATCATAGTGATTTCTCCCGACCAGCTTCAGTCCGACGACTTTCATCACCCTTGAAAAACAAGAAGAACATGGTTAAATCCTGTCAGACCATCACAAGAGTGACAAATGGCAGTGAGATAATGTGGTACATTATCATGGATGCTAAAGTTATTCCAACAAGCAAACTTAATTTATAAAGCAGTCTAACTTTATATTGAATGGAACATTTTTCAGGAAAAACACATCTTCAGACTACTAAGTATTTGAAATTTAAGACAACAATAACAGATATTAACTCATTAGTTGACTTATTGGTCAAAACACATGACTTAGAATCAAAGGTCTAGATAATTACAAAATAAAGAAAAAATATCCTTGAACCTGGGAATCAAGACTCAACTTTACATAGAAACAAAGGCATCGTTTGAAAATAAATGTAAGGCGCTTAAAGTCGTTTTTAAATCCTGACCTGACAGGTTGGGTAGAAGACTATGGTTCACTTAGGATAGTGATTGATCTCTGATAAAGCCACATAGAAGCCCTTTTTAAATAATACCTCCTGAGCACCACGTTGTAGAAAGGGATGCACAGATCCGAGTTGGGCGGCAGAATCTTCGTCATCTGGATTTTTATTTCTATTTCTTCATTATCAGTTCGTCTCAAACTCTTGAGAACAACCACCTGCATTTCATCCAAATGTTACGCAAAAAAAAAGAAAAGACAGAAAGGCAAAAGGTAATCCAATGACAAATTTTGCATTGCACAGTTCTGCATAATGAAAACTAAATACATTTAAACTGTCAAACAGTTTTAGATCTTTACAGAAACTTGGTCATCAGGCTTCTATGAGAACTTTCTGTGGTCACTAAGTGATTCGTACCTCATTTAACTTAACAGGCAGGTAGAGGATGGAGCCATCGAAAGCCACTACTTCGCCTGTGGTGGAACGATGATCTTTCATCATGCCAAAACGCATCGACATTGATTCAACATTTGGACTGAAAGATGATATTGAAAAACACAAAAAACCTCTCAGTGTTCGCACAGTATTTCAGTTTCAATCAGAATCAGCTGACAGCATCCTTTCAGCTTTACTGACAGCGCGAGATTTCAGCTTTGGTTCAAAAAATATGTTTACAGTCGACACAGAAAAAGTATAAATAAAGGCTAAAAATTCATACATTTACAGACTGTTTGCTGAATAGAGCAAACAAACATAAATGACAAATGAAACTTACGTGAATGTCACATGATATTGATAAACAGCTTCATTCTTGCAGCAAATCGGGATGTGGTTGGAGCCGATAGTTATCGTAGCTCCTTTTGTTCCAGCTTTGTTAAGTGGCTCACTGACCGGAGGAAAACATACATGCACGAAAAGATCATTTCAGCACAAGACGCACAGTCAGTCAGTTATTTTGAGATCATTAGTTCACAGTCCTGACACAACATGCTGATCTCAAGGAACCACAGCTGAAAAGTCCTGACTGATAACATGCAATGTGTCACCTCACACTAAAATGCTGCACTTGAACACACCACAAAAGCACATTTAAAGGTCTGCTGACAGTCAACATGCACTTACTGTTCATTCTGTGAATTTTATTAACATCAGAAAACAACACATCATCCAAACTGAGCATGAATGTGAGGTGATAATCTCATCACAATACACAAATTAAACTTCTGAAATGCTACAGTCATAACTCGATTGAGCACAAGGCATCAACATCCTGGAGGTCAGCTTGGTGTATGAAGGTCTGAATGTGAAGATAAGCACACTGATAAGTAGATAACTCTACTTACCGGACGGCCTCCATTTTCAGCTCCATCTTTGGTGGTTCATAAGTGGAGAGCTCCATCACCTCTCCAGTTGTGAGCCCGGGGGGCACAGCTCCTTCACATTATTTTTACTTTAAAATCTAGCATTCAGAAGTTCTCCTTGCTCATGTTAAAGTACGAATACTTATATTTAAATAATCACATACTGTATTTATAAAATATGAAAACACTTTGCAATGAAACTTTTTCTCTGTTACAGTTTGGGGCAAATATTAAAACTAAACATCCACTTTAATCTTGCTGAAGAAAAACATTTTCAGTGCTGCAATGTTTCAACAGCTGCCAGAATCCCCAGTTTTCCTACCGGGGAGGGAAGTCTGAGCGTGCAGGGCTGCTTGCTGCCTGGCAGCTGAAGGAAAGGACTTGACAGGACCTGGAGGAAAAGAAGGAAGCAGTCCTCTTCCTCCTCCCAGCTGAGGCATCGCTGCTCTTCCGAGCCCCGCCATCACGTGAGGAGACAAACCTCGGCCATGGAAACTGTAACAGGCCAGGGATGCATGTCAGTGTCTGATCACGCTTTATTGATTTTTTTTGCAAATATCAAAATATCTTATCAAAAATAAACCTATTATGCCCTTAAATGAAAGTTCCATGTAATATTTATGATAGGAAACTCAAGGTTAACCATTATGAGAATATTCAAAATTGTGTGTTTTAACTTGTATGTTTGTATAGCAGCCTGACTGAAAAGGAAACGTTTTGGTTCTGTGAGATGCTCAGTAGAAAGAGGGGAAACATGCGGTTGAGATGCGACTTGAACCCAGATCACAGCCGTACTTTCTGGTGCTGTTGTATTGCATTTGTCTTACAGGTGTTTGTAATATTTGGTGCATGTTGTCGCCCACCTGCTGCCTCTGCCTATGACCTCCTCAGGAAGGCTGAAGCTCTCTGGGCTGCTGCTGACACCTGCTGGCACACCTTGCAGCTTGAAGTCTCCCAAATCTCCAGCTGCTCCTCTTCCTGTTTCCAACAACACAACAAAACAGTCGCAGGTTCATCTGATTGAATCGTCACCATCCAACACTACTGAAGCCTCTGAAATACTCTGACCAATTAGGGATTAAATATTTTCAGTAATGGTCATCATCACATAAAAAGAACCTGTCAGTGTGAAACACATCGCTGGCCGTGTTTAACAATAACAACTTACTCAGTCATAGGACCATTAAAATTTAATTTATATGCAAATAATACACACACTGTTAATATACAGTTGCAAACAATATCAGTTAATCATTTATTGATTCCAGATCTGTTCAACTCTGTCACAAAAATACAGACCTATTGGTATCGTTCCTCTTCCCCATCTGGTCACTGAGGGTTCGATGCCCATTCCTCTAAACATGGAGGCCAGTGCTGATGTTTGACCGGGGATTCCTACGTCAACCTGCAGGCGAGCAGACAGAAACTCGAGCGGCTTTTAATCCAGATCAACAATATTTATGAACATTTATACAAACTGTACACGTGTATTGACACATCTCTGGTTCCCACCTCCTTTGCCACAGAGGTCTCTTCTGCTGGGAGTCGCGTCGTGGTTTCACTCGGCGGTTTCTGTCCTTGTTGGGGCTCCAGACTCGGCAGGGTTGCACCTCTCGCCGCCCCCACCTTCGGTTCAGCTGCTTTTAAAAGAAGCCCCCTGGCTCTTCCAACCACAGGTTCAGCGGTAGGCAGAGTTACTCCTCGTCCACCAGGAGTGGGGAAATCTCTGGCTTCAGGCCCTTCTGAAGGGAGCAGCAGCCCTCTGCCCCGGCCTACAGGGGGCGCCGGAGGCTGCAAACCCCTTCCTCGTCCCAAAGACGGGATGCCCGTCAGACTGCTGAGGTCAGCTTTGTCTGGATCCATTCTGTTAATTACAAAAGTTTACAACTCTGGTTACCTGCAGAGGAAAAAAAAACAGGAGAATATTTAAATAAAACTGTTGAAGTTGTTTAAAAAAATGTGCCATGTTTACACCGAGGAGTCCGACACTATTAAAGTTATTTACTCACACTCAGAGTTCAGAAATTATGTTTGAACACAGATTATTTTTTGTAAATATAAGTGTAAAGGCCTGCCATCATCCCCATCTTTTCACATATAATCTGATTTATAATCTGATATTTTGTTTGTGAAGCAAAAGCATCTTTCAGTTTTCTTGGTCGAGTCATTTATTCTACTTCTTCTCCTAAACAAAAATATTTAAGCGAACATTTTAACATTAGGTGACATTTTCTCAAAGCTCTAAAAACTGTCTCAAATTATTTCTAAAAAAGTATTTTCATTGAAGGAGCCACAGTTATTTATTTATTTACGACAACCGGCACGAGACCGATCCGTTAGTCTTGGCGCGAAAATTGTACGTTAATAAACCATAAACGCAGCGCGTTGCGACACAAAAACATAACATACAGTTTTAAATTTGGGACAAAAAGCTCAATAAAATATGTATTTATGACAAGTTTAGTGAGGTCGGACCACCAGCATCGGTTAATCGGATCTGATATACTTTAAATTGTGCCACAGCAACGAAATAATTACGATAAAACGTTAACCAATATACAACTCCATAACTTTCCATGAGACAGAAAAATCCACTTTTTCTTACAGTACGCAATTTTAAGCTCAAAATACATTTAACTTCATCTGTAAAAATAAACACTGTTCTGGTTGGAAACAGAGGTAGAAGAGTCAGACTTAACTTATCTTTAAAAATAAAGGAAATCTAAACTAAACGTAACTTACACTTTTAAAATTCGCGTTAGCTTAGCCTAGCTTAAAGTAAAATACGTTGTTAGCTAACGTCAGACATTATGGCGCCTTTCACCAGCTCGTCTTCATCCTCATTTAAAACTTTGATTTATCCATTTTTACGAGTTAACTCTATCAACGCTAACACTGTGATAAAAAACAAAGCAGCACTTGTCATTTATCTAAAATTAATATTAACTTTAAAGTAGCTAGCCGGCTAAATGTTAAGGAAACACGTGCTGAAACAGATTACACCGCTAGCTGTGTAATTTTATAATTAATTTCACACAAAATACCTCCGGAAATCTCAGTATTATGTTTCAAATATTCATCAAACAGGAGAAAACTTCAATTATCGATGTGACAGTCTGAAAACTCACATATAATTGATGAATGCTTCCGTCAGCCAGGCGATGAAGTTCTGTGTCAAGTGAATTAATCAAATCATATATCAAAAGGTTTGATCAGACGTTATCTCCCGCCCCGTGCGCTCATTGGTTGGTCGGCCGCGTCTGAGGCATGTCATTGGTTCACCCAACCTGTCAATCTTTTACATGACGTCGCTCTGTCGCCCCCTGCTGGTCCCTGCTGTGACCTACAGATGTGAAATCAGACTCACTCCTTAAAATCAAATGTTTCACTGATGAAATTTAATGACGTAATGTGCGATGTGACGGATAATCTGCGCAGCTTCATGACGTCAGCACCAGATCAATGACAGGGACCCTCATGTGCTGTTATTGATCGCTGTAATTGATTGCAAACACGCAAACACATGAGGTTTAGTTCAGGTCGGCTCCCCTGAAACAATTATAATTACTGATTTTATCCTTATAATGCGAACAAACTGACATAATGTAGAAAAAAAAATGGTTTCAGAGCTCCAGTGAAGCTAAACGCCATTAAATTAATTTTTATTAGCTGTGAAACTATTTTCTAACATTAAAAGTGTGAAAACCTCTAAAGGGAAACAGTTATTACACTTATTTTTAAATCGAAGAACACGCCCTTTTCTGTTTAAGTCTTTTTCTGAATGAAATATTACATTAACTGTAAAATCTATGGGGAAACTGAGGAGGCTTGATTTTTAGTTTTAATGGATGCATCTGCTGCAGAAACGAGAATGAAACTGACATCCCATAATAAACACTGTTCACAAAAAAATCAAACAGTGAATCTCTGAACTTTAATGAGACGGACCGACAAACACTTGAAAGTAAACTCGGACTCTTTTCCATCGATGATGTTTGATTTCACCGCAGCATTTTTGTTTTCCGTCACCATGACGACACGTTTCCACGCGGCGGCCTGACTCATCGCAGGTGAGCAACAACAGACTTCATTTACAGGTTTGAAAAGGTGATTTGTTGCTCTTGAAGACAGAAACTGGTCTCTAAAGACTTTAGATCGCGTTTAATCGTCTTTTCCCTCAGGATTTGATAAGTGTAACATGTTTGAAAGGTGAGATCTGAAGGATCTTCAGGTAAATACTCGCTGCCATTCCGTCAGAACAGGTGTGTGTCGGTGTCTGTGCTTTCTTTTTAACCACATTATCCTTATTATGTCCAGAGTTAAATACAGCAGGTTCTGTTGTTTTTCAATCATTTATTTTAGTTTAGGGAAAGGAAAATTCAATCAGACAAGATTTAAGATTTATAATTATTTCTTGAGAACTTTTTAAATAAATCCATAGTATTTTCAGTTGTAGACAAAAACAAGTGAGTTGTTGTTGCTGCCGAATTCGGAGTAAAATCTGCAAATATTATCCAGGATTTAGAACAAGAAATGTGAGAAAATCAGAGTAACTTCTCTGGATTTAAATGGCAGTGGAGGAAGCCTCATATTACCAAAACATTTGCCTGCTTTTTATGTGGAGGACCCTGAAATTAATTCAGTACATGATGAAGTAGATCCAGATTAATGATGTTCAGTATGTTCTGTTTTTGTTTCCTGAGCAGAAAAGCCCGGTGTGAAAGCTCCAGCTGAGCTGTGGACATGGACGGGCTGATGAACTTCCAGACGGCGGCTCACCTCCACTGTCACTGTCAGGGCAAAGCGAAGAGGCCGAGGCCGAGGCAGAGGCACCTGCATCAGAGCACGCTGAGCTTCGGTGAGGCGGTGCCGAGCTACAGCACCACCTCCAACCAGGTCAGCAGCCTGAAACATGAAGACTGAGAGGCCGACGAGCCGCAGCCTGGTTCTTCATCACTTCATCTCTTTGTGTTTGTCAGAGTTACGGTGGCAGGGCAGCTGACGGTCGTCCTCTGGTCTTCCGGCTGAGGGACCCCAGCCTCCCCTCCCAGCATCATCGGACCCGGCTGGACCTCGGGGGCGACACGCCGCGACGCTGCCCGCCGCGCTCACACACTCAGGAGGTTCACGGGCCCAAACACGCCGCCGCGGTGCGGCTGCAGGACCCCGACGCTGCTTCGGTGAGAAACACTTCTGCTCATCAGCGTCTCTTATTTAATTTTGTCTCCATGGACATGAGAAGTTCACGGCCTCGTTTGTCTCAGTTTGCTCAGAGCCAGAGGAGCAAACCGAGGGTGAGACACCGGGCTCAGCGGCCCAGCGGTCAGACCATCAGAGAGGTCATGAACCCGCAGGGTCCATCCGAGTACTGGACCACCTACGAGTCGGAGCACAGAGTCCCGACGACTGACGACTCGGCACGACGGCCCAGCGGCAAACCGACACAGTGGCACCGACACAACATACTGACAGGTGGTCGCACTCAAAAACACAAATCCAGTCACTTTGTTTCTGTCACATGAGGCGACATGAGTCAGAGTTTGGGTTTGGAAAAAGTACCAGAGGTGATCATCAAGGTCACAGTTTACACCAAGAAACAATGAAATAGTTTTAGAATTAAAGCAACTCTCCAACTTTTATTAATGATTAAAAAAACATTTTGCACAAATGTCAAATGACAGCAGGTAATAAACCTTTAATTATGAAACATATGAACCCTGCATGTGATGCATCACTATTACGCAACATTTAGTTTATTTTTTATTTACACTCGTCAGTAAACAGAAACTGAACATTTAAACTTTGTTGTCACATGTGATTGTTTATTGAAGCACCTGTGTAACATTGGAGAAACTGATATGCGACATACAACATTAATATGTAGTCATGAGTGTGCTGCCACCCAGAGGTCAAAGTGTGAAACTGCAACACTCTTCCTGCATTTTTTAAGTAACTTGACCTTCAAGCAGTTTTACACTCTCTTGTTCTTTTCATCCATTAAGTCTGTTTTTTCCCACAAAATTTGCTGTATTGTAAACAGATAACTTGCAATATTCTGTGATAAAGGATTTTAAGCCTCTGACCTCTTGCACTGCATGGTGTGGGAGCTGTTGGTCTTGTGGTATGAACATGTTAAAGTATAATTATCATGAATTTTAAAGTGATGCTGTTGAATCGTGTGACTCTGTGCAGGAGAGCTGACGCAGGCGGCTGGTCCGGTGACGCCGTGCCGACGCTCCAGAGACCGGCTGCTGTGGGAGGCGAGACAGGCTGCAGCACGACACCTTCAATTGGATTAAACATGAGCACATGACTCCTGTCTGGTTTGAAGTTTGAGTTTAAAAAAAACAAACAAAAAGACCAGTGAATTAATTTAAATCAAACTTTATTCATTTTTGTAAAGACTAAAAATGAAATGAGTTGAAAGACAGCGATCAGAGCAGGAAAGGACACATAAATTAGAACAGAGAAAATGACTGACAGGGACAGACCGAGGGAAAGGTCTATTTACACAGAGTCACCCCACACCAGCAACACTGGGGGGGTTCAGAGAAGAGCTAATAGACCCCAGAGTCCAGCGAGCAGCAGTACAGCAGTAGGCTCGTATCTACACAGTTTCACTTCTGACGAGTTCAGCTTTTAATCCAGTTTTTGTTTCAGCAATATTCTTTTTTTTTTTAAATACCAAAGCAGAGTAAGCAAAAAGGTTTAAAAAGGAGGTACGATTTACATGACCTGTTCTCACGTGAGAAAAACCTGTCCTGGACAAAAAAAACAAAACAAAAAGAGTCGTTACTGTGAGGAATCTATGACAGGTTAAAACGACGCAGTAATGCTACAAGAACTGCTCAGTAGTCACTTTGTCCACGCGGAGGGAATGGCTTAAAAGCATCACCGACATCTGAAAACGAAGCACACGTAAACTAGGAAACAGAAGGAGAGTTCAACGTGGTGGATGTGACCGGTTAGCGTGAGTTGTGCAACTTAGTGCCAACGAACATGTGACGACATCAGATGACCTGAACGTGGTGGCTGCATGCGTAGCAGGAACATGAAAAAAGGAAAAAAAAAGTCAGTGATGGAGTTGAAATGTCAAAGGGTGGGGGGGGAGAAATGAAACTTATCCGATGTGTGAAAACAAAATAAAACCGTGCGTCTTCCTCTGTGGCAGAGACCGAGGAGGCAGCAAGCTCTTTAACTTTTGCCCTCCTCTCTCTTTTTTCTTCAAACAACTTCCTTTCACCTTCCGTTATGTGTCGTGTTTCATCTTTCAGAGGTTTCCCTCCACACTTTCATCTACTCGTTCTTCTTCTCCTTCTGTTTGAGCAGTTTGTTGATCTCCCTCTTGGCCATGGATGCGTACTTTGTGATGACGCCGTGCTGGTTCAGGCCGGGCAGCAGCAGCAGGAAACTCACTGCACCAGGAAAAAAACAAAACAGCTTAGGACGAAGTCTTAGAAAACAGCTGATCAACCAGGTCGGCCTCGAGAGAAACTCTGTCTCAGATTACGAATAAAATAAACTGTCAGAAGCCGTCTGAGGTCGGCTCCACTCTGAAGCTTCTGCAGTTGAACACTCAACATGTCTCAGCATATAAACTGATGGTTGGCTCCAACACAAGCAGCAGATTCACTGATTCACCAACCGTCGCTCTCCCTGAGGCGTTCATGTGCAGCTGAAGGCCAACAGGTTTGTCCTCTGTTCGTTCTAACGTTCACAGCAGAGCTGAGAGCCGGTTTCAAGTGCCTCTGCGTTTTCCCTCCCAGTTTGGTAGCAAGTTACAGTGTAAAGTGACGGGATTAACAGCTTACTGAATGTGTGTCATTAGCAGAGAAATCGCTGCCCTAATTAAATACTGTGACTGTGTGTTGTCTCGGGGGTGAAGGTATTAATCTGTTTCAGAGCTGCAATTCTGAGTTACAGAATCAGGAAGTCTCGTAATGAAGATCAGGGCTCATGTGATGCAGAGGAACAGAAAAAAAACATCAATTTTCACAGCAGGAGAGCTGCATTTTCACAAAACTCCACAACTGCGACATGTTTGCACAACAGCTGCTGCTGAATAAACTAAATGCAGTGAAAAAACCCAAAAACACCCAGAAGGAGCAGAATAACTCATGACAGGCACCAACACTCGCAACTGCTGACAAGTGACAGTTACGACTTCCTGTTTCTGCCACCTCGTGTGTGTGTGTTTGGTGTTTCGATAACCACAGCAGCCATATTTAAAAGGTTTAAACCTCCAGCAAGCAGCTCAAGATGATCACAGCTCCTTTTTTAAAGTCAGTAACTTACTGACTGTTTAGCTCCAAAATCTGCTCTCTCATCAACTTTATTAGCTTAATAATTTAGCTGCATTTTGGGTGAATGAAACCAAATCCTGTTTCCTTCTTAAATATTTACTAGATTTGTTGTTTGGATCTGAGCTCAGGCTTCACATCACTGCGTGACCACTACAAGCCCCCACAGCTGTTAAACATCTGTCTCTGCGCTCAAAGTTAAGTTAAACTGTAAATAAATAAATAAACCTCAGACTTTCTGAATAATCCTCTGTGCATTTTGTGTAATAAACTCACCGATCAGGTAGGTGAGGAACAGGTTGTGCACCTGCTGTCCGATCCAGGCCACCGCCAGCAAGCTGCTGATCACTGAGGCAAAGTACTGCGGAGAGCAGGAGGGTCAATATTTTTACTACAAAAAGGTTCAGCGTTCAGTAACTGAGTGAAGGCAGAGGAACATTAATCTGTTTAAGAGAATCATTGTCAGATGTGCAGCAACATAACTCAGTTTATTTTTATTAGCAGGACGTTCTGAGGGAACCAACAAAGCTGCCATTGAATGAAAGTATGTGAGCTAACAGAGAGAGGCTAACAGTGTTAAAGCATACAGAAAAACCTGGTTCTCTCAGCTTGTAACCCAATTTGAGGTCTGCTTAGTGGAGCAGCAAAGCCAAATCAGCTGAGGATATTTTTATCTGGAGCACAGAGAAAGCTCTCCATTGTAATAAACAGATAAGCAGGTTTCATTGCTGTCAGCTCCATGTGATCGCTGACTTTCAGTGACAGTCAGTTCCTTTGTGGTTACAGTCTGAACAAAGATTAACATTGTCGTTACCATTTTGGGCTTCTCCTCTTTGAGGGCGCAGAGACGCTTCCACCAGCCCACCACCCGACGCTGGGTCTTCACCAGGTTACCGCAGATCTCATGGAAACGCTGCTGCTGCTCCGTGGTCCTTCACACGACGAGAGGTTCATCAAAAACACAAAACTAACTAAACTGTGGCAGAAGAGCTTTGTTCAGTTAAAGCAGAGGCCATAAAGGTTGTTCTGATAAAAGAATATTCACCAACATCCTTTTATTTCATCATTAAGAGTCACGTGTTGAATCACGGTAGTTGGGAGCTGAAGTCATCGTTTGATTGGTCGAAAAGAGAACTGAAGGGAAAGTCATAAGCAACTATTGTGTGCAAACTGATTTCTTTTGAGAAATGTCCTTGAAGCAACAGCATCACACAAACATTTGCAGTTTTCATAACAACCACCAGGGTTGAGAAACATCCTGCGTGTGTGTGTGTGTGTGTGTGACTGCAGAGGGGTTCGCCTGGAGGAGGGCAGCCGGGAAAAGTGGCCTTCGTTTTTTGCTTAGCCATCGTTCTGTATTTTTGTCCTTGTTGTCAGGAAGCCCAACAGGGACCATGACCGGCCTTTAATAGCTCCTTTTAACTGGCCCTCACACACTCACACACTCACACACTCACACACTCACACACTCACACACTCACACACTCACACACTCACACACTCCTGCTATCTGGCTGACTCTGCAGGCTCAGTGAAAAAGCAGCAGACTGATTTGAAAAATCTTCAGACTGCACCAATAAAAAGCTTCACAGGCCTAAACTGTACCTACAGTAAGTGCTGCCTTCACTTAGACTTGTTAAATATTCATTCGCTAGTAAATTTGCTCAGAGCTAAACCCTGACTGAAGGCTGGTTGTTTCAACACCCTGATTGTAAAGTGTAACAAAGAAAAAACCACTGAAAACTCCTAATCTAATGATTAATCTAACACACTCACTGCTGCTCTGCTGATGCAGGGTTACACACTGACAGGCTGACAGGCTGAAGGCGGACTCGGGTCCAAGACACGCTGCCAAACGCTGACTGTTACTCTATCCTGTCCTGGGTGTCTGATTCTCACCAAAAACAAGACGCTCACACGGAGTCCAGGGGCTGTCAGGTAAGCATTACGCGGTATTAAAGCTCCCTGACACAGTTGGACGTCGTACAGGAAAGGTTTCAGAGGGACAACGTTTAGACTGCCGTGTCGGATTCAGCAAAAAGAAATCTGTCATGAAAAAAAAGCGGTCATGATCCATCGGTGGATCTCTTATGAGAAACTTAAAATATAGGAAAAGCTGCCATGACTTCCTGTTATGGAAAGAGTGAACACAAAGAACAACGACATCCTACTAAGAGATGCATTTGTCAAAGTGGCCGAAGGAAAGGTTGACTAGTTAAAAAAATAAAAATCTCTCTCTTCCAGATATGAAATAAACAATATTTTAACTATAAACCCATTATTTTGTTTTTTCCTCCACTAATGTTACATTCGTCTCCAGCCACTCACCACTTATTGGAGCCGAAGACTCTGGGCGCGAGCGTGGGCACCAGGTAGTCGGCCAGGCAGAGCAGCATGACGGAGCAGGAGAGTCCCGTCAGCACTGATGGGTCCAGGTAGTAAATCAGCCTGCAGGAGGAAGACAAAACAGCCAGCCAGTCATGTTTAAGAGCCAGTTTCATCTCATTTATAAGAGCTCACAACGGGTTAAAGAGCATTTGTTTCCTCAGTGAAATGAATTAAGAACCTGTTGTTCACCTTCTCTTATCACACTGCACTTTTAAAATAGTTTCCTGCATGTCTGCTGGAACTGTAACGTTCAAAAAAAACATCCACAGCTACAAAACCAGAGACTCTGCAATGAAACTGACTTTGAACCACAGTTTAAATCATGTCTTTTGTATTCCTGCTCAGGGGAATAAAGGAGGGATTGTGTTAGCCAAGGGACGGTCAGCGAACCAACGAAACAGTCCGGAAGTACGTCTCCGTGATCTAGTTATTTGCCTGAAATTATAATAAAGGATTGACTGTAAACAGTTAAATTAATTTGCATCCCTCTCTTCTCCCTGCTGTTTAAAATGTTGGAAAAGCTTCACATAACATTTCAGACGGAGTATTTTAACCTGTAAATGTGAGTTCAAACCAGCGTTGAGTGGCTCGTTTAATGTAGATAATTCTTGCCTCGTCACAGATACGCTTCACTGCTGAGAGAGAGGAAATGTTTGCTATGACAACTATGTGCCCGGCTGTGTGTTCTCCTGTGACGCAGCACGCAGAGAGACGGACTCACATGAAGAGCAGAGTGGTTCCACCCATCAGGGCTCCGGGGAACCACGGCTTCTCCCAGCGCAGCACGCGGTCACCGGCCAGGATCACCTCACCCCAGCCCTGCAGCTGCTCCTCCAGCTGGGCTGTTTCCTGAGCCTGCACACAAGATTACACACTTCATCTATACAATCACTAATAAAACACACATTATTGATCAGCCTGCTCATCAAACATAACATTTCTTTAATGATCTCCATAACGAGGGATTCTGTCTCAGAGGTGAAGAGCAGGACTGTCTCCAGTGCCATGCAACTTAGCTGTTATCTAGCATTAAGTACTCTAAATATTGAGTAATCCACTGCCATATTATAAATACATTAGTAACTCAAATTAATTTTAAAAGTCGGAATCGTTTGGTGGCTCCACATTTGAAATAGCTCGATTTAATTAAGCTCTAAACCTCGACATTGCGACCTTGGTCGGAGGCTCCTGTGGAAATTAGCTCATGCTAGCAGATTATGTTCACATAGATGTATTTTGAATTTTGAGACCAGCGTTGAAGTCTAGCCTGGTGTGTGTGTGTGTGTGTGTGTGTGTGTGTGTGTGTGTGTGTGTGTGTGTGTGTGTGTGTGTGCTGTCAGCTATTAGCAAGGCAGCGATAACGGTGTTTTCAGAGATATGACTGTGCATTAAACGCGTCACAGAGGAGGAAATAATAGGCGTTAGTTTCACATGTCGTCGTGTTAAATCGCCATAACGTGCTTTTAACGCTTTCGGCAGAAACGACCGAAAAAGTGAGCGTTAATGCACGCAAGGTTAGCTACAAAGGCAAACGTCTCGGCTGACGCTGAAGTAGTAATAAGATAGCTGGGCAGCTAGCTGACGTTAGCTACTATTAACGCAACAATCTACGACTAGCGATCGATGCTAGCCCGCTAGCTTCCTCCCTGCTCGGTGGGACAAAGTTCGTGCTATTCAAACAAATGCGATGTAACAAAATAACGGCGTGATTAGCCACCGGATTAGCAACAGCAGTTGATGCTAATGTGCCTGTTACAAACACACCCACGGCAGCTAACAACCGTTAGCATTCGCCACCGAAATGTCGTTAATACTCACTAGCAGATTTGCGCTTTTGTTGTCGCCTTCAGCCATCGTTGCTAATCCAGCGTTGGTTTGGTTTTTTTGCGGTAGATTTCGTTGTGTATTTGTAGGAAACAACCCCGCAGAGCAGCAGACCGCACACCTCCTCCGCTGGCTTCGGCGTCACTAACCGTTGAAGTCTGACAGCGCGTCTTTTATCTCAAAATTTGCGTCAAAATTAGCGAACGGCATTCTGGGAAATGTATTTTTAGCCCCGTTATGCGAGTCATTGGCGGTCACGCCTATAGATAACTGAGCTCTGTGGCGGTTGCCGAGTCATACTGGCTGGTTGAGTAATTCTTTTGTGAAAAGGACAAATAAATCTTAAACATATTGATAAGTGCTGCATAAAAAAGCGACATAAGTGACTGAAAAGCTGACATACATTTTTTTTTCTGCGACAGCCCACTTGAAAGATTTAATTAAATGTTAATAGATTACAGGTGTTTACACCTGTACATTCTCTAAGTGTATGGTGTTCTTGAATTTAGTCTGGTCTATTGTTCCTTACTTTGGCTTATTTTTTAATAAATTCCTGTAGATAGTTTCAAGTTTTACAAGTTCACCCTGAATGCTGAATGGAAGGTGTCTACCTCCCTCCACATAATATTTGTCAATACGTGAGTATTGACAAATATTAGTATAGTATTGAGTATAGTATCAAAAGGTAGACGTCTCCTTTGCCAGTAAGTGTCAGTTTTCATTACGTTTCAACACCAAAAGACTGTGGCTGTTGATACTCGACTTACCAGGTGGTTTGCTTAAGCATTGCATAATATCATCAAGTATTTATTATCTCAGCTTTTTGCTGGATTTAAAAGGAACTCAGTGCTTGCATGTTATGTTATAAAATATCTTTTATCCATCACGTTTCAGTCCAAATAGCTTCTGGTGCTAAATTTATAGGTTTATTTTTAATAGAAATTATGATGAGGCTTGCATACACAACCAGAGTACCACCTTTTACTGAACACTGAACGCATCGCACGTAAATTGTGCGTCGCGGGCGTCTGACGTCATCATGGTTTTCATCTCGTTCCCCCGTTGGTTCGGAGATCAGAACAGTTAGCTTAAAGCTAACTAGCTGTAGTTCTTTATTTTTCATTGCTCTTGAGGTGCAGTCGTTCACAGATCCAGTTCGACGTCCGGTTGTACAGCAGAAATATTTACCGAAGGATTTCTACCGGTATCGTCCTCTATATCTCCTCTTTCGGAGGAAAAGCTGGTAAGTTACGTTTCAAACACGTTAGCAGTTAGCTAGCTTAGTTAGGAATTGTTCGCTACGCACAAGTATGCTCGGGCCTTTAGGATTTTATGGCAGTAAACTTACCATGTTGCTTATAAAAATAAATGTTAAAGCTCGTAGTTTCAGGACCGATAGCTTTATCCACTGAGCTCTGATGTTGTATTTAATAGTTTGTCTTAAACTCGACGCTAATCATCACAAATGAGCCACTTTACGTTCAGACGTAATCGCAGGCCCGTTGTGGTGCACGTGTTAATAAGGGACATAGTGTATTTTAAGATGAATAAATTAACAAAATATGAAAAGGATTATATGTGTAGACATCTTGAGAGAGTTAGAGTTCGTCCCTGTGTTTCAGGGGCTTTACAGCAACTATGATACGGTGGAAAAACCGGGGTTACAGCTGTATTAACTACATGCCGCCTGGTTTGTAGTTTCTGTTGACGTTTTAGAGGATTTAAGAAACTGTAACATCGCTTCTGTTGTATTTTTAACCACTTTCACATAGTTTTGGACTTAAAATACTGTCAGGTCAAAGACCACGAATCACTTCCAGTTTATTCGACGTTATGTCGGCCATTTTAGGACACGAAGTCTCAGTATTTTTAAAACGTTTAAAATGAAAAGCTTAAAAAATGTGGAAGCTTGTACTGATAACTATCAAAAATAAAATGTATAGTTTAAATTCAGTTTTAACAATGTTAGATTCTAGTCTTTAAATTCTCTCTTTTTGTGTAATTACTGTAGAGATATACTGTGTTTATGTGAAGTTTACTTGTCAGAATATGAGCTCCTGTTTGATTTATTGGCAGTAAAATGAGAAAATTGATTTTCAAATGTTGATCTCAGAGAAAACCCAATATTATGTGTCTTTGAATACAAATAAATGTTGGTTCCTGACTCCTGCTTTTGGCTCCTGCCATTAATTGCATCCTCTCTCTGTCTTTGCAGAGCCATGTACAATGGTATCGGCCTGACGACCCCGCGAGGCAGCGGCACCAACGGCTACGTGCAACGCAACCTGTCGAGCCTGCGGGTCAAACGGCCACGAGATGAACGAGGAGGCGAGCGGGACGAGAAGGACCGGGAGAGGCTGGAGAGTCAGCTCAACAGGCAGCCCAACGCCGACATCCTGGAGCACCAACGGAAGAGGCAGCTGGAGGTCAAGTGTGCCGAGCTGCAGGACATGATGGAGGAGCAGGGGTGAGACAAACGCTCTGATTTCACATGTTTTTGGAAAACTTACAAGGATGAAGCTGATGCAAATGAAAGTAACCTCTGAGCTTTCCTCCCTCAGTCAAATGTCTCTGGTTCAAAGCTCCAACTTCAGGATTTTGACATTTTTTCCTGTAGATCTATTTCATCAATACACAGCTCTAAATGTAGTCTTTAATTTAGCTTATTTAATAAGCTACTTGCACTGGCAAAACTGTATTTTTCTCTGCAACAATGTGATGACAAATTTCTTCCTGTCTAAATCAATAAATTCACACTAGGAAATGAATTTCTCAAATGATTAACTTGTACTGGTGTTTTGTAACTGTTGAAGTCTGCAGTTTAAGAAGAATATGCAGTAAAAAGTAGCTTGTTACAGAGAGAGACTGATAAAGATGGAGTCAGTATTGTTGCTTTTAATCTGTGCTACGTTGAATTGTCTGCTGTGTGTGGATGTTCAGGTATTCAGCGGAGGAAATCGAGGAGAAGGTGAACAGTTTCCGTATGATGCTGCAGGAGAAGCAGGAGCCGGCTCCTGCAACCACCGAGAAACCAACGTGAGTGAAACACAAACACACAAAAACCTGAGCGGCTTCCATTTATTTGAAAGAAAAAAATGCTTTGATGAGAAAAAGTTGGTGTGACTTCATGTCAAACACATAAAAACTCGGGAAGTCTCGTCTCTTTAATGTGGCTGCGTCATGAAGCTCCGTTTGTCATCAGATACAGTGAAACTCTACAGGGTGGAAACATGGAGACTTTTAGTTTTTTTAAATGTCAAACGTTCGCTGTTACAAACTCAGATAGTGAATATTTTTACTGTTTCATTTTGAATGTGTCACTCACGGTTCGACAGCCTGTTTGTGCTGCATTAGGACTCAGCGTTTCTGCTCGGTTCATGTCGCACAGTGTCAATAACACGAAGCTGTTTGATTCGTTCGCCTCAGGGTGACGGAGACTCACGCTCTGGCTGCAGCCAACCAACAGAAGAACGACCGTCTCCGCGCAGCGTTTGGCATTTCCAGCGACTACGTGGATGGTTCATCCTTCCACGCCGACCGCAAGGAGAGAGAGAAAGAGAAGAAAGAGCAGGAGCGTCTCGAGAGGGAGAGACTGCAGCAGCAGAAATATACGTGAGTAGGACAAGGACGAAACACACCCACAGAGCTGAAGAGCATTTCCAACCAATGCTCGTCCTTATTTCAAGTCAAGCTGAGAGCAGAGTTGCAAGTTTAATGCTCAGGTTTTAAAAAAGAAGAACAAGCTTTAATCCACAGTGAAAGTGAGCTTTGTGCACAGTTAGAGCTGCAGTGTTGTGTGTCCGCTCGTCTCTCATCTGCCAGCATGATTCCCGTCGCTGACTCCAGGTCTGTTTTCTTTGTCCTCTCAGGTTGGTGGAAGATTCAGACGGCTCAGATTCTCCGCCCAAGAAGCGCAGTCGTAAGAAGAAAAAGAAAAACAAGAACAGAGACAGGTGAGACGACAAACATGAGAGCAGAAAACGTCCTGACAGTGAAGAAAAAGTGTGACGGTGTTTTGTTCCTCCTGTAAGCAGCTCAGAGAGTCCCCCCCCATCTCCACGACGAGAGAAGAAGAAATCCAAAAAGAAGAAAAAGAAACGGTATTCCATCATTTCATTCTCAAATCTCATGGGATCATCGTGGTGACAGCGACTCATATTTATCTGTTTGTTTTTTCAGTGAGGAGTCTGAAGATGTGGACGAAGAAGACAGGTAGGTGTTTTTAAACCAGCCTGTGTCATCTCACCTGTAACCAGGAGACCGTTGTTGCTTTGTTCCATTGCAAAGTTTTTACTATGAATTATGGGAAAGAGACATGAGGTTTGTTCTTGGTCTGTACTGAATGAATGGAATTATTCATGGCATCATGTATAAATTTCTGTTCTTTTTGCCCTTCGTCCACTCAAAGTTCCTCAGATGAGAAGCAGAAGGTGTCAAAAAAGAAGAAGAAGAAGGGGGAAAGTGTAAGTCCTCCCAAAGCGAAGGCAGCACGACACAGGAGTGTCTCCTCCAGCTCTGCTCACAGGTACGACCCGAAAACATCTCAAACAAACTGAAGTTCACCACAGTTACATTTCACCACCACTTCTGCCGTTTTGCAGACAGGCGTGTCTAACCAAACGCTTTCTCCACGGTGTCAGCAGCCAGTCTCCGCCCCCACCGAGATCACGTCATCAGGACCAAAGAAAAGCCAATGAGGGTAGAAAAGGCAGATCACCTGACAGGAAGAGACGAGGCTACGAAGAGCTGAGCCCACATCACCAGAGAGGCGACGGAGTAAGACCGACACGGTCACATCAGACTCATGACACCATGAAACCTGTTTCCTTCACTCACACTGATTTCATTTATCGTGCTCACTGTTTCACTTTTGCCTTTTCTCAAACTTGAAAAAGTTTTTGTGAAATGACACCAACACATTTTTCCTCTCTCCTCCAGAAGAGGCCCAATCCTGAGAGAGAGAGAGAGCGACCGGCTGAGATGGAGAAGACGTCTGCTCAGAGGAGACACGACTCGGCATCTCCCTCCCCAACACCTCAGACTGAAAAAAGCAGAGAGAGGGACAGAGGGAGGCGCTCCAGGAGCAGGGAGGTGGAGAAGAGACAGCGTTCGAGGAGCAAAGAAAAGGAGAGAGTGAGAGGAAGGAGGTCGAGGAGCAGAGAGGTGGAGAAAGGAAGGAGGTCGAGGAGCAGAGAGGTGGAGAAAGGAAGGAGGTCGAGGAGCAGAGAAAATGAGAGGGAGAGAGTCCGGCGCTCCAGAAGCAGAGAGATGGAGAAAACGAGGCGTTCAAGGAGCAGAGACAACGAGAGAGACCGAGTGAGGCGTTCAAGGAGCAGAGAAAATGAGAGGGGGAGGCGTTCAAGGAGCAGAGAAATTGAGAGAGACCGAGGGAGGCGTTCAAGGAGCAGAGAGATGGAGAAAAGAAAACGTTCAAGCAGCAGAGACTTTGAGAAAGGGAGGCGTTCAAGGAGCAGAGATGTAGAGAAAAGGAGGCGTTCAAGGAGCAGAGAGAAAAGGGACAAAGCAAAGGAGAGAGCTCCTCAGAAGACCAGACATGACTCCTCCTCATCCCCTTCTCCTTCACCTCCACCTAAACAGGAAATGAGGAGGGAAAGGAGCAGAGAAACCGAGCGGGAAAAAGAGAGGAGTAAACAGGACAAAAAGACTCGCCACAGCTCCACATCACCATCGCCTCCTCCTGAGAAGGAGAGAGCCAGAGGGGAGAGGAGTGGAGAGAGGGAGCGCAGGACGGAGAGGGAGCTGCACTCGAGGATGCCCAGCGACAGCAGGAGGGAGGCTGGGAGGAGGCAGGAGAAGGAGGCGTCTCCTCGCCAACAGAGCCAACAGAGACATGACAGGAGGAGGGAGGGACACGCGGCCTCTGATTCGCCGTCCCCGGCCTCTCGGTCGCCCGTCACAAACGGCCGTCAGAGGGAGGAGGAGAGGAGGAAAGTGAAAGACAGCGAGGGTCCTAAAGAGAGGGAGCGGCATGTGAACAGGGAGAGGGAGCCGGACAGGGAGCGAGGCCAGGAGGCCGGCAGGAGGAGGGACGAGGCGCCCAGGTCGTCTGCAGAAAGCAGGAGAGATGGATCGAGGCCTGCAGAGAAGGACAGGAGAGCGGAGGTGAAGGAGAGCCAGGAGAGGACGAGCAGCCCTCCACCAAAGGAGAAACGAGACGACAAAGCGAAGCAGGCGGAGAAGAAGCGGGAGAGCAGCAGCAGCAGCAGCAGCAGCAGCAGCAGTGGAAGTGGAAGCAGCAGCAGCGACAGCGACAGCGACAGCTCCTCATCCTCCTCCTCTTCTTCATCCTCCTCCTCTTCCTCGTCTTCTGAGGACGAGGGCAAAGAAAAGACACCTGGCTCGGCTGGGAGGGAGAAAACGGGTTCGTCAAAGAGCATCGGAGCTGCGGTGGAGAGGTTTTTAGCCAATGGCAGAAAAGAAGGCTCTGCTTCTGAAGGAGATGGACTCAGATCGGATCAGCAGAGAGAGGCTGAGCGAGAAAAGCCCCCCCACAGAGGTCCTGCAGAGAGCCACCCCTCCAGGACCAAAGGTCAGGAGCGATACAGCCCCACGCAGATGGACAGTCCCAGCCCGCCTCCTTCTCCACCCAACAGGGTGGAAACCAGCAGAGGCGGCGGCAGATACTCTCCGCCTGAGGCCGAGGTGGAGAAGAGCAGGGAGGGGAAGTCCAGGGACAGGGAGAGAGCCACGACCAGGAGGTCACGCTCCCCCCCACACAGAACCTCCACCACCTCCCCAGCACGTCGCACTCCACCAAGGCAGTATCAGGAACCTCCAACCCGACCCAGGAGAACTTCTCCACCTCCGGCCTGGTCGGAGCGGGACAGAGAGAGGCAGAGGGAGAGAGAGAGGGAGAGAGAGAGAGAGAGGGAAAGGGAGAGAGAAAGGGAGAGAGAGAGGGAGAGGGCCACAGAACGAGAGCGTGTCGCCAGGAGGAGTCGGTCCAGAAGCCCCAGGAGGCGCAGCAGGTCCAGGAGTCCGAGGAGGCGGAGCCCTCCGAGCAGGTGAGATGTGTGAACACCTGGCTGATGAGTTTTTAAATCCCTCACCGAGAAAACCTGATGATTTTAGAAACTCACGGTTTCCTTCAGCGCCTCCATGTTCAGAGTTTGATCCTTTGAGTTGAACACTGAACATTTACTCGGTCTGCAGTTGTGTTTGGTGGGTTGGTTCTTGTTCTCAGGTTCTCCAGCAGAACATCACACTAACAAGATGATCTCTGTATTATCTTCACACATACGTGGTTTTAAAGTTGAGGCAGATCAGTTTGAGGTCAGAAAACCTGATTCATTTGTCTGTAAATGTTCTGGATGTGACTGTCACAAATGGAGCTTTGATTCTCAAAAAGCAAATTCTAACAGATGCCAGCAGGGGGCAGGTTTTACAGGCAGGACTGAAAGATGAGTTTGTTTTCCTGCTTCTGTCCTCCAGGTCTCGTCGCTCTGCGTCTCCTCAGCGGCAGAGGAGGAACAGTCGCTCCGCCTCCAGAGAAAGAGGAAGAGACCGAGAACATGAGAGGATCCGGCAGAAGGAGACAGAAGCTGAGAGACTGAGGGAGAAAGACCATCAGCGGACAAAGCAGGTTCCTCCACCCCGCCGCTCCTCCTCCTCCTCATCGTCTTCCTCCAGCTCCTCCTCCTCCTCCTCTTCCTCACCTTCACAGCCACAGCAGAGGAGGGACACGAACGCACCAGCAGAGAGAGACAGAAGGACGGAGCGAGCGGACGAGAAGAGAGACGACAGAGAGCAGAAGACTCGCTCCTCCCGAGACTCCTCACATGCTCCGCCCTCAGGTGGGAGGAGCTCGGAGTCCAGACGCTCCGACGTCGCCTCCAGAAGCTCACAGGATCCGGGCTGGAAGCAGTCACCGGCGCCGACCAGCCAGCCGCCGCCGCAGCAGGCCGCCACAGGCAGGAGCGCTGTGAACGGGAAGGAGGCGGACGGGAAGAAGAACGCCAGCAGGAGCAGCAGCTCCTCCTCCTCTTCATCATCATCCTCCTCCTCCTCTTCCTCCTCTTCATCCTCCTCCTCAGACAGCTCCGACTCTGAAGGGGAGCAGGGAAAAGGGTAAGCTAGGCTGTGAGATGAAGTTTGGAAAAATCATGAACTAATTTCTGTGCAGCCGACCGTAACTTTGGTACTACGTTTGCCTTTCTACAGGAAGCCGGCCAAAGCTCAGAGCTCCGCCTCCTCGTCCTCGTCCTCAGAGAATGAAAAGGAAACTAAGAAAAAGAGGTAAGAAGAAGGAAAGCTTGACATCAGAACTGCTCTGGTTTGTTTGAGTCCAGCTGTGATTCTGCTGGTTTCTGATCGGCTCTTGTTTTGGTTTTTGTTCTCTGAGTCTGAACGAAGTGTAGACTTCGTACAGATGAAAACAGGTGTCCGTGTGACTCAGGTGTGCAAAAGGACCGTTTGACACGTTCTGTGTGCTTTCAGTCTGCAGTGTTTGATCGCTTTGACTGTTTTCCTGTCAGACTGTTTGTTTGTTTGATCCTGGAAACATCAGCCGGCTCCTCTGCGTCCTCTCATGAAACCGGAACGTTGTCAAAGTGGTGAAATCTGCAGCTTTCGAGCTCGAATACAAAACTCTTCCTTGTTTTGTTTCCATCAGTGTGTTAACGGTGTTTTCCTCCACGCTCACATTTAAAGGGTTAAAACTCTGAAAATGAAGCAATATTTGATATCTGTGATTTTGAAAAGCCTCTTTTATGTGCAGAGCAATAAGAGTGTGTGACGTATTAGTTCACTGGTTCTCATCTTGACCCAGTTCCTGGTTCCCAGTCTGTAACTCTAACAGTGATGGATGTTTGTCTTTGGTGATGATGACGTTCCTACAGAAACAGATTTGTGACTGAAAGAGCAGGAAACACAGTTGCAGCAGCACGGACATCAGATATGAATCTTTATTCTGGACAGAAAACCGGACTTAAGCGGATTTAAGTTTGTTCGTGTAAAAGTGAAAAAGATTGATTCTGTTGAACAGATTGTAGATTAAAACTCGCGTGTCTGTCGGTCAGTTGATTCAGTTTATCTGAAAAAAAGGCAGCCAAAATGTTGGTGAGTGGTTTTATTGATAAAGGCTAAATAATTTCACAGTATATCCTGTAGAGGGCGCTCTGAGGTCGCTCAGTGAACAAAAGCTTTTAGAAGAGACGATGAAAATGTGTTTGAGGTTTCTGAGAAACTGTCGTCAGTCCAGAGAACGAGAGAGTTTCACGGTGAAAAAAAACTCAGCCACAAATCTTCTTTAACAGAATTCAAGTGTGTGTGTGTGTGTGTGTGCGTGTGTGTGTGTGTGTGAGACGCCTGGGTGTGTGTGTGCAGACATTCAGTGTTTCGTGACTTGTGTGATCAGCTGTCTGTCGTGTTTTCTCCGCAGCCCTGTCCGGTCGGGGAGGGTGCCTGCTGATTCGCTGAGAGACTCCCGCTCGCTCAGTTATTCCCCCCCAAGACACATGAGAGCAGCCCCGCCCTCACCTGGTCGCAGGTGTGTAGCGCCGCATGACATTTAACCTGAGACAGATTTTTATGATTTTATGATTTTATGATATGTGACTTGTGTTAAGATCCGTCTCATCGGGCTGCATGAGAAACCCGACAGCAGGTGTTTCAGCCATAAACAGTCAGACAGGTGAGACAGGTGAGACAGGTGAGACAGGTGAGACAGGTGTGCAGCTCTCATTGGATCTTTAGTCAAACAGGATGTCTGAATCCAGAGGATCTCGCTCAGCTGCAAAGATCAGTGCACAAGAAGTACAAGTACAAAACATCAGTGGAGTGTGACGAACCGGAGGAAACGCCGCGATTCAGCGAAGTCAGAAACAAAAGAGACAAAGAGCCGAAGAGCCAAAGAGTGAAGAGCCGCTCGTCAAAGCACAGAAAGTTCAAACTCCAACAACCATCGAACGAGACGAATCAGAGGAAACAGAGTCAGCCCTTTTTCCCAACCAGAGGGCTTTTCTGTGCTCTGATGATGACGACGTCACTTTCATTTACTCGTCCAAACTGATGAAACAGCTGAAACGAAGCTGCTCGCTGCTCCACAGTTTTACTAATAAATATTTACCTTCACACACGTTTTCATTCGGCCTTTTTGAAAAGTATTCTCACCTTGAGTCGCGGCTGTCGGACGCCGGATGAGGAGGAAGATGTTTGATCTGTCGAGTGAAAAGTGGCTGAAACATCTGCAGCAGATGTTGGATTCACTCATTCAGATGTGTTTGTTTTTATCATCCCGTCGTCCTTCAGTAGAAATAAAGTTTCTGCTCCAGCGAGAGCGTGATGCTGCTGCAGCATCTGCAGCATCTGGAGCATCTGGAGGCTGTAGAACTGATGTTTTCTTCTTCATGTCTTTTTCAGCAGGCCGTCGCCGAGCCGCTCGTCCAGCAGCAGACGAAGGAAATGAGGCGACAGCTCGAGACGCTTCACTTCTTCTTCTTCTGTGTTTTTTTTTCCCTCTCTGCTCACCTTCAGCCGGTTTGAAACAACACGGACGTCACCGACAGAAGAAACACGTCCGTGACGGTCAGGGGGGGGGGGGGCGGGGGGGGCTCGCTCCTCCGCCGGAGCCGCCACACAGTCAGAAAACAACGAGTGTGTGTGCGTGATTTTTAAGCCATGATGAGCAGAAGCAGCCTGTACATTTCTTATTATGAGCTAAATGAGACACATGCAAGTTCAGACACACACTCACACACACTCACACACTCACACACACACACACACTCACACTCACACACACACACACAGGGTAAAGCGAAGCGTCCGTCTCACGTCGTTCCTCGTGCTCGTACTGTTCTTCCTGTAGATATGAGCTGTCTGTATTTTAACAAACTTCTGGTTTGACTGTGAACACAAACGTGATTCTTTCTTTGTTCTAAATGGTTCATGAGAATAAAAGACAATTGTACATTTTAGTCGTGTGGAGTTTGTGTCCGTCTGGTTTCTGTGACGTCACAATTAAGGGAAGGTTCGCTGTTTTTTCTTTATGATTTTCATCTTCTCACACACACACACACACTCTAAAACAATGAATGTGTCCTTCTAACAACAATAATGTAAAAACCTGAAGCCTGAGTTTCACCACAAACACACACACACGCGTACACACACACACACAAACACACATACACACACACACGCATACACAAAAACACACACATAGATTTGCTGTCTCAGCTCACACCTACAAATCTCAGAGACAAGCCTGGTGATTCTCTGATCCCTGCAGTTGCATATAACACACACAAACACACACACACACACACACACACACACATGCAGAGGAGGATAAACACTCACTATCAGCTCACATGCACAGGTGGTGGCTGTGTGTGTATGTGTGTGTGTGTGACAGGAAGTGGAGGTGGTTCCCTGAACACACTGCAGCCAATAAACACATGACTAACATGAAAATGGTAAAGAAGATAAACAAAAAACAGAACAACAACTAAAAACTACTCAAAGTATTTTTACATCTCTTCGTTTCCGATATAATGTCAAATATTGTTTAAAAAAAACAAAGATCACGTGATCCCAAAGTGTCCAGCGATGTCCTAAAAACACTAGTTTTGTGTGACAAACCTTCCAGCCAGCCTCTGGTGGTCAAACGAGGAACTGCAGTTTTATGTTGGCTTCATTTTTCCTGCTTTGAATCTGCTTAAAGAAGCACGTCACGTGAATAATTACAGTCATTGTACGGGGCTCTAAGTGCTGCCAGAGTGTGTGGGCGATACCTTTAACACAGGGTGTGTAAACGCACATCAACACTTCCAGTACAGAGTTCGACAAAAGCAAAACAAGAACTTTGTGCGCCGCTTCATGAAATGCAAAGATACAATCACTTAGCAGCTGAACCCGCCGGTTAACTGTGATTCCCTGTTAAACTGTGAGACATAAAACACCAAAGAGGTAGTGATGTTAAATATTCAACGAAGGAAAATGGTATTGCGTGGATTTGGAGTCCTGACGGCCGCAGCAGGTCTCAGCCTCCGTCAGGACATCAGGAGTCTTTCGGTCTCTGCTGTAATGACTTTAAAAGCACATTAACGTGCTGTTTCAGTGTGTTAGCTGGTCACTTTGTCTTCACACACACTCTCACTCTGGAAAAGTGTGTTGCCAGGAAACAGGTGACCAGACACAAGAGGGAGTGTGTGTCGTCGTGTTGCTTTAAAGACACATTTGAACTCAAACAGTCAAAGATACCCGAGGTTTGTTCAAACCAGCGAGCAAAATGACCCAATTGGATGTTTTTATACGTAATTTCATTTGGGAGAATAACTATTAGAACCTGTCAAAAACGAATAAACGGGGGAAAATCTGTCTGTGAGACCATGTAAACAGGATTTTCATGACTGTTTTAAACAAAGTCAGTGGCTAAAAATGTTGCCAGTCGTTTTAAAAATGCACGTTAAACTTTGGATAATCAGGATCTTGAATTGTTTTTCTTCCTCTGTTTGCGTTTAGCACTTTGGACGTGAGGACGTGTCTGTCCTACACATCCGTTTCATGAACACTTCACTACCTTCCTCATTATTTGATAGCAACATATTTACCTGAATGCTAATTGTTTGCACAGTCAGGTCAGCTTTTCCCTTTAAGTTAGGCTAAGCTAACCCTTTTGTGTGTAGCTTGATATTTACTGTGCAGATTTAAGAGCATTATTATGCTAACGGTCTTAAATCTGCACAAAAGCAAATAAGTTTGTTCCCAAAAATGTTTAATGAAGCCATTTTTATTCTGCAGGTCTTTTGTTGAAATCCCTGTCGACTCTCAGAGTGATAAAAATAATTCCCGTATATAATCTGGATGTGAAAAAGAAATAGGAAAGGACAAAAGGAAAGTGAAAAAAGAGAAATAGAAAAGATAAACAAATAATAATGTTAAATAAGTAATTATAAAGAAGGGGTGGTGAAAGGGAGGATGCCGAGATCAAATCTGCATTAATAACCTCATAATACGACTCCACTTCTTTTCAAATTTGTCTTTTTGTAGCCTCAGACAGGAAGTTATCTGCTCAATCACATCTTTTGAGTCCGCAGATTATATGCAGGTGGTTCAGGCTTTAACCAGTAAATTGTAATGCATTTCAATGCTGCAGTTAGTGAAGTCTGCAGTGAGTAGTTAGCAGCTCTCCCCTCTATACCTTCAGGTTTTCCCCCTTGCAGGGAGATTCGCGGGTCTTGAGGGATGTGCAGCTTCATTTTTTAAAAAAAAAACATCAGAGTGTTAAAGATTTTTTTAAAACTCTCGACAAGTTCAACCAATCTGCCGTCCAGTCCAGTCCTAAAACCCTCAGACCACTGAGAAAGGCTCGGTGTGATACTGGGAGGACTGGTTGACAGAGCGGCTGAGCGGCTGAACGTTTCACAGGTTTCACAGGTTTGTGGAGCGCTAACGTTGTGAGAGAAAACATCGGTCTCTGCAGGCGTCTCCTCCTGTCAGACAGATGAGCGACGCCGAGAGACGAGACGCTGAGAGACGAGACGCTGAGAGACGAGACCAGAAACTGACTGACGGATGATCTCACACAGGTGGGAAACGTGTTGAAGAGGCTCCTCCTCCTCTGAATACAACAGGTCTGTGCCGCCTCACATGCCTCAGTGTGTGTGTGTGTGTTTGTGTGTGAGTGTGTGTGAGTGTGTGTGTGGAGAGTCAATTTACCGCTAACTGGCCCCCGTCTCGTAGGACTCCTGTGTCACCATGGCAACAGCTGGAGACGGAGATCAGGGTGGGAGGAGAGAGAGATAAGAAAGAGAGGAGAAGGGCAGATTAAGGAGGAGAGGACCGCCCAGCTTCCCTCCATCTTTCTCTTCTTCTTCTTCTTCTTCTTCTTCTTCTTCCAGCTTCTCTGCAGGAAACATGAAACTGTGGCTCCTGGTTTTTAGAGTTTAATGATAAGACATATGTTTATTTTGTTACATTTTTATTAATTATTGGTAATTTAGCCTTTAAAAGATGTAAAAAAACAAATGAAAAGCACTTGTTTTAAAATAGCCAGGAGCCAGAACTGGCAACAAATGAGCTTTTGAGCAGAATATTTTTGTATTTTTGGTTAATTTTTTATTCAGTTTGCCTGATAAGAGCAGGTTTTTAATTTGTTTTAAATACTGTTGACAAGCTCTTAGTTTACTTTATTAAAAAAACAGACTTTTGCACTGATGTTTGCATAATCACACACTTAAATTCAACAGTTTTGTTTAAAGTTGATAGTCAGAATATATTAAAAATATCTTATATTTTATCTGGCTCTGTTAAATTGTAAAACTCAGTAATCAACATGTTTTATCTCTAAAAGAATCAAAACCTCACAGTTTAATGTTGCATCCGGTTTCTACCGAGTGAAAAACTGATTGAATAATTGGCAGAAAAGTGTTTTTACACATTGATCATGGTGTCATTTTGATGTTGTTTCAACAGAACTGTAATCAGATTACCTGACAGGATGTTTTTTGTCCGATGTTCTGCAGCTCAGGTGTGTCTGAGTGTTCAGTGAACCTGTGAGTTCAATCTGAAGAAGAAACTGACTGAATCATATCATTATCATACATATTATAATCATATTATAATCATATTATAATCATATTATAACGCCGTGCGATGGTGGACTGATGACATTTACCTGACTGGCACGACTTGTACGAAGTTCTGACTTGCATATTCTCATCACAGCTGCATTAGATAAAGAGAGAAAGAGGGTGAGGAGGAGAAATGAGGTGGAGGAGAGATGGAGGGAGAACCAGGAGGATGGAGGGAAGGAAGGAGGGAGGGAGGGAGGAGAGGTGAGATTCAAGTTTAACAGAAATAAAAATCCAATCCGACAGATTTGAATGGAACAAAATCTGCATTCAGATTGCCTTTTTCTTTTTCACATTCAATGCAAATCAGGTGACAGGGAAGGAGAACGAGGAGAGGAAGAGGAGGGGGAGGAAAGGACGAACGAGGAGGAGAGGTGAAGGTAGGGAGAGGAGGAGGAGGAGGAGGAGGAGGAGGAGACTGCAGGATGGAAAGTGGAGAT
>JAPZDV010000009.1:1011192-1022613 GCA_029814665.1 Acanthurus lineatus
TCATGGCCTGTGTGTGTGTGTGTGTGTTTGGTGGCCTGTGTGTGTGTGTGTGTGTGTGTGTGTTTGGTGGCCTGTGTGTGTGTGTGTGTGTTTGTGTGTTTGGTGGCCTGTGTGTGTGTGTGTGTGTTTTGTCTATTCCTGTTTGGTCGCCTTCGTTTCCTCAAACCGAGTCCTCACTAATCTGGTTCTCCTGTGTGTTTCTGTCTCAGATGTCGGGAAAAGCAGCCTGCTGCTTCGCTTCGCCGACAACTCCTTCTCCGGTGAGTTCAAGTGACGCTAAAAATGTCAGAGTTTATTTTCTGTGAAGTTAGAAATCCGTCCTGACTTCTGACTGATTCACACGCTCGCTTGTGTTTTTATGCAGCGTGAAGAAGTGAAAGTGTTTTATCGAGTGAAGTCATCTCGTCTCCTTCAGGGTTAAACAGAACTGTTGTAACTTGTCTGAAGCTCCAGAGAGAGATGCATCATGGGAGAGTAGAGATCTCTGATTAATTCACAGGTTCAGTTTCTTACGTCGGCGCTTCAAAGACTCGAGGGAAACAGCAGATCAGGATTTAAAGTTGTTGATGATGAATCGAAGGGTTGAGAGTCACAAACATCGACTTAACTGAAAGTTAAAAAGGTGAAAGTACAAAAAGTACGAGTACGAAAAATCCCTCGAGGGAGACGAACCGGAGAAAATCTGAGAGAAAAGTCCTCTGAACCTCCGTCATGTTTCCTCTGGTTTCTCCGGTTCGTCACGCCGCACGCTCGTTTGCATCGGCACATTTTGTGCTCTCGTCTCTGTGACTTTAACAGATCTTTCTGCTCTCTCGTTCTGTGAACCGATCGCTGATTCAGCTCCATTTTTCTGCTGTTTCACCAACAATCAGCCGTCAGGAGCTGATGGAGGATCTGCTGTGACGTTCACGCTGCAGCAGATCCTCCATCAGCTCCTCTGGCTCAGTTTGTTTCCTGAAGGTTCATTTTTAAACTTCAAGGCTCTGACAGATCTGAGAAAAGACGTGACTCCAGTTTGAACCAGTTAAATGAATCCGTCACACATGTTGAGATGATGTAGATGTGAAGTTTGTGTGTGAAACTCTGAATGTGACGCTTCGCCCGTCTGCAGGCAGCTACATCACCACCATCGGCGTCGACTTCAAGATCCGAACCGTGGACATCGACGGCGAGCGGGTCAAGCTGCAGATCTGGGACACGGCGGGCCAGGAGAGGTTCAGGACCATCACGTCAACGTGAGGCTGGTCTTCAGAGTGACACTGCTTTTCTGTTTCCCCACCCAGGTCTTTGAACGCATCGCTCTGTGTCTCTGCAGGTACTACAGAAACACCCACGGCGTCATCATCGTCTACGACGTGACGAACCCCGAGTCCTTCGTAAACGTCAAGAGGTGGCTGAATGAAATCTCCCAGAACTGCGACAACGTCTGCAAGATCCTCGGTGAGACTTTTACAGAACCGTTCTCACACGTTCTCACACGTTCTCACACGTTCTCACACGTTCTCACACGTTCTCACACGTTCTCTGCGTGTGACGAGGCGTTCAGGGTCCCACAGACTCTCTGCTCTGCAGCACAAACCTTTTTTTAGGACTCAGAGACCGAAACGAAAACAAGAACTTCCTGTGAAATGTGATTCTAAAAAAAAAAATAAGCAGGAAGTTAAAAAAAAGCAACGAAACGTTTTGGTTCTTAACGAGCTGAAGCTTCAAACCGCTCAGACACGAGAGCTGCTGTCGGTGGAAAATAAGAGTAAGAAGTAAAAATCATTTCGTCTTTCTGTCTCAGTGGGAAACAAAAACGACGACCCTGCCAGGAAACAGGTGGATACCCAGGATGCAATGCGTTTTGGGGAGTCGATGGGGGTTCGGGTCTTTGAGACCAGCGCCAAAGAGAACATCAACGTAGAAGAGGTGACTTACAAACACTCTCTCCTCGCTTGTGTTTGACTTTTCTCATAAACATGTCGCTTTGTTTCCCGCTCAGAATAAAATGCAGGAAGTCGTGTTTTTTTAAACCTCTTGTGTTTGTTCGGTTCCTCGTCCAGATGTTCATGGCCTTCACACACATGGTGCTTCGGGCCAAGAAGCAGAGTCAGAACCGAGCGGAGAGGGAACGCGAGCGGGTGAAGGACACGGTGAACATCAACGCCCAGCGGGACCGAGACCGCCGGAAGAGAGGCAAGAAGTGCTGCTGAGGGCCCGCCGCAGGACGGAGCCCCTCGCACGCCGCTCGCAGGAACAGCGTTTGAACGAGGTTGGCGGGGCCTTCAGACAGATGTGTGTTTCGAACTGCAGATGTGAACGTTTGAACGTTACACACAGATGACGAGGAGCGTCACTGAGGGGGGGGGGTGTCAGCACCGACGGGAAGCAGCCTGGAGGAAACTGGAGTTAAAGGACCATTCAGGTGTTTCAGGACTCACAGACACAAATCAGTTAAAGCAGGTTGTAAAGCGTCAGACATGAGATGAAGAAACCAGGACCGACTCTTCTGTTTCTGCCCCCCCCCTCTGTGGACGACTCAGTGGCCTTTTCATCCATCAGAGTAAAGTTTCTACTGAAGCACAAGACGTTTGTTGTGCAGGCAGCGGTGACGTGAAGCACAGACCAGGTTCTTCTCAAGTTCACGACCTTTTAGCCCAGATTCGGTCTCTGAGGTCAAATTATTTGCATGTTCATCGACGGACGGCCGATAACAGCTGTTTCTGTTAGCCAATAATCTGCCGTCACATCTGGTTCGATCACATCATCGTCAGCTGAAAGTGAAAAGTCTCTGCAGTGATGCAAACTGAAAACAGCTGCTGCCTCTGAGGTTAATAAAGAAACTAATGAAACAGAAGAACGATCTCTTTAAAAACAGACAAAGTGTTTGTGGCGAGTGAGATCCGAAAACTCCGGTTTGGTCCTTTAACCTGCGACGTGTCAACCACTGTTAACATTTAATGTTTGCATTTAATTGTGTTTTTTTTTTCTTGATTCCAGTAAAAAATGTTTTACCTCTGAAAGGGAAACTGGTTGCATCTGTTACTAACCTGTGACACTAACAGGTGTGACGAGTCCAGCGTCTGTTCGCCTTGTTTCCGCCCACATGAGGCCAGTAATCAGATTACAGTCGAGCCCGGCATGTTCACAGCATCGGCGTGCTGTCGTTTCTTTTAATGTAAAGTCCTGTTGCCAAGCAAACGTGTCCAAATCCAAATAAAGCAATAAACCCAGAGTTCCTGTTTGTGTCAGTTTCCTCACACAGGCCTCAGGTGCGTCAGGTGGACGATGATGTTTATCTCTGAAGAGGGCCGATTTTTTTCCCCAAATTAAAAGTAAAAGTAATAACAAGCATTTGAAACCTGTAAACTCCAGCTTGTTTGAGGTTTTTTCTCCACAGGATTTAAGTTGGACCTCATTATGAACTCGTCCTGTAAACCAGAGATTTGCTGTAAAAATTGAAATTGTGTGACTTCCCTGCTGGCTGGTTTCTGCTGAGTCATCGATCTGCTAACTGATGATCTCCACCCAGAAAAAAAAACACGGCGTTATTTTTCGACACAGCGGGGAGTTTGAACGAATGTGACAGCAGCCAATCACACGCACCGAGGAGGGAACCGAGTCTGGAAGAACAAACCAGACGACTTTGTCTTTTTAACACCCTGAACACAAAGTTTAGGAAGTTTGAAAGATCTGAATCACAACAGCAAAGATTCAACACCTGCTCGACTTCCAAACAGAGACTTCTGTCTCCTCTGTGAACTCTGTCCTCAGAGGATCATTTCAGAAATGTAAAGAGACGAAAATGCTGCTCAGCCGTTAATGTTGCAGGTTTTAAATTATTTAAATGCTGCAAGAAAAAAATGCAACAGTGACAAACCGGACAAACTGCAGCTGAAAGATGAAAGAAGATGTGCAATTCAGCTTAATGCAGCTGGAGCCTCGTAACATTAATCTGATATGAAATGAAACAGAAATAAGTTGTGTTCATGTTGATTGATCAGACAAACACGGGATCATTAGAGCTTTTCAAAGATGAAACATCAGTTTCACGTCTGTGTTCGACACCAATAATCTTCACAACAAATTCACCTGCAGCATCGACACTCAGCGCACTCGTGTTGCATAAAGGAGCTTTATTTTGAAAACCAAACCTTTCAGAGGAAAAGTTTTCATTAAACGTTCTGCATCATAACAAAGGAAAATGTTTTTGAACTGCTGGAAACTTTTCTGAGGCTGAAGAACTTTTTCACGGTGATGTCTGTTATTTAAACTCAGGGTCTCACTGGACTTATTCACTGCTAGCTGTGTAGTATTCCTTCTCAAAGGCTGAGGGGAACAGCTTTTTCCCATGTTTCGTGCTGTTCCTGAAGGCAGCGTCGGACTGGAGCAGGTCCTCCTCCTTCAGTTGGACTTGGGGAGTCTGTAGACGCCTGCAGACACCATCAGCTGATGCTCCCGGACCTTCCTCTGCAGAAAGGCCTCCAGCTCGTTGACATCCATCTCCGTGACGACGGGTCCCGTGGCGACGAACATCCGCAGCATCGAGTGGATGCGGTCCAGCGTCATGCTGTCCAGGTTGGTGAGCATCGCCTGGATGTAGGCCCAGAACAGCTGCAGGGACACAGACGGCGAGTTACCGAACAGGAAGTCACCGTTCACCATGTTTCCTCTGCTGTGTGTGTGTGTGTGTGTGTGTGTGTGTGTGAGAGTGTGTGTGTGTGTGTGTGGCGGGCACCTGCAGCTTCTCCTCCCTCTGCTCTGACTGGGTGGTGGTGTTGGAGTCTCTCTCCTCGTCGCTGTCGATCAGCATCACCCCTCTCTCCATCTTCTCTTTGGACGAGCCCGTCTCCACCACGCAGTAGCGCCCCCCCGCCTCCTCCCTCAGCACGCCGTGCTGCTGCCACAGCGCCAGCTTCCTGTGCACCAGCTCCTTCGGGGCGCCCAGCTTCATACTCAGCTCCTCCAGAGTCCAAGAATCTGACGGGAGACGAGAAGAAAGGTGGTTCGATGTGGTCGCTGGAGGAACATTTGGTTTAATTTTCATGTTTTGGTTCTGAAATCTTCAGGTCCCCCCCCTCCAAGAAAGTGTGAAGAGAAAAGTTTTAAAGTGAGCTGTTAGTCTTAGAAAATGTCCTGATTTCTGGTCGTTTTTATCTTGTAAATTAAAAAGTTGAAGGAAAACTAAGTTGTATTTCTTCAAGACGAGTACCTTTATCAGCCACAAGATGGCAGCATCATGAACATCTGACAGGATCCACATTTACCAAACATTCTGAATCACAGACTGAATGTTTTAAATCTCATAAATATTCTGTCGGCTACTTTTAGTCGAGTAACTTTCCTTTTCTGGCATTTTGAGTCGATTTAATTTGAACCAACTTTTTAAATCTTATTTTTAGACCAAATCAACGAGGGAATGTGCTGAAATCATGCAGACGATACAAAGATGTGAAGTGTTTCGAAGTCACTGCATGTTGGATTTTAACGCAAGAAAATATCTCGTTTTCTCATCTTTCACACCTGCAGCAGATGAAGCCGAACATTAGATCACAAAAGAGCAACTGACGACAAACAGGAGGATTTTTCATATTTTTAAGCTACAACTTTATCTTTTATCTATTGCACACAGAGGAAACGAGCTGAGACATAAAGTCGGTTTAAAAAGAAAGGTGGTACTTTTCTCCTGGAAGTGCAGGATGATGGCGGCGTGGATCGGGGACACGGTGAGGTTGTGGAGGGTTCGGTCCTCCAGCTCCACATCCAGGGTCACCGAGCCCAGGTGAGGCTTCCAGCTCAGCGTCCTCATGGCCTGAAACACACAACGCAAACTGCCGTCAACCCTCCGCTTTACGAGCGTCCGTGAACGCACCATCATCCATCAGCAGCGGATCTCCACCTTGAGCTTCTCGTAGCGGTGCGTGTAGGCCTCCATGGCCTGGCAGACGAGGGGGGGGAGCTCCAGCTTCTCCTCCTTCAGCGGAGGCCAGAACTCAGAGGACAGGATGATGGAGGACAGGGAGAGCGGCGGCTGCTCCTCCTCGCTCAGCCTCGACTCCTCTTCACGGATGTTGCTGTTGATCCTCCGAGAGTCGGCCATGTCCTGGACGGGAAGAGAGGGAGGGGCGTCTGCAGCTCAGTCAACACTTTCACTATCCATTTATTGATATTCTTCATTATTGATCGATTAATCGTTGGGTTTATAAACTACAGGATTGATTGATTGATTTCCCATTTATTGTCTCCAACAGTCTAAAACTCAGAGTTGTTTAAAAAGTCCTGATACAACAAAATAAAAGCAGCACATCAGAGACACTTTAACCAGAGAAGGTTTGGTGTTTGTGCTTATTGATCATCCTAAAAGTTCAATTTATTAAAAAAATGTGAACAATTAACTGCCATCCACTTATAGTTTCAGGTGTTTTATGATTTATTTCACACTTTCCATGTTTACATTTAAGAAAATTAAAGAAGTGGACTTTAAAAATTGTAATTTTCTTAAGCAGCTTGTGGGAAAACTACTGAACAAGGGAGGAGATGAGACAGAAACAGCCAAACATCTGCTGCTGCGTCACGTCATCTTCTGCTCCTCGCGGCTCTGCGGGGTTAAAGGTCACAGTGACAGAAACATGACGTTTACCTTCAGCATGACCTCGCAGTAATGCATGTGAGACTCTCCAAACCGCAGCTTCAGCAGCTCCACGTTACGGATTTCCCTTCAAACACACAGAGAGAAGACGGAACATGTTGGAGGAGATCACTGCAGGAAACAACCCCACGAATGCTTCGTATCTGACAGCAATGCATGCTGGGACTCATGTCTGACTTGCATGTGTCAGGCAGCATCTTGTATCTCACTGTCTCACTGTTTCATGAAGGTTCAAGTGCTAAAAGATGAAAATACTCTGCTGTCTCAGTATATAAAGTCATTAATGTGCTTTGTTTTCATGTTTGGAGGGAAAAAGCAGGGAACTCTGAGCCTTCAGTCGAACTCTGTGTGTTTGTACCTGGCGGTGTTGTAGTTGAGTTGGTGCAGCAGCCGGTCGGCGAGAACGGCTCTGTATTCGTCGATGAAGATGTCCTTACTGCCGTAGATGCTGACCAGCAGGCTGATGATGTCTGACGAACGCCGCTTGGAGCCGATCTTATCTGGAAGAAGGTTCAGACTCTCAGTGAAATCCAGCGACAAACAGGAATGAGGACGAAGAACGCGAGCAGCAGCACTGACCGGGGACGGCGTCAATCGGGTCTGGGGTCCAGTCCTCAGGGTCGTTGCCTTCTTCGTCGCTGTCCTGCATCTCCAGAGTCACCGGGTCTCCTCTGGAAAGCTCGGAGGCCAAGTCTGTGCAGCCCTCAGCGTCTCCGGTCAGACCGGCTACGATCTGCCTCACCGTGTCCTCACGAGTCCTGAAACACCACAGAAGCTCCACCTGAACTCAGAAAACTCAACAGTTCCGTCAGTTTTTCACGGGTGTTAATTCTTTAAACGCTCTGCTCTCTTTGTGCTGAATAAAGATCAGGGAGAGACTGAACCTACAAGCCAGAGATTAAAGGAACGATCACATGTAACATACAAATCCTTTAATAACAACCTGTAGGCGTAAAGATGGACTCACCTGAGGTACTTGCGGATTGGCTGGCAGGCCACCTGCAGGATGACCATGGACGGGTCCAGCTCTCTGAGCGCTTTGATGGCCGAGATGTAAACCGTGAGGATGTCGGACGTGTGAACTCCTGAAAAAACAGACGCACGTTTCAAACTCACCGAGGAACGATTCTGTCGTTACGGAACATTTACTGAGCTAAACTCCGCCCCCCTGCGACCAGCTGACCTGGGTGCAGCAGACGGCTCTCAAAAGCAGATTTGAGTGACGTGAGGAGCTGCTGCCTCTGATTGGTTCTTTCCAGACAAAACTTCAGATCCTCAATGGCAGCTTTGGATTCTGGGAAATCTGAAACACAGACGTAAACACAGAAGTCGTCAGTCTATGAACGTGATGAATGAAAATATAAAATGTAAACGTTGCGGCTGCGACTCAGAAACCGGTCCGGCTCTTTGTTCTCCGTCACCTCTGATGATACTGAAGAGCTCCTCGATCCTCATGTTGACGTAGATCCTGCAGAAGAACTGGTGCATGTGGCATCTCCACTGCTTCAAGACAGAGCTGGAAGGCTGGTCGGCCTGGATGCTGGGAGCACTGGGAGCACTGGGAATACTGGGAGCAGGTACCCGACCTTCCCTGTCTGCCTCACTTGCAAACACTTTGCTCAGCCAGCCGAGCACGAGCTCCAGCCACTGTTCACACAAAACATACTTCAAATTAGCCGACAGCCGATAAAAGCTTCAGCAGGATGAGACAGACAGGCAGACAGACAGACAGACAGGCAGGCAGGCAGACAGACAGACAGGCAGACAGACAGGCAGACAGACGTTTTACCTCCTGAAACTCCAGCAGGAAGGAGCGCTCGTACTCGCCCCTGCAGTGCTGCTCCATCCGCTGCTCGATGAGCTTGTGGAGGATGGAGGTGACGGCCTCGGAGCTGACCCACTCCAGCAGCTGCAGCCTGGAACTGCGACCACATTTACATAAAAACACACCAACATGAACGAACATGAAGCTCATGACACGAACATATGGCTGATACTAAGACAGCGTCACAGAAATCCTTCCACGCCACAGATCTGCATCAAAATGAGCCCAGTGTGTGTTTGTGGTAATGAAGGTCCTGGTTTTGATCATAACGCGTCATCTCTTCTTGAATTACCCCCCCTCCCTGTATTGAGTCCACTCACAGTATGTGGCTCAGCTCCTGCAGATACTCCAGAGCCTCCTGACACCAGCACTGCTGAGTCGGGACCCGGCAGCCCCGACAGACCCCTCCCTCAGGCCCGTCCGGAGCCTCGGCCCCGTCCTCGGCCTCCCCCTCCTGGTTCATGTAGACGGAGAAGGTCCTGCTGTAAAACTCCAGCACTCGCTCCTGGAGAACAGAGGAAGGGGAGAAGAGGAGCAGGGCCCTGATGATGGTGAAGGCCCGCTCCTGGAGGCCCCTGGGCCCCCGCCCACAGAGACTCCCGTGGCCCTCATCCTGCCACGTACCCAGCCTCTCCAAACCATCTAGGAGGAGGAAGAAGAGGGCATTTTTAGGGGCTGTTGATGTTACAAACAAGAAACAACAACCAGCACTTTTAGTTTTTCCACTTGCCCAGGAAAGGTTCCAGTCGGCTCAACAGAGTCCGAAAGGCAGTGAGGAGAACCCAGGCCCGGCCCCTCTCCTCCAGCTCGTTCTCCGGCTGTTTGATCCCAGACCAGAACTCAGGAACCACAGAAGAAGACATGCGCATCTGTAAGGTCTCCAGCAGCCAGCCGCCCAGCAGCCGACCCAAACCCCGATCACACAGCAGAGCCAGCGAGTCCGAGAGGCTCTGATCCATCACCGAGCAGCCGGGGGTCACCTGAGAAACCAACCGAGATAAAAGATCTGCTCGGACATACGTGAAGGACGGTGGCCCGAAAGACTGAGAGGTGGTTTTAACGGTTTCACAAACTGATCCAGGCTTGTGATAGTTTCTCTTTTTTAAACTTAAATTTACAGTGTTTTGGTTCTTCAGCACACTTTCATCCAAAGGGGTTAATTGTGTTAAAGTCTTTTTCTTTAAATGGTGTCAACATGATATTTCAACGTTAGTACTTTTATTAAAACTGTACTGGTATCATAATAACAATAAATATGTAGTTAATGTAGAGCCCAGCTGATACTGTTGTGATGCTCTTAAATTATTTAAATCTTTGTTTTTTATTCTTATGGTTCTCTACAGTCAGTTTTTGTTCAGCAAGTCTAGATAATAATCCAGATGCAGGCAGACAGCTAGCTAACGTTGTTGGATGTAACGTTAGCAAAAATAACGTTTAACAGCAACAGGAAGAAAAAGAAAGGTTAATACAGCGTTAAATTTGTGCCGAAATCAACCGAATACAGTATTAATAAGTGATCTATCTTAATATATGTCACATTGTGTATAAAACTTTGCAACGAGAATGAAAAGTTTAAATTATAAAACATTTTAACGGAATTCGGCAAATTGGCACTCCGCGTTAGGTTCTGCCATTTAGCTGAGAGTCCTGTGATAAAGTCCACTTACCAGAGCTGAAGTGACAGTTTCCCAAGCTTCACCGACATTCAGCTGAGCTGCCGGATCCGAAACTTCGGCAGAATCCGATTCCATCACAATTTCTTCCATTTTTTTAAGACCTTCTTCAGAAACGACGGACTAGGTCGTGTTAGCACGCCATATAAACTTCAGTCTGTTCTGTCGAGTCATAACGCCGCACGCGTTTCCGTGCGTGAACACATTCCGTTTGGATGTATTTTATTAATGTACAAAAACAATAACTGCTCATTTCATGACAACTTTTCTGTTATGAACCTGAAGTAACGTGAGATGCTCCGTCCTCGCGAATCGCGGGTTTACTTCTTCTTCGTTGACGTTTTATTTCTTACCGAGTTTCCGGTGTTGCACCAAATTCTGTGACCGCAGAGGGCGCTGTTTCCCCCACAACTGACAGCACACGTCTGTTTTCTCAGACCCAGTTGTAATCATGAGGGTACATATAAGAGCAAAGAGTGTTACTGTTATAAATAACAATCAATAATGTGAGTTGACAGTTTTATGACATTTATTTGCCGGTGTAGCGGCAGAAATATTCGCTGTTTGTCCCTACAAATCTATTAGAAACCATACAAAACTAAGATAAAAATTGGTGAAATAAGTTTTAAAATATGTACAAAAAATAATTATATGAAGATAATGTGTGCAGTAAATGAGTAACAACAGGAAAAGTGTTAATAAATTATAAAAATAATTTGTAGGTTAAACTAAACACCCTTAAAGAGCAGCAGAGGTTTAAGCAGATTCCAGCTGACAAAAGGCAAAGTGTCTCCTGTACAAGACATGTACTTTCACAAATACAGAAACTGAATAACAGTACTATAATTTTAAACACATGTAAAAAAAAAGGTTGTAGGGTCACAAAACAACTTATTTTAAAGGATTTTAATACACGTTTTGTTCAATAATTAACATAAGTCAGAAGTATTTATAAAAAAAATATACAAATAATTTCTTTTTTCATCATCATTATTTTAATAATGAGTGTCACCCATGTGATTTTGTATTGGTGTATTTTATTTTGTACTTTGTGTAATTAACTCATCTATTCTTTGTAGTTTCTGTTTCCTCTGTTGTATTGATCTCAGTCACTCTGAGAGTCTAAATAAAACAAGAGGAAAACACTTTGTTCGTGTCTGTTTGTTCAGGATGGAAACCTTCAGTTTGTTAACATCCATCAGTAAAGTCTGTACATCAACTTAAACAACAACAACAACAACAACATTTGTTAATCCAATCAAATCAAAGTAAATGTCATTAAAGATTCTTTC
>JAPZDV010000009.1:1022713-1033746 GCA_029814665.1 Acanthurus lineatus
AAATCTGCTAACATGGTGTTTTTCACCAGGACAGGCCTCGGTGTGAAGGTCTGCCGACACTGAGGGCAGCTGTAGATCTTCTTCTCTTCCTCTCCATCCCAGAAGCTTTTAATACAGTTCATGCAGTAACTGTGTCCACAGGGAATCGTCACTGGATCCTTCAGAAGATCCAAACAGATCGAACAAGAGACGATTTCTCTGTTAACTCCTTCCTGTGCCATTTCACCTCTCAGAGACGACGACTGACTGAGTTTCAATTTCTAATTTGAGCTCTGATCTCAACAACTCAGCTGCTGCTCCTCCCTCCATGTTGTTTATTTATAGGGGAGGAAACAGAGAGGAGCTGCTGTGTTTGAGAGGAGGAGGAGTTCTCAGCTCCAAGGAATCTGAACTTTGTTTCTTCATTTCCAGTTCACAAGTTTTTAGTTGTAAAACTCTTCCTAGCTCTCCACCAGCAGACATATTTACTATTTTAGTGAATCAGTTTCGCTTCAATAAAAACATTGTTCTCATTTGACTTCAACATTTAGAGTTTCTTTTATTGAAGGACAGGTTCTGACCTTTCAAACTACTTTTTCCAACCCTAGACCTGCATGCTAACATGCTAACATTTCACAGGTTTAATGTTCACCATGTTCAACATCTTACTTTAGCATGCTAATGTAAACCACCTCATAAATGGTGGCTTTATGTAAATACCTCAGCAGAGTTGATGTGATCATGACATGTTGTTTTATTATGACATTTGGGACCATCATTCTGTTTGACTCGAATTCAAATGTTGAAATGTGCCCTTGTATTTTTTTGTTGTTCTTAGGATGATATAGAGTATATAGAGTTTCCTATTTCACTTTATTGTCAGACACGAAACAGTCCAGATTTAGTTATGTTTTTGTTTTAGATGGTTTTACTACACTTTTCAGCAGTTGTCAAACATTTTGTGGCAACAACCACTAGGTGGCGGCTGTACCGTGCAGGGGTTTTCCTTTTTTTTTTCTGAACCTGCTGCAGAGGGCGAAGCACTCTAGCTAATGCTCCTGAAGAAAAGTGATTATCGTCTAAATCTGGGAATACGCTGGTGTCTGAAATCTTTTATTTTGCTGAAATAGGTAAGCTCCTATGTCTTGTATTATGTTTCCACTGTTATCTTATGTGTTTAAAACGAGTGGTGCGACGCAACTGTGGAGGAAGCCTCATGTTGATAGCATCGGTACTGTGGCTATTCAGTGTTAGTCGCATAGCAGTGTTTATATATGTTGACGAGTTTTTCAGAGACAAAGGTATGTGTTAATATTGGATGATTTTTGAGCGTTGAACCATGATTTTGTTGGGTTCGAATGTGTATTTGTGTATGTACATTTAGGTAATTCAGCCGATATGAGAGACTGTTAGGCTAGTTTTTTTTATATCTTTTTTCATTCTGAACCTGCTGCAGAGGGAGAAGCACTCGAGCTAATGCTCCTGAAGAAAAGTGATTATCGTCTGAATCTGGGAATACGTTGGTGTCTGAAATCTTTTATTTGGCTGAAATAGCCTTGACTGTGACTGTGAGTTGTGGCGCGGCGATCAGGAGGGCGAGGCCAAGAGTGAGGCATCCAAATAAGCGCTGCAGGGTCGAGGAGAGCGTGATTGGTGGAACGAAGTGTTGGACGCTGGACTTGAGGCCTGAGTTGAGACTTTCCTTTGTTTCCAAGAAAGATCTATCCATCATACGGAACTTGGAGGAGTGAGACAAAACTAAAAAAAATAAAAGGGACTAAAAGCTGCAGCTATATTTTTTTTCTGGCCAGATTTTATTTTATGTATTTTGTTTTATTTTATTTTGTTTTGAGGGATGTGACATTTACAAATATGTGAAAATTTTGTTAATTATAATTGAAAAAAAACAAAAAACAAAAAAATGATACAGTGAGTGTGTACTTCTTTTGTGTGTTTCTCGGTGTGAAGTCGATTCCTATTGCATCTGTAATTTCATATATTTCAGAATATTTTGAATGTGAGCGTTTCCCTCCGTTTTTCAAGCTAACCTGCTAGCTAACCTGCTAGCTAACTGCTCTGTGTGCGGTGCCATTTTCCAGGAGGTCGTGACTCGTTTTGCTTCTATTAGGGACAAACAAAATGATACAAAATCAATAAAAGTAATTTAGTAACAAGTTATTTCATTTAGTATCAAATAAAATATTATTGCTGAAATTCTGTTAGCAATTAGTTACATTATACTCTGGAAAAAGTAATTATGCTGATAAGTATTAGTTTCCTTTTAGGTGTATGGCGACCTCTAGCGAAAATGTAGCATGAGGAGTTACAAGAATAAGTCCTTTTAGCATTATAACAGGTTAGTAAAAGGCTTACTTTACCGTTTCACTTGTAGTCTTCCTGTTATCTCAACCTCACTGTCGAAATGAAATCGTGTTCCGACAAAAAACGACCGGTGTGCCCCCCTCCCGCCGCCGCGGGTCCTACACCACGTGACATGTCAAACCAATCGTATTTAAATAAATCAGATATTGTAAAAACTCAAATCACATTCTTTTAATGACAGAATATTTGAAACAACTTTTCACTAATTTCGATTATTTTTATCGTTTCATTCTGTGAAGTTTTCGACGTTGCACGACATTTTGTCCGCGTGACGTTGACCTGACTGCATTCAGAATCACGAGTCTCCACTGCCTCCAGTGGCCACAGCAAGGAACTGCAAAACTTCATTAAAATAAGGGGATAACTTCTTATTATTTGATTATCAAAATGCATTGAGTAATTATCACAAATAACAAAAGAATTGATACAATTATTGAAAAACATTTATTTTTCTTAATCCAGACTATTCTGCCCCCAGTGGCCAAAGAGAGTAACTACATTTCAACGCCACTAACTACGAGATACTGGTAATAGAAGTCTCTCAAGTCTTTGCTATGAGCTCGTCACATTCGGTGTAGTTGTGTTTCCGTTCACAAACAAAATAAGACATTTAAAAAAAATAGTAAGACTGCGGCCACTGGTTTACGGTGTATGCGTATTACCTTAATGCTCTTTGATTTAGATTTAAAGATTTTTATGTTTCCACACATTTTTATCCTTTAGAATTCATCGTGTTTTTCAGATAAATTGGAAAAGTGTCGATTAATTTCATTGACTTTGAAACAAAATCTCCTGATGAATGTTACCATGATTTTTGCTGCTATAAAAACAAACATATACATAATTTTGCAAAATCCCTTTCAAAATAATACAGAACAAGAGGTGCAGTTAAGCACAATGGCCACTAGAGGGCAACACACACTTGTGACCATCCACTCCTGATGACCAACGACCGTCAAGTCGCACATAAAAACACGCTATGACTTCCGCTGAGGACATTCATAATAAAACTTTAAAATCAGGCTGCAGTGAAGATACGCCATTTTACTGCGGGAATACGGATTTTACGTTGGTAACAGACGTATCGATGTTCACTTTGTGGGGTGGTTACGTAATTTTTTTACGCGTCGACACGAGCCACCGGAAGTTCTTGTTTTGAAAGGTCCGTGTGTTGCAGCAGCTTTCAGTCGCAGCTAACATCGCTAGCAACTCACACAGAAACACTATCATGGCAGCCGAGTGCGAGTGAGTTTAACCTAAACAATTTTCCTGTAAACCTCAAACACATTTCACGTCATTATGTGTATTTTTTTTGTCTACAGCTAATTTATTTAAGTGAGCGTCACGGATGAAATGTAGCATGCCGGCTACAGATAATAATTAGCATTACAGAGTGCAGGCTAACACGCTAGCGTTAGCTCAATTTGTGTGAACGTCAACAAGTTTGAAAATGAGACCGAAAAGCGGCTTCACGCTGAGCTGTGGTGTGTTTTCTCCGCAGTGTGCTGTCTGAAATCGAGGTGCTGCAGTCGATCTACCTGGATGAGCTGCTGGTAAACAGGAGGGAGGACGGGTGAGACGGCTAGCTAGCTGACAGAGCATCACTCTGCTCCATTAGCTTTAGCTTTGAGTTGTGATTATTCAACACTGAGGAGTTAATGATCGCACTGATGAATCATGCAGAGGATAAAGCTCTGTATAAAAAGACACTAAACATAACTATCATCGGTTTAGATTGAGACTTTGCTGATCCTTGGTGGGGGGGGTCATAAGCTCCATTTTAATCAGCTGGAACATTAAAGGGATGAGCACATAAAAACATCATTAATTCAAATCAAATGATACCATATGCATTTTTTAAAATCGACATTTCAACAAAAGCAGTTCTTAAGCTTTGGCCCTAAAGTTTTTTATGTTTATGTTGCTCATATTTTTCCTGAAGGAAAGTGCTGCAGGACTCCCCCTGATATATTTACACACTGTGGTGTTTGTTACTTATATTTACCTGCATAGTTCATCTTACATCACTGTCAGGACTTCACCTGTCAACATCTGATCAACACTTCATTTTTACTCAAACTGAGTTCATGGTTCAGAGTTGGCTCTTGATATTTGTGACCCTGTTATAATAATGTGCCTTAAAATGCATTTTTATTCTTCAGTGATAGTAAAACGTGTTGAAATTCAGGTCACAGAAATCCTCCTGGCCCTCAGAGCTTTGTGCAGCTCACAGCGGGCTCTTCTCCGAGCAGAGCTGCAGGACTGACTCACATTAAAACAGTTAACTACAGCTTTGTGATCTCCTGAGGACGGCGTGGTCTTCAGGAGGTTCACATCTGTAGTGTAGCTGCAGATCTTTGAGGAGTTAGCAAAAGACCTCCATCAAACCAACACTGAGAGTAAAAACAGTAATTTTACTTTGAAAAAAACGAAAGCTTTTAAAACTGCTGATGCTTTAATCAGCACTGTGGTGTTTTGCTCATTAAATCCACATGTTTCTGAATGTATTTTGCGCAGAGTGTCAGAACAGAGGACAGGTTTGTGTGGTCTGTTGTGCCGTGATGCTGCTTTGCTCCGTCATCACCGTTTTAAATGATGACACACGACTCGTCCCGTCTCCTTCGGCCTCAGAGTCTCTGCAGACTTGTTAAAGGTGCTGGTGTGTTGTGTCCTCCAGGGGCTGGGAGGTGAGCCTGGTCCTGTACCCGTCCACAGCCGAGGACGCCGTCTCCCAGTTCGTCCGCCTCACCCTGACTTTGACCCTCGATCAGCAGGTGTGCTCTCCATCCTCTGTTTGTGCTCTGTCGGCTGGATTACTGCGATACCAGCCTGATTCTTTATGACTCACAATAATTATGTTTTATAATGTGTCATAAAAGATAAGCAGGTAAATGTCAGATCTTATTATTGTCAACAATGTAATCACACACCAAAACCCTGTTTATGCATCTGCCTTAATGTTTCTGGCTCTCATCTTCAAGCCCATTGATTCCTCCTGAAGGTGAAAGTCTTTAAATCACCTGAATATTTAAACTTTTCTCTCAGCAGATTAGATTTGATTGACAGACAGAAAACTATAAAATGTCACCAAACGTATCTGTTGAAGCTCAGTTTTCCAGATGAATAAAATAACGTCTGACTCTTCCGGTTTGTTCTCTCAGTATCCTTCGTCTTCTCCGGCCATCTCCATTCACAACCCTCGGGGGCTTTCTGATGACAAGCTGAGCAGGTAAAAACCTGAAGCTGTGGGCTGATGAGACTCACTCACCTGTGTAAAATCCTCCAATCACGTGAGATTTCTTCTGTCTTAGTGTGCAGAAGTGTCTGCAGCTGGAGGCTCAGTCCTGTCTGGGTTCACCCGTGTTGTATCAGCTCATTGAGGTAACTACAGTGTTTTCTTTTCAGATAGAATTTATGAGAAGTTGTGATTTTCTTTGAGTTGATTTTATTAAATAAATGAAACAAGGTCAGTTCAGCTGCCTGAAGTCATATTTTTAACTGTTCCTCTGTATTTTTCTCCTCTAGAAAGCAAAAGAAATCCTGACTGAAAGCAACATTCCTCATGGAAACTGTGTCATTTGCCTTTATGGCTTCAAGGTTTGCAGCTTCCCATCATCCTTTGTCTCCTTTCTGATCAGAATAACAAGGAAAAACATATTGGAAGCTTTTTTTTTCTCATCAAACTTCACTTCTCTCACCGTCAGCTGTTTTTAGAGTGTCTGAAAGCTTTGGGTCAGTTTTTTATGTTCAGCAGTCTCAGATTACATTTACTCTGATTTCTTCAGTATTCTGAACTAAAATGATCATGTAATTGTTTATTTTGCTGGTGTTTTATACACTTTGTTGTAATGAATTTTTAATTTTAAAAGTTTTTCAAATTAGTTTTCATTGTTTTTCTTCTTTTCAGACCCTTTTTTGGTGCTGCAGTGAAAAGTTTGCAGACAGAAAAATAATTGACAATAGCTTTGAAAATCGATGAGTTTGTTTTTTGAGAGGATTTGCAGCTTTTCTCGTCTTAAATGATACTAAATTCAATAACATCACCTGCGGCTTCACTGACGAACATTTTCTGGCTTTTTATGAACCAAAATCTTCTTTTATTAATCCATCAAATAGGCTAAAGATTTTCAGATAATCATAAAGTCCTGCATTGTTTTTGTATAATTTTCTGCAGAAATAAACTGAAACAAATCTGCAGATATTTACAGAAAAGTTGTTACAACTGACATTTAATAAAAATGAACGTCTGTGTTTCTGTGTGTCTTCAGGAGGGAGAAACGTTCACCAAGACAAGCTGCTACCACTACTTCCACTGCCACTGCCTCGGCCGCTACGTCAGCCACTCAGAGAGCGAGCTGCGTCAGAGGGAGAAGGAGTTAGAGGAGGACAAGACCAGAGACCGAACGGACTGTCAGGTCAGACGTTTCAGAAGTTCTGGTCACAGAATCCGTCACTGTTCATCTCTGCAGCTGTTTAACCGCTGCTTCTCGTTACAGGAGCTCACTGTGGTGTGTCCCGTGTGCAGAGAGCCTCTAACATACGACATCCATCAGCTGCTGTCCTCCCCTGCCCCCCAGCTGCCTGAGGTAAAAACACCTGCACATGCACACCTGAACTTCAGCAAACAGCTCAGCTTTCATTCAGAGCAGCTTCAGATGACCTCGTGTCCTGATGCTTCAGCTGTTTCCGTGTCAGAAACAAACTTGCAGCCTCTGCGGTTAAACTGATTAAAACAGAAAAAACATGAGAGGCTCTTTGTTTTCTCTCAGCTGGATGAAGCCGCCATCGGTTCAAGTTTTCAGCAGAAGTGGTGTGAACTCCAGAAGCTTTTGGAGAGACAGAGATCTAAAGGAGGGATCATCGATCCAGAGGTGGAATCCAACCGTTTCCTCATCCACATCAACGAGGTGAGAAAGAGTCAGAGCTCACGTGGTCGCATTTAGAAAACAAACATGGTGGAAACTTCTGTAGAAGTTTTTTATTTGTTTGCTCTCGACACTTAAAATTCAAGGAGTGTAAACACACGTTTCTCGTCTCACCTTTCTGATCTTGTAGCTTTTTACAGCAGGAGTTTAAACTCTGCTCTCCTGATGTAACAAAGTGAAAGAACACACTTCATTAACTCCACAGCTGCTTCATGAACACGGTTCTTATTTAATGTGACACAGAAACATTTACATCGACACATGTGAACTTCCACAGACTCCACCTGCTGCTGAAAATGGAAACCTGGATGTGGACGTTTCTCCTGGTTCTCCTGCTGCTTCTCACGTGTCCTCTGATGACACGGCTGTCAGAGGGGGCCGGCTCGTCCCCGGACTGTCCACCTGTGGAGGCGGTCAGGCCCAGAGGCATCAGGACCAGGTGAGGGGTCAAAGGAGAGGAGGCAGGTCCAGACCCCAACACAGGAGGGCCGCCCCCGTCACAGAGCACCTGGACAAACTCTCTCTGTCCTCAGACTGCACTGAAGGACCCATAAAAGCCAAAGCTCAGGGTAACCACGACCAGCAGATGCAAGTGAATGCAGAACTGTGTCGGTCTAAGACGGACAGGCACGTGAACGCAGAGCAACAAGGCGGCCTGGTGTCTCCGGACGAGCGGCCGGCGTGCCAGGCTGCTTTGGGTAGTGAACACCCAGAAGATGCTGCTGAGTCTGCAGGCGGCCGTGGCCATCGCGGAAGGAGAAGAGGCCCCCACCATCCTGTGCAGCACAGCGGGGCCCCGGGGCCCGCACACTACCACTGGGACGGGCGAGCCTCAAGGAACAGGGGGAGGGCCACTAACCTGCACAGCAGAGGAGGGGGCCCCCGCCGGGGCCACGGCAGGAGCTTCCAGCACAAGGTGGTGGAGAGGGAGAGGGGGAGAGAGGAGGTGCTATGACAAAGGGCAACAGGAGGGCCGATGAACAAACGTGTGTGTGCCTCCATCATCAGTTTGCATAGATTGAAGCCCTGCACCAGAAATGACTTTCACTGTAGTTTCCTTTTCCCCTCTGCATCGTCATTTTCCTGGTCTCTGGTTTGCACTTTCATGCACACTAATATCAGACAAAGATGGTTGTTGCTCTTCGTTGTTGTGCAATATGAATTGAAAGAACTTCAAATTAAATTTCCCTCAGATGTCAATGTGTCCACATTTCCTGTAATTTTTTAATAAGATTCGAGTTCAGATCATTTTAACTGACTGTTGCAGCTTTAATGTTTGAGTATCTGCTTCTAATCATGTATTAAGATTTTAAAATATGTTGACAATGATGCAGAAGTTTTAGCAAAGCAATACATGAGAGCACTGAGAGCAGAGTGATCCTGCGGTACAAAGGGCACTGATGCCTTAAGAGCCAGTTCATACCTCGACTCTGAGAATTCATGTACTTTTTACTCTGTATTTATCTGACAGCTACAGTTACTCATTACTTTGCAGACTGAAATTTAAGAAAACCTATGATAAACTAACAAAATATAATTTATTGTTATGTAACAAACTAAATCATCTAATGTTAAATAAGCAACACAATCAAAATGCAGCTTACATGTAAATGACTGAATGCACTTTGTCTTCAGTTTGGGTGGTTTAACTTTTATATCTTTATTTACATAGGTTGATGATAGAAATAATAATTTTACTGAAGAAAATGGGATGTAAGCTATTAATTTTCCCAATTTATCTAAGAACTATTATTTACATGACCATATTTCAACTAGTAACCCGGTAAAGTGTCTGAAAAGTACTACTTGAACCGTAGAGGAGGTAAAGGGGCACAGGCACACAGTAAACAGGGCCTTCAAAATTAAGCGGGATTAGAATAATGAGCTCAAAAACAACAAGTTGCAGTCTTTATTTATTACTTAGAAACTGTTAAAATTGTTTAAAACAGGTACACTTCAGGAAACACGCTTCAAATCTCTATTATTTCAGTTTATTTGGTGTTTAAATGGGGAACATTCCTAAATGTGTGCAGTCCCGGAACGTTGTGCCGCTCGACAGCTGTTTGAGCACGGATCTATTACGTGTTGAACGCTGACGCATTCTGGGAGGAAGAGAGGCGGAACCGACGCCATCTTGGTATTTTTTTGTCCGAAGACCAGCCCCTCGGAAGAGTCTGCGCAGGGTCGCAGAGGCGTGTTGTTGTTTTGAAATCCGAGGTTATGACTGGCGGGACCGAGTTTCACAAAAGCTACGCTAACAGCAAAGACTCCGAGCCCGGGATGGACGTGGACATGGACTCCGGTCATTTGGACGGCGAACGGGGGGAGCTGGACAGCAGCATCCCGGCTGCGTGCTCCTCCAACGGCAGCGGCGGGGAAGAGGACGACGCGGAGGCCGTTAGCCGTGCGCGTGAAGCCGGGGGCTCGAGTAGCCAGCACACGCCGGACGGAGGCGGGGTGCTCTGCGGCGGCAGGGAGCAAGAAGTGTCGGTGGAGATCGGAGAGACGTATTTATGTCAACGAGCCGACAAGACATGGCGTGAGTTTGACCGCCGCTCTGCCTCTTTTACCCGGAGTCCAGCGAACAGGCTGATGCTTGTTTATGCTGCGTGGACTGCTCATTGTTCGGACTGATAAACAAACCAAAGTACATTTAATATTTGCAGGGTTTTGATGGATTCATTCTGCTGAATATTTACGTGACTGTAAAGCGTTTTTTTTTATTAACGGCTGATCGATGAGGCTCTTCTGGAAAATTCGGCTCAACGTGTAACGATAAACTCATAACTGTGCGTTTTAAAAGTGATATAAATGGTTCAGTTTGGAGGATTATGTGATTGTTGAACTGAAAGATGACTCAGCACATATTAAGTCATGTTTTCTCAGGCGAAACAGCAGTAACTGTTCCTGCTGTTAGATGATGTAGAAGTCTAAACTGAGTTTGTCTTCACAACCTAAAAGGAGATATAATTTAAAGCCTCCACTTGTGCATGTTTAATGTTGAACTGATGGATCTTTTTTCTGTTTTCAGACACAGCAGAGGTGATTCAGTCCCGGCTGAACGAACAGGAAGGCAGAGAGGAGTTTTATGTTCACTATGTAGGATGTGAGTGCATCACTAACTCTTCATATGATCATTAATGCAGCCGTGCAAAGTTAAAGTCTTTTCTCTTCACCTACATCACTGTGTTTCCTCTCTTAGTTTGATGTCTTCGTCCTTCTGTCCTCTCACTGTCTGTTTTGCTGCGATCCTCATGTGCTTTTCTCTGTCGTGCAGTCAACAGACGCCTGGATGAGTGGGTGGGAAAAGCCCGTCTGGCGCTCACGAAGACGGTGAAGGATGCAGTGAGGAAGAGCACCGAGATCGGGGGTGTCGGCGATTTGGGCGAACAGCCTGAAAGAAAGATCACTCGCAACCAGAAGCGAAAGCACGATGAGATCAACCACGTACAGAAGGCAGGTCCATCACATGGCTGTTTTTGTTTTTCTGTGTGCTGAGACTCTTGGATTTTAAATGTCTAACTGGGTTTTTCCTTGCAGACGTATGCGGAGATGGACCCGACGACGGCGGCGCTGGAGAAAGAGCACGAGGCGGTAAGGCCGGTCGTCTCTGTGTGTCTGTTAGTTTCACTTATTTAAACAAGACAACAGATGAAACCACGTTACCATGTTTATGTTGAACTCACACAAACTGAGTCCGTCACATCATTTTGTTAAACAGACTTTTTATTATTCACGTTTAATAAC
>JAPZDV010000009.1:1071790-1083664 GCA_029814665.1 Acanthurus lineatus
GTGTTGATGGAGGCTCTGGTGACATTTTCTAATCCACATAAACTCTCTGGAGTTTCATGGAAAGAAGGAACTCCAGTTGATGCCGATACAATGGAAGCCTCTGGTGGCCATATAGTAGAAAGTAAAGAACACCCAAGGGGCAAACTCCCCACTTTCGCACTGAAGCCAACCAGGAACGGCAAAAACTTGCAATTCCTCGACTGACTCCAATGGGAGCGAATTCTCATTGGAGCCCATGTTAAAGTGGCCAACTTTAGAGCAGAAATAAACATATTTACAGCCTGGTTCAATAACGTTTTTTTGTCTACAGCTTCTCTACTATCTCATAAAAACTCTGAGGGGGGTGAATTTTTTTAAAACTCATTTGTTTATTTTATATTTAAGCTTAAAATTCAGCCATTTTGCATAAATGAGGGCGTGGTCTCATTGATTGACAGCCTGTTGACGGCTAGCCAGGGGCTGTTACCTGAGTGGGTGTGGTGTCCGTATTCCATATTTGGTTTTTCATCGTTTAGGCGGGCTTTGGGTGGAGTCAGGCGCAGACAAATGTCGGCGCCCAGGACAAGATTTCTGAAGTTTCACTTTTGCTCCGGCAGAAACCAACAGGTGACCTCACGGAGGGTTTGTCCAGTGTTTTATACAGTCAATGAGAGCACCATGTTGTTAGCTAAAATATCCAATGTAGCCTTCACGTTACCAGACATCGATGCAGTGGTGAGGAGGAAATGGTTAAAATTTCTATTTTGGGTGAACTGTCCCTTTAAGGTGCCTCTGGGTGGAGCAGCCTTGATGTTTGCAGAGAAACTCAACTACATGTAGAATAAAGTTTAAAATCGTTCCTCTGTTCTTGTGTGTGATACAACATTCCTCCTTGTCTTCAAAGTGTATAGATTCATTGTTAACACACTTATTTGCTCTTTATGTGGATGACACTGTTTCCTTTCCTGCGAGTGTGAAACAAACCACAGCTGTGACTCATCCTGATGCAAAGTCGCTCCAAACTCTGAGCATGACACGAACAACTGATCATCGGTTGGTTTCATCGCTCTAATTTCCTCCTTGATCTGAGTATCTCAACAAATTACTGGAAAGAAAAGAGGAAGACTTAAATGCGAAAACTAGTTTTAAGCTCCAATAATTTTATTTAAATGCTGAAAATGTAAAACAGCAGCTGAATAATAGAGAAAATAATGACTCAGTCTGTAATAAAACCACCACGTTTTGATCAGACTGCGCCAGATTTTCCAGTGGAATGTGTTCGCCTCAGTTTCTGACCCCCCAACACACAAACACACTCACACACACACCCACACACACACACACACTCACACGCACTAAAAGGTTGCGAGCTTCACTGCTTTAACTGATGACACATAAACTCGTTTCTGCTCTGATTCTCTGCTGTCGTTTACAGAAAAGGTAAAATGAGACACGAGTCATCGGTGACGATTTTTCTCTCGTCTTTGCATCGCTGCTTCCTTCAAGTGCTGTTTTTAACTTTGTTCTTTTGTCTTTGTTTTGTCTCAAAGGATGAGCTCTTTTTCAGTCTTGTTGTTGTTGAGGGAACCAAAGTGATGCTGACTTTCAAGGTTTACCCACAAATCCCAGCAACACGCTTTACTTTGTTTCATGACTGTGTGACTCGGCTGTGTGCTCAGTGACGGTGAGCCATGTTAGCATGCTAACAAGCTAAGCTAAGACAGTGTAAATGGAAAACAGTGTGGAAGTAAATGCTGAACATCAGTGTCATACAGGAGCAAGTTTTAAAAGACGGCTTTGATTGATTTACCTCCGTCCAGAGACAGGTGGTGCACGGGCCCTCCCCCAGTTGGTTCCCTGGTTTTATGGACCCATGGTTCGCTGACAGCGATTTCTGTAGCAAACCAGGGTCCAGTCTTCATTCCATTGACCCATCTTCAACCTTCAAATCAAAAAAAGTGTGCCTGTCCGACATTTCGACAAAAAAGTGTCTTCCTCAGGCAAAGGCACACTAAAAATAACAAATCAATGGCTAACAGGCAGAGAGATAATCAAAAAAGAGGTGTTATTCCTTCTAAAGCAGGAGCAGAAATAATTCGTCAAAATGCTTCGCTTATATTCCTCCAATCGCCCAAATGATTTTTTTTAACATATAATTTTAAATTTGTGTTTTATGCCTTTAACTTTAAGTTTCTCTTATATTTTCTACCCAATCTAATCAAAATAAACTAGAAAATGTTTTTAAAAACAGAAAATCTGATCTGTTGTGCAGCACTAGATGTTGATATCCCTTAATATATGCGTGCGTGAGGCACCAATAAGACTCTGTGAGAAGATCAATTGAGTGATGGTATCCTTTGGGTCTTGAAGTGTTAAGCCACCAGAGAGTGGCTTATTTCGTACCCTAGTTTCCCAGAAAATGGCAGCCAGTTTGAATGAGGAAGGTAGAGTCAGGGAGAGATGCCTTGTCGGGCTAAACTCTCCCCTGTCGGACGGGGCTGTGCTCTACCTCCCTCTACTCCCCCACTTTTTGATACTTACTAGGCCAGACTAGCTGTTGTTATCCCCTGTTACATGCTGGAGGCATTAGCGAGACTCCGTGGGAAGGTCAGGTGAGCGATGGCATCCTTTGGGTTATCAAGTGGGTGCCCTCCTTCTTGGGTGTTTCGCTGATAGGCCCACGACACCTCCAGAGTGTTCAGCAGTGAATCCCAGCATCCCAGGTTCACCCCCTATATGCCATCGGCACACCCGAGAGCCCAGATTGAGTCCCTCCTCTTCATCCACAGCCACTGACACCCCTTTTCAGCAGCTCTGGAGAGGTCTTTGACTGCCTGACAGTGGGCCTCCCCTCGCGCTCCCATCTCCCTGAGAAACCTCGATGTTGAGTTGGCTGAATCCTCTGCAGCCTACTTCCAGCGGGCGTACCTTTGCTTTCCAGCCCCGTTGCTGCACATAGGCTGCAAGTTCAGCATACCTTAGCCTCTTCCGTTCAAAGGCCTCTTCCACTGAACTCTCCCTGGGCACCGTGAGCTCAATGATGTAAACAAGCTTGAGGGAGGCTGACCACATAACAAGGTCTGGTTGCAAGTTGGTAGATGTGATCTCAGCCGGGAAGCAGCCCAGCTCCCAGTCCCGTGCCCTGCCTAGCTGGCCAGCTGGTCCTATGGGGCTGAGGTTGGCTTGACCCTCGCCCTCCTGGATAAATGATGTCGTCTGCCAGCAAGATGACGGGGGAGGGAGGGCATTCACGCTTGTCCTTCGCTCTCTAGTACTGCTGCAAGACTCCTTAGGACCTGGTTGTGACGCCAAGTGTACCGACCTTGAATGAGGCTGGTCTTGCAGCCCACTAGGATGTGCTTCAGTTATGCTGGACTTGGGCAGAGAGGGTGCGTAGGGTCCTCACCATACCACTGGCTTAGGTTTGCGGGAGAGGGTAGGACATCACAGACAGCCCTGATGGTGAAGCTCATCCTGAATGCCTCCATCTCCCAAAGATCCTGCCAGGAGATCTTCTTTTTCTCTACTCCTTCCCAAGTCATCCACTGGCCTTGTTTGGCCTGCGTCACAGCTTGTGCGCACCTTCTCGCTTCCTCTTCCCGCCGTACCTCCTGGACCACCAGTTTGCGCCTCTGGGATGGAGTGGCCTTGCCCCAGACTGGTGTGCTGGCCTCAAGGCCAAGGCCACCTCTACCCTCCTGGATCTGGCCCATGATGTCCCTGTGCCTGAGTGCTGCCTTTGCCTGCTCAGTTGCAGCCAGCTTGGTCCACTTCCTCCCGGTCGCCAGTATGGGGGCAGCTTGGGCCACAACTGGATCACTTGAGTCCAGCAGCATCATCTTCAGCCTGACTTTGGTGCACTTGTTCTCCTCTGCCAGGCTGGAAATGGGCAGCTCCAAAATTCCTTTGCTGTAGAGCCCAATACTGCTGAGGCACCTAGGGAGGCTGAGTTACTTCCTTGCATATGAGCTGACTAGCCTTTCCAGTTTTTCCACCTTTGAAAGCGGGACCTCATGCAATGTTAGTGGCTACATGAGCTGAGGAAGTAGACCATACTGCATGCACCAGAGCTTCAGTTTGCCAGGAAGCAGGGTTTTGTCGATGTTGTCCAGGCCACTGGCTGCGACCTAGGCTCTTCACAGGCTTCTCTGAGACAGTTGGAATAGGTTCCTTGCCAATGAGAAAACGTTGGTCTTACAATTTTCATTTGACGATGGAGATGCTTATAGACTTGCTCGGTTTGATGTTCAGTCGAGCCAGAACGATGTTTTCCTGGAGCTTTTTTAGTAGCTGTATGGTGCTATGAATAAAAATAATTTAAAAATTTAAAAACAAAAAAATGTTAAAAAATGGAATAAATAAAATAAAAATAAATTAAAAATGTAAAAAAAGCATAAAAACAACTAAAAAATGTAAAAAATAAAATAAAAATTATTTTATAAATGTAAAAAAGAATAATAAAAAATAATACAAAAATAATAAAAAATAAAATTATAAAAAAATAAAAATGTTATAAAAGAAAAATGAATTTTTTATAGTATTTTGTTTTTGTCTGTGTTTAAATTTTTAAATTTCCTTTTTAGAAATCACTGTACATTAAATTTACTCTTACTGGGAAATTGTTAATTTTTTTAATGAAAAATATGTATTGCTCTTGTTCTTTTTTTATTTATTATCAATTAGGGTTAGGGTTAGGCAATAATTTTTACTGTTAGGATTAGAAAAAAGTTTGTATATGGGTAGGGGGTTAGGGTTTGATGGGTTAGGGGAAATTAGTTTAATGTATTTTATTCAATTGTTGGTCAAATCAGTATCTCTGGATGTTCCACAGGTGGATTTCTTAAAATAAAAATATTCTTTTCACATTATGGTTTTATAAATAACCAAACAGATGCTCAGATTTAATATGACCAATTTATTTTCCACAGTTCAATGACAGAGTGGCAAAAGGAAGTTTCATATTTTGATCTAAAGATATAAAAGAACATTTGAATATACAAAAATACATTTGTTAACAGCTCAGAGAGCTCACATGTAGCCATAAGCATCGCCTACAAAGGAGCCTGGGACAGGGCGTGGTTGGATGGTGCCAATGATCCTGATCCGTTTGGGATCCCAAACACAATTCTCCTCCAAACCACTTTTCACCATCCCACATCCAGGAGGCACCCAGGCCGTGTCGTAACCGAAGTCATGCCAGGTCTTCTGACGTGGGTGATGTTGACGATTGATGGCGATCACTGTCCCCACCTTGACCACAACCCTGATAACAACCTTGTCAAACTCAGGGTGATTGATGGGGTAGCGGCTGGCTTTGTCCAGGTCTCTGCTGAGGTAAACGCCGCGGCCAAGCATCCCGTCTGCAGACTGGCGAAAGCCTGAGGCCTGGATGGCTTCAGCAGCCTTCCTGGTGGTCCCGTGGTACATGACGTACTCTCTACCAGACTCTGGTTCAGAGACGCCCAGTCGAATTACCCCATAGGGCAGCTCAAAGTCATCCTCCGCCCACTGCATGCTGCTTTCAGTGTCCCTTTGGGAAAGAAGTTTATTTGAGTGAAAATTCAATGAGAAGAAACTGAACATCAGCACGTGAACAAAAACACTCATTATGAAAAATTGTCATATTGCTGTAGTTTTTAAAAAAAAATAACTGAAACTTATAATGAAAACATATTCAAATCTAATTATGTATGTTTATCTTTCTGACTGTCTTTGGTTTCAAACTTCACACATTACATCATCAGCTCTCAGTGTTGATCTGTATTTGAAGCTGAAATCAGGTGAGTCAGTTTACCTGCTTGTGTCTGAGTTGTGTTTGTGTGCACACCTCCACAAAACAACACACAACCTTTGCTTGACAGATAACCAGTTTTTAGGTGTAAAATATGTGTGTGGAGATGCAGGAGAGGAAGCACTTCAAAACCCCTTCTGACAGGAAGGAGGCTCAGTCAGCCGGCTGAGGAGCAGCTTCCAAAGCCCAGATCACCACACACACATTTGATTCTACATTCAAACGCAATTCAAACTATACAGGAAAAACACAAAAAGACTTCTAAGAGCTTCAGAGGTGTGTTGGTCAGGTGCAAATCACCACCACTCGCGTGTCACTTCAGAGCAGAAACCACACGTTGCTCTTTGAGTTGTGACTCAACAACCTGCTGCATCAGGCAAAGACTTCCTGTGTTACTTCAGCAGCTGGTGAAAAGGCTCCAGAAAGCTTTTTATAGGTCATCTCTAACTGCAAGTCTCCATACTTATATTGAATCATTAAACAGTTTTTTAACGAGAATATTAGTCCACATAAGTATATTGTTTCTCACTCTGATGTATTTACATATAGACTTCTTTTACTCCAGTCTTGACCTTAATTGCTGCTTCTAATTAATAATTAATTGCTTGAGTTTACATAAAATAAAAAATGAAAATTCTGCAATTAAGATTGAATGTGATTGTTTAAAGTTGAACTTCATCAGTCAGGAAGTTATTACAGAATATAAAAGAGCACATTTCCATCAGAATAACAGACAGCATCTCCTAACACACACAGTGATGATAAAAGTTACTGTAAAGCTGCAAACTTTAGGACAAAAAAACAAAGTGTGTTTTAACGTACCTCTTCTCTCTTTCTTCGTTCCTCCTGTGGTGAAACCTGCCCGCTCACTGTGCTTTTATACGCACCTTCAGGCTTTAGTTTATGACGTTTCTTCTTTAATGCGTTTATAACTTTTCTTTATAGTCAAATTAAGGAAGTTGTTTGGGAGCGGTCAATTTGACTCTGACGTTGAGTTCCTGTCCCATTAGCCTGCAACGCAACAACCAGTAACTAGTACTGATAAAATAAGATTAGATATTCCTTTATTAGTCCCCCCCATGGTAGCAGTGGCGAGGCCTAGCAGCTTTGTTACAACCAGCATAAGCTACAACTAAGATAAGGAAAATACCCCAAGGGTCAGCGAGAGCAGGGGTGGAAGATGACTCACAGGCAGATTACATGGCAAAAGACACTGGAATGGACATGACTATGGGCTGGATATGTGACTCAGTGAAGGACAGGGGCCGGGACCGGTTCTCCAGGACTAGAACGGGGCAGGATAGTTCTCAGGGTAAAGTGAGCGTAGAGAATAAAAATGTTAGGCTAGAGGGAAATAAGCTCCAGTTTTGTCCTTGTGGCTGGCAGAATGAATCTGCTAGTGTATCTTGTCCTGCCTCCACCTCCTGCACCCTCTATACTTTCATTACCCCCTACCCGAACCAGGGTTTGTATCCCCATCCCGCTTTTACTGGTGCAGTGGGTGAGAGGTTGGGATATTTGATGATAGTGTTGTTTGTGGTAGCAGAGGCAAAGTAGAGGAGATGCTTTGGTGTGAGGAGTGGTGATAGCCGGCATTAGGGGAGTGACTCTGGGACGCCAGTGATCACTGTCTAGCCTCCTGGAGGTGTTGTGGGACCAACTAGATGAAACACTGGTGAAAGGAGGTTCCCACCTGATGACCCCAAAGACATGTTAAGTATTGCTGCTTACTGGTCTGTATAGTTTAGTTAATATCTCTTAGAGTCTGCATGTACGGGACCTAAGGTGATATTAACTTGTTCACTCATCTTTAGGGCAGGTTGCAAGGTTGTTGTTAAAGTTAGGGAACTAATCACTGAATCTGGTCAATTTTTTGTAGCACAAGTTTCTTGTGTTTACTTCGAAATCCCACAGTGGAGAAATTTGCTTCGTTGCAGCAGCAAGTGTACGTTAAAGACAGAATGAACAGAGCAGCAATAAGAATAAAGAACAATAAATAATAAGTACAATTATTTGATGATAACAATTATTTAAAATAAACATAAATATTGACACTGTACACTTGTGTTAATATCATGTATTGATTATTGGCTCTCAGTTATTACAGGTCACACACACACACACAAAAACACACAAACACACACACACACACACAGCTGTTTAACCACATTAAAAACTAGACTTTCCAACATGAACCTGATGTGACACACAGACGACACAAGTCTCTGCATGTGTGTTACATTCAGGTTGTTACATGCTTCATTTGTCTAACATACGTTCATGAGTGTGTGTGTGTGTGTGTGTGTGTTTATTGTGTGTGTGTGAGGTGAGGATGACTAAAAAAGAAACTTAACACACAATAAACCTAGTTTAAGATACATTTGACTGATAATGTTTTTATTATCTCTCAAATTTTATATAAATGTTGCACTGATGTTGTCATTGTTCATTGATAACCGTGTGATGATGATCTACTGTCAGACGGCTCTTGGTCAAGAGTCTCTTATTATTTTTGTTTAAATTTTACCTGTCTGTCCACCTGTCTGCCCACAAGAACATTAATTCCTCTCATTGTTCACTGTGGCTCCTCCCTGTTGTTTGCTGCCACCTCCACCTGCTCCTGATAATTTCTGAGTAAAACAAAACTGAAAGCAAACAGAAATATGTCTGTTAACGTTTAGTTTAGTTTAGTACAGTTTAAATATCATTTCCTGTGAATTCTCCTGTGACTCAGTTTCTCTTCGTTCTTTTCTTTGCTCTGAGGAAAGAAAGCAAACAAAGTGGATGGAGGAATCAGTCGTGAGGTGAAGTTTTATTGAAACCAACTCTTGGTCTGAGTCTCTCGGCTCTGCAGACGTCTTTGGTCGAATATGAGACTCAAACTCCACACAAGGAGAAGCTGTTTTGGCTTTATTGTCATGACATCAAACTGCCATGAAATGAGAAGCTATCAGTCTGTTTTCACCCTCACAGGCACATCATGACGTCACTGCATTCAGACAAAACTACATACAACAGTTTGTAAAGGTCAGTGCTTCTGTGTGTGTCGTGTCATTTACACTGAAAACAACGTTTTTCTGAAACTGTGACAGTATAAGAAAACAGCACGTGAGACACTGAACAAGGCTATAAATAGTATAAAATATGTAACATGAAATCAGATTTTGTGGAAACTTAATGATGCCATTTTAAGGGTTAAAACAGTAAAAATGACAGTAAAATGTATGAAATGAAAATACATTCAGATTCAAATGGATAAAAAAGCAAAGTTGTGCAGATGGAACAAATCAGAAAAAGTTTCCACTGCAACTCTTATTCAAAGAAAAGCACTTTGTTTATCTAAACTGTCCCCAGATCAGATCAGCAGGATTAAAAAGACAGGACGAGGAAACTTTGATGGAAAGGAGACGAATCACTGCGAGAATAAAATCAGAGACGAAGCTTCCGTTAAAAACTGACTTCATTTTACTTTTTATCAGCAAATCAACAGTGTTTGTGTGTGTTTGTGGATCATGGTCTGATAAATCTGCTGCTCTACAACCATGAACACATACACACACTGTAGTTTATTCTGAGTAGTCACACACACTTACACACTGTCCCGCTGCATCAAAATAAATGAATCCGCCGCTGGAAATAGTCCCCAATTAAGAACATTTTCCTCATTTGTTGGATAAAAACTGCATGAAGAGGCTGTTTGAGGAACTTTCTGAATCTTTTAAACATGAAACTTGATGTTTTGAAGGTTTTTTAAAGAGTTATGTTTTTTAGGACGAACCAATGAGCTTTGAGCTGAGATCATATCATATAATTTATATCACAATAATAGAATAATAAGTCTGTGTTGTCTCTGGCTAATTATTCTGTGTGAACTGAAACCTGTTTTAAATTTTGCATTTGACGCTTTAAACTGATGGAAATGTTCCTTTTCTGATGTTAATTAGCAGCTGATTGCAAACACATTTTTCTTTCTTACTCAATGAGGTGAAATCAGTTTACAGTTTGTTCTGCTGCCCCCAAGTGGCCAAAATGAGAGATCCAGGAATAAACCTGCATCATTTATATGCATCATTTATATTCTCCAGTGAAGTTCAGAATCCAGAGATAAGAGACATTTTTTATTTAACACAAAGTTTTCACTCTCTGTGGAAAGACAAAATATAGATGAGATCAACATAAAAAACAAATATGATTAAAACCTGACGGGACCAATGACAAGCAGAACATCAGGACGTTAAGGTTTAAAGGTTTTAATTAGACAGTTTGAGTTTACACGCTGCGTTCCCACTCAGCAGACACTTGTCGGTCACTTCCCGGTCACTTCCTGGTCACTTCTGGGTCGTGTGGCTCTTCATGTGGAGTCTCACATACGTCTTTCGGTGGAAACCTTTCCCGCAGATCTCACAGCGGTGCGGTTTCTCTCCGGTGTGTGTGCTGCTGTGCTGTTTCAGGGTGGAGTGGTCGCTGAAACAGCGGCCGCAGGTGTTGCACAGGTACGGTTTCTCTCCCGTGTGCGTCCGTATGTGCCGTGTCATGTTGTGTCTGCAGTTGAAGGATTTTCCGCACTCGCTGCACAGAAAGGGTTTCTCCCCCGTGTGGATCCGCATGTGCATCTCCAGGTTTCCCTGACTGTCGAAACACTTCCCGCACACTTCACACACTTTCCCGTTCTTGTGAGTTTTCAGGTGAAGTTTTAAGTTTTCCTGGGAGTCGAAATGCGTCCCGCAAACGCCGCACAGGTCCGAGGAGTGACTCTTGGCGTGATTCACCAGAGAAACCATGGAGTGAAACATTTTCCCGCAAACCTCACATATGGTCTGAGTCTGCGGCTTTTTTAATAGCGACGTCTTCACCCTCTGATCAGAGTCGTTGCCGTTTTCATTTTTGTTGGCTGACGTGTTATTTGAGTCCAGGTTCTTCTTGTGCAGGTGGACCAGCAGGTGCCGTTTCAGCGTGGAGTAGTCATTGAAGCATTTCCCACAGACGGAGCAGGGGTACGGTTTCTCCCCTGTGTGGATCCGGATGTGGCGCATCATGTTGTGGCGACAGTTGAAGGACTTCCCACACTGGCTGCAGTTAAACGGTTTCTCCCCCGTGTGGATCCTCATGTGCGTCTCCAAAGATCTGGAGCCTCCGAAACACTTCCCGCAAACTCCGCAGATTTCAGCCTTCACGTGTGTTTTCAGGTGGACTTGAAAGCTCTCCTCGGTCTGGAAACGTTTCCTGCACACACCGCAGACGTCCTTTGGGTGAACCTCCATGTGGTTCACCAGAGACACGTTGGCGTGGAAGGCCTTCCCGCACACTTTGCAGCAGATCCGTGGTTTGGTCTTCTTGGGCGGGTGCAGCGTCGGGATCTTCGGTTGACGGCGTCCCCTCGGCTTCTTCCACCTGCGGTTGCCGTCGCTGTCATCGCTCTGAGATCCCACGCTGCCCCTCCACTCCTCGCCGCTGTCGTTTGTGTAGCAGCTGGAGGAAGCATCTTCATCATCATTGCCCTCCACCTTCGTCTGGTCCTGCTCAGCTGAGGTGCCCAGCAGAGGATCCCCTTCTCCTCTGGTGCTCTGATAACCCGACTCCAGTCAGTCGAGCTCATTCTTCACGTAGGCGGGGGTGATGATGAGCCTGATGCTGCCGTCCTCCTCCAGCTCCTGCAGCTGCTCCTCCTCCTCCTGGCTCTTTTCAGTTTGAGGAGGTTCCTGCTCCTCCTGGTCCTGACCGGAGCTCCACCCTTGATCAGAGCCTTCCTGCTGCTGCTGTTGATTGGAGGAGAGATCTTCTGGGGATCCCGTTCCGTCGGCTCGCCGTTACAGAGTGTTGACACACTGGCACGCGACTGTCTTGCGAGCTTGGCTAGCAGCTAACATTAGCCGACAGAGAGAAAGTGAGTATGCTTGTAAGGTACAATACTGAAATTTCACAAAGTAACTAGGACACACCAGTAATGGAGTGATTTGGACGGGAAAAACAGCTGATACAGACAACAGCTTTTACTGTAACTAATGAAAGTTGTGTCTTAGCTAACTCTTGAATTATTAATGCTTTGAAATTTAGATCTAAATTTTAACATTTTGCCTTCTACATCACTAATTTGAACTATTTAA
>JAPZDV010000009.1:1083670-1122703 GCA_029814665.1 Acanthurus lineatus
CCCGTGTGGATCCGGATGTGTCGCATCATGTTGTGGCGACAGTTGAAGGACTTCCCACACTGGCTGCAGTTAAACGGTTTCTCTCCCGTGTGGATCCTCATGTGCGTCTCCAAAGATCTGGAGCCTCCGAAACACTTTCCGCAAACTCCGCAGATTTCAGCCTTCACGTGTGTTTTTTAGGTGGACTTGAAAGCTCTCCTCGGTCTGAAAACATTCTCCGCACACACCGCAGACGTCCTTTGGGTGAACCTCCATGTGATTCACCAGAGACACGTTGGCGTGGAAGGCCTTCCCGCACACTTTGCACCAGATCCGTGGTTTGGTCTTCTTGGGCGGGTGCAGGGATCTTCAGTTGATGGTGCCCCTCAGCTTCCTCCACCTGCGGTTGCCGTCGCTGTCATCGCTCTGAGATCCCACGCTGCCCTTCCACTCGCCGCTGTCGTTTGTGAAGCAGCTGGAGGAAGCATCTTCATCGTCATTGCCCTCCACCTTCGTCTGTTCCTGCTCAGCTGAGGTGCTCGGCAGAGGTTCCCCTTCTCCCCCGGTGCTCTGATAACTGGACTCCAGCTCGTCCTTCACGTAGGCGGGAGTGATGATGAGCCTGATGCTGCCGTCCTCCCCCAGCTCCTGCAGCTGCTCCTCCTCCTCCTGGCTCTTTTCGGTTCGAAGAGGTTCCTGCTCCTCCTGCTCCTGACCGGAGCTCCATTCTTGATCACAGCCTTCCTGCTGCTGCTGTTGATTGGGGGAGAGATCTTCTTCCCAGACGGAGAGATCCAGCTGTGGTGGGTCTGCAGAGAACAAAACACGGGGGAAACTTTGATCAAGCAGAAGATCAACTAGGAGACAACAAACAGAGTCCATGTTTGAGCAGAATGATTCACCCGGTGGGAGCTGGAAACCTCAGCACGCCACGTTTCCTTATCGCTTCTGTGTGATTCACATAAATCAGTGAAAACTGTTTGAATGACTAAACCATATCCGACAAACCAGAACCTTTTAGTTTACTAAACTCATATCATTTGTCCAAAAGTGGCAAAACTGAAAGTAGTTGGTGTCAAACTTGTAAATATGTAAATGAGAAGGTGCATTTGTGTTTTATGTTTCCAAAATAAATTAATCTTCATTCTTTAAAGTCTGACACTTGTCACTAAACACAGATGTTAACAGATGTTTCAGTTTTAAAATCAGTTTTGGCCTCCTAAAGTTGTAATCTTCCAATAAACTCCACGGTGAAGCCAGACTCCATTCAATGCGACAAATCAAAGTTCCTTTACTGAGTCTGAGAGTGAACATCGTCAGCTCATGAATTCAAACTGATCTTTGACCAAATGATTTGGATGAAGTTTATAATTCGGCAAAAAGAAAATGAGTCAAACTTCACACAACAGCTCACATTTTGTTTCTATAAAACGCGACAGTCGCATTAAACTCAAACAAAAATCATTTTTTAGTTTAACTTTACAGCCACTCAGTGAAGCATCTGTGTGCCGGATGTGAAAACACGGACCTTTTAATGACCAGTTCATCTGAAACTGTTTAACAGAAACACACAAGAGCGGATTCACAAACAAACATGTGATTTTTGATAGTTCAGTGAAGTTTGGAGTTTGCAGTCTCTCCGTCAGGTGTGATTTAACCCGGAAGGACCTGGTCAAGGTGAAGCACCTTCACCTGGTTACAAAGAAGCTTTATCATCACATTCACTCACTAACTCCTCTCATTGATCACTACTAATCAATGATTTGGTCTAAAGGCAAACGGGGAACAGCTAAGCTAAAGCTAGCTGAACAAACATCACTTCTGTCTGTATTGATCACCGACGGGTCTCGTGTTTTCCGTGATTCGGTGACTAAAGGTGTCAGAATCGATTCATCCCGTTAATTCACGCACCTGACAGGCTGTTTTTCTTCACTTCTGGCTTTAAAACCGTCTGCAGCATCCTGCGCTGCCGCCGGATCTCCCGCTTGGACAGCAGGATCTCCTCCTCGTAGCCCGCGATGGTTTTCCTCACCGCCTCGAAGATCTCCTCCGCCGCCGCGGTCAGCCGCTCGGTAACGAGCGCTCTGAGCAGCTGGACGCCGGACATGATGCGGGCGGACACTCGGTCGCGTTAACGGGCCCAACCGGACACACACTCCGTGTTCACACGCTGTTTCTGTTGTGAAAACGGCAGCACGGCATGCTACGTTTGACCGCCGTTAATTTGACGCTCATGTCCACCTGAGTGTAGCATTTCCGGTTCCGTTTTTTCAAAATAAAGGCTTAACTCCTAAGCATGTATGAGTTAAAAACCCACTTCCCCACTCTGAGATTGTAGCCTCAAGTTTATGTTTTCTCTCATTCATTTCTATTATGATGGATTGACTGCGCCTCGCCGTGGATATTTGTATTTGCATTTTTAACTAAATATTCTTCGCTGAAGCTTTCCTCTTTGAATATTTTTTTCTTTCTTCAGTGCTCTGTTATGACACTCTTTTGCTTATAATACCTTATTGTTCTGTTTCAATAATTTTTTTTAGTGAATAATTACAAAAATTGAGCCCTGAACTCTAAAACTTCATCAAAACAGTCGTAAGACAACTTTAACCAGGCTGCTGATGTTATTTGACTTATTTAGTGTAATTTTTGGGACAAACTAGAGGAAACAGAAGCACTGACACATTTTACATAATAATTTGTTCAAACTAGCTGTTGTCTCTGATGTGGACAAACACAAACAGATTGTCTTCATGTCTGCGAACATGAGTCTTCACCATGTTTCTGTATATAGGAGAGAAATGACGTGGTATTTCCAGTAGATGGCAGCATTCACAAAACAAACACCAAACTCCCTTTAAAGCAGCAAGTCAACAAAACACACAAACTTAACAGCATATTGACTCCAACATTCAATAGTTTTTTATTGTGAAAAAGTCTTTTCATACCCTCACCTTGAAACTGTACAATCAATAATTTAAAAAAAGAAAAAATGTTCAGCTTGTTGTGTTCGAGGAACAATCTCACACACACTCTCACTCACACACTCTCTTCAAATTACTCAGCAGCTTTAGCCAAAAAAAAACAGAATAGTGTTTTACAAGTGTGTTGTCATCTTTACCAAACAGTCTCTATACAAACACTTTCACAACAGGAAATATCAGAGAGCACCCCCGAATCTCCCACCACCCTCTACAAACATCTTCATCTTTTAAAAACGTTCATGAAAATCCAAAATGGAGTTCAGGAGAAACTTTTGCAAAAGGTCAACAAACAGTGAGGAAAAGCACAGAAACAAAGAGACGAAGAAGCAAAACAAAGATGGTTGTGTTGTCACATAACACAAAGAGACTGGATGTACAAAAAAACAACTTTACACCCGGTGAGGCTGATTCAGCGCCGACAGGCAGCAGCAGCAACATAAACCATGAAAGTCTTTTCCTGCTCGTCACAGAGGGAAACCTCTGCAAAAAATCTTGGCAACAAGCTCGAGTCTAATTCCTTTCAGCTCCGTCTTTTCTTAAAAACACTGATGGATGAAACAAAACACGATGAAACTCAGGGACACTTGGTGACTGTCAGAGGTCAAACTCACCACTTCACCTTCACCCCCCCTGAAAGAACCAAACTGGTGTTTCAGCAGATTTTTATCTCATTTGTTATAAATAACATCAACACAACTGTGATCACTCTGTAACTCTGCTCCTGCCGTGTTTGATGAGGCTGCTGGTTTTTCTTCATGAATCAACACAACTGAGAGGCGACAGTCATGCTAACGGCTCTGTTAGCTTCACGGAAGAACAGCAGTACATTAAACTAATGCTAACATCCACACGCTAACGTGCTCAAACAGCCAGTATGTGCATTTACTGTGTTCACAGTCTTAGTTTAGCATGTTGGTATGCTAGCACTTGCTAACGAGCACTAAATACAAAGTGCAGCTAAGGTTGATGGGAATTTTAATGAATTTTCTGAGACACCCTCAGACACCAGATTTCTCCTCCTTCCAAGTGTCCTGGAGTTAAAATGTTGGTTTTAAAGAAGCAGGACGGGAGGAAAGCGACCGGCGGCATCATGACTGATTTAGAGAGCAAACAGAGAAACTCATGATGAAACAACAGTCTCTGGGATTTTACTCTCCAGAAGACAAACTGCTCGTTTCTTACTGGGTTTCCATCAAAGCTTTAGTTTGTTTAGGGGAAAGGACATTTTGCTGTGATAAGATGGGCGGGCGGGGGGTGGAGGCAGTGACTGAACTGAGGTCAGAGGGAAAAACCCACCGAACACCAGAGGAGAAAGTAAGGAGTGAAAACAGGCAGAGGGAGGAAGAAAACAAGGCCAGAAGCAGGAGAGAAGAGTGGGTGCTGGGGAGGAAGACACCGACCAGGCTGAGCTTCCTGTGAAGGAGTGGCGGATGAAAGAGCAGCGAGGAGAGACGGGGCCGGGACGCTCTGATGGAGCCCTCCAGAGATCTATGAGGAGAGCATCTATTATTCAGCAGCTATGAATCATGGGACAGCATGCGGAGGTGGTGGAGCAGATCAGAGGGAGAGAGAGAGAAGATACTCTGCATTCGTTCCTGTTGGAGATGCAGCCGCAGAACGAGCCGAGCGACTGATACACCGAGGTGTTTTCAACACAAACATGTTTTGTTGTTCTGTTGTCTCTATCTGCCATCTTTCCCACTGGGCATGAATGCAGCATGGAGTGAGATCATGAGGGGGGGAACACGTGGCTGCTGATATCCAGAGTCTGCTCTCCTTAAACACAACTCATTTCATCTCCAAAGAAAGGAAGTGAAAATCAAAATGTTTCTGTTGTCAGAAATCTGATGAAAAGTCCAAAACTGAACACAACACAAGCTTCGTGTTTGTATCTGCAGCCTGATATTCACTATCATGAAGAGCACATCCTGACATTTCACATTTAGTTTTAGTGTTTTTACCAGAAAAATTATTAAAAAATAAATCAAAAAAAAAAAAAATCCTTTGATGTATTAGAAACTGTTTTCAGCTTTAGTTGAAATAGCTGATTAAAATAAAAATGATTGGCTCCAAATTTTCTCTGTCATGGAGTTTTAAAATCAACTTAAATACACAGTTAGATAAAAACCTGCAAAAACCAGTTTGGTCCTTTCAGTTAAACGTCTGGGAGAAAAGAAGCTGGTCAGACAGGTGAGTGACGTTCAGACAGAACCGATAAACACGGGTCGCTGTTTACTATCAACACCTGAAAGATTCCACTTCACCTGCCAACTTGTGCACGACTGATCCTGACCGGCTGCTCTGACTGCTTCCTGTTTACACTCATCACATCTCTTTCTGTCGCCTTCACCATCATCTGCGACCGGCCGAACATCAGGAGCGATGCTTTCCTAACAGCTTCAGAAACCTGAGCGTCCTCTCCCTGCAGGTTCACACTGCAGGTTCACACTGCGTCCACGTCAAACACTGAAACCGATGCATGGAAAACACACGAGTGTGCAGCTCAGAGAGGGAGGGGGACTCCAGTCTGATCCTCACATGGTCACAGCCTGTTTCATGTTTCCTGTTTTTTAAATGTGGCACATTATAGTTTAAGTAACATTCCACCCAAAGTCTTTTGAGTATTAAACCTTGTAGGCTAAAGGAGTCTGTAGTTTTGTTCTTCACAGAGAAAACGTGCATCGCTTCCATCCGTCTGAATCTTTGAGGCTGCAGTCAGTTTGTGTGATCACAAATAATCTGTCAGTTCTTTTAAAATCTAATGTTTAGTTTAAAATCTACAAAATGTACATCACCATTTCTAAGTCCGAGTGTGCGTCTTTAAGAAGCTTGTTTTTCCTGAAACTCTCACACTGAAGAAGCTAAGAAGAGCAAATGTTAAGATACTTTAACTTCTTCTTGTACTCGATTATTTTTACGTCCACTGACTCAGTCATTATTTCAGCTTTAGCACCTGATGACTCAAACGCAGAAAGTGTTTGCAAAATATGACTTAAGAGTCTTAATATGAGATCTTTACCATTAAAACTTAGTCGATCTTTTACATATTTTGGAGAATCTGAATTACTTTGGGTCAAACTGAGCACACAGGAAACCACACACAGAGAATTTGAGTGAAGTATCACGCAGAGTGTGTGCGCACTGTGCAAACACTGTACATAATTAACCTGGACTGGTGGTGTGTGTTCATGTTCCTGCAGCATGAAACAGGTGTGACAGGACAGGTGAGGTGTGCAGTCTGACAACATGAAGCGCCGGAGTCCCCAAACACTCGGAAGAGAGAGAGGAAGAGGAGGAACGAAGAGCAGGAATGAGGATGAGAGAGTGACAGTGAAGTTCATCTCTGCCTACAAACCCAGGGCCTTTCTCCTTCTAATCCCACACTACATCTCCCAGCAGCCCTTGGGCCAAAGGGAAACATTAATGTGAAGATATATGACATCGACAGCCTCAATCCACTGTTTTCATTTTGTTCAAGTTTGGCTTTGCTGAAAAATGTGTGAGGAGAGACGTTAAACAGCAAACCTGGCTGTTATAGCATCGAACGGTATCCATGGAAACAAGCTTCACCGGATCACTATATATAAAACCTAAAACTCCAGCGTGGGAACCGGTTACCGGGGAATTCAATCGAGCCATTTTAGATTCACGGCTGTTTTTGTGCATCAAGAGAATCATTTCCAGGTGAAGCGGCTCATTGAAACTGCACCACGTGTTTGTGGTGTTTGTTGGTGTTTGTGGTGTTTGTTTGTTGGTGTTTGTTGTTGTTTACACCGACCCAAAACACCTGGAAGAGAAGACTCGGTTTGATTTGACTCAAGGCACACTAGAGAGTCTGAAACTGAGAGCTCTCAGGATTTTTGGGGGTCAGTTTCATCTCCACTTCAACCTCGACACCAGATGGGAACTTCACTCATGTTGTCACCAAGATTTTCCCTCAGAAAGTGTTAATGTGGATCAAATAAACATTCCAACCGGCGAGTGTTTGGACACTCTGTCACAGCCGGCTGAGGATGAAACCCACGGCTTATTAGTGTGCTGATCTTTAGCTTATTGGACATAAAAATAGCAAATAAATGAACGTGCGAACAGAAAAATGTGTAATTTGACCAGACAGAAAGAAGGAGGACAGAAATGTGAGAGATAAAAGTAAAGAGTTGATCTTGAGGTGATTTCTGCGACGCTCAGACACGCTGAGCGGCGAGCGTCATGTAGCGTCATGTAGCGTTCTGTGGTCGACTTGGTGAGAGATTTCTGTACATGGAGTTGAAACGCCAGCAGACTGAAGTGAGTCTGGAGTCTTTCTCTGGTTTCAGCAGTTAGTGGTGGTGAGAATCGCGTCTGTGGAGACCAAAGTGTTTGTGGTCGTTCTCCTCTGATGTCTCGAGGCACGAGTCACCCCCCCACCTCGTTCTCTTTACCATGATCTCATGAAGGTGAGAGGCAGCACTTTTCCATCTCTTTATCCATCATTCCTGCTCTTTAGCTCTCGAGCTTCAGGGTTGTGCACTTTCAATCCAAACGTCCATAACATCCAGTTCCACTGTGCTGATCTCATGCTGCCCATCGTTCTCCGTCTCTTACGAACCCCCTAAGAAAGCTGCTAATTAGGAGATTTTGCAGTTGTTGCGGGTGCAGTTCTGCGGCGGGCTCTGAGGTGGACGGATGGACTTGGAGCGCTTCAAACTGTTGCCTTTGGAGCCGCCGGCCGGGTTGGCCAGTGAGTACGAGCGTCCGTGCATCATGACGGCGTTCATGCCATTGGCCATGGAGAAGGATTTGAGGTGAGACTTGATGGCGACGGGCAGCGGGAGCTTGTCGATGAGGTGGACCGGCGTGCAGGACACGATGGCTCTGCAGCAGAGGTCCTGCAGACTGAACACTGCAGGGGGGGGGGGGGACAGAGAGGAACAGTCAGGCATGTCGACATCGAGGCTGCAAACTTTAAGTCTGATTACTGAACCTTTCTGTAAGAATACAACCTCATACTCGCAAAGAGTTTAAAGAAAACGTTTCCAGCAGGAAACCACGGTCTCAGAGCCACTGATGTGTCACATGACACACAGCAGGAAAAACCCTGAGGACATGAATAAAGCTGAGAGGTTTGACAGAAAGTCTGAGTCAGTTGGTCACTGAGTCTCTGAGGGTTTGCAGGACATCACTTCCACCTGCTCTGCTGTCTAATTACAGAGGAGGCCGACAAAAGGCCGACAGGAATGAGGGATAATTAACAGGCTTATGAGCGAGCGTGTCATACGTCTGATGACTATTGATGACATTAGCTCAGACTTCTTACCGCACTCTGCTGAAAACCCAATGAAGTTCAGTTAATCCAATTAAAACTCAAGTGCAGTTCAAACAGCTGCTCTGCGGTTCATACAGAGATCCTGTTCACACAGCTGATTAATCTGATTAATCACACAGCTCATTATCTCCAACAGGTTTAAAGAGACGAGGTTTCATTGCGTATTTATCCTGAGCTGTTTAATGTAAAATATCTGCTGATCAGTTTTAGTTTTAAAAGCTTAAAATGGATAAAAAACAAACAAACGCGTGTTGATAAGGGAACTGAAAGCAGTGTTTTTGTGTAAAAGAGAGAGGGGGAGCAGCAGAGTGGTGATGGTGACACGGACTTTATGCTAACTGACCACGTGAGCCACACAGCCGACCTTTGTTTCAATATTAGCTGTTATTTGACAAATCACTGCGGCTTCATGAACTCTTCCTGTCTCAAAGTGTCTTAGAGGAAACTTCTGTCGCTGCAGCAGATGCTCGACATGTGGTTCCCCCCGTCAGCTCACCTCTGTTGGGCCTCCAGAACTTCTCCATGCCGTGCCTCATCAGGACGATGCGCGACAGCTCCGTGAACGACTCGATGACGTTGAAGTTGCACAGAGGGCTCACCTCGAAGAAGGTCATGCCGTTCTTCTCTGCGTACGCCCTCGCCTGCTCCGTGGGAACTTGCCGTTTGAAGGCCAGATGTAGACGGTTACCAACCAGGATACGAGGCACACCTGGAGCATGCTGGGAAGGAAACAACAAATGCGGGACTTAAAATTTATCCTAATAACGAAACTTATATTCTGTTTTCTATGAAAACATTTGTCTCTCTGTAACTTTAATAAGTGTTCTCTGCCTGTCTCTGCACCGACTTCACTGTCAGTTTGATCTTCTGTTCAAATTAACTCTCTGTTGTCTCTTTTGTCTCTGTAGCTCTGCTGTTTGCTCAGCAAACCTTCATTCTATCCATACATGTTGAATACATAAATCTACAATCTACAAATCTTTGTAGGTGTTTGAGTAAACACACACAGCATCTTTGTTTTCACATTTTTTTTTTTGTAGAAGGTCTAATGTTCTCAGCTTCACACTGGCGACATGACGCTCATACAAAGTGACCAGCGGGGGCTTGTTATTAATTCAACAGGCTAAAGGAAGCAGCGTGTGTCTTGTCCTTCCACTCAGACTCAGGACTCTCTAATTCACCCCCATCTGTTGTGACAAACTGAATGAAACATGAGGCCGAGCTCTCTCCTCCCGCCTGTCACCGCTCATCAGCCGCTCTGCACTCTCTCCTCCCTGCTGCCTTCTCATGCTCAGGCTCTTCATTCATTGATTCATCTCCAGATTTTTCTCTTCTTACTCTGTTTTGTATTATTGCGAATTTAAATCTCAAGGTTTTGGGCAAAAAGTGAAGGTTATTTTTTATTTTCTGACAATTTACACACAAGTGATCACTTGTAGATCAAACAAATCAAACAGAAGATTAGTGGAAAAATAAAACTGAGAACAAACTGATATTAATAATAAAACAATGATAAAAAAATAAAGCACTTGGCAACTCATGAAACCATAATGGTGCACTTATATCTGTTTTTATCTGCACACATCTTTCCACTTCCATCAGCCAGACATTTTTTATCTGCTCTCTTCTCTCTCCGTCCTTAAAAGAGGACGACCACACAGCGTCTGCAGAGGTGGAGCAGGAAAGGCCAAACCGAAACACACATTCCACAGGCCAAAAATACCACGTCTCACACACACACACACACAAACCTATCTCTGTGGGGACCCGTCACTGACAAACCGCGCCCCCCGGCCCCGAACTCCAATCTTATCTGTCAAAAACTCCCCCTGACCTTTGACCCCGTCTCAAACCTCAACAGTCATTTATACTCGTGGGGTCCAGAATATTTGTCTTCATGAAGCTAACGGACCCCACAAGTACAGCTGTTCCCAGTTTGAATACACATGAATACACTAAAACAAGACTGCACACACACACACACACACACACACACACACACAAACAAAACGGACATCCTTTTGTTTCAGTCAGCAGGAAGGACATGATGAGAGCAACACACATGCACACACACGCACAAACATAAACACACACACACACACACACACACACACACACACACACACACACGTAGTCTTAAGTGAATCACTTGACTCCTTCTATTGACCCTTTGTCCCGTCTTATAAACTGGAACATTTGGAAGTGCTGATGTCTGAAAGCCAACAGAGACATCAGATGATCCTGCTGCATCACTCAGCACGGACACAGGGGAGCAGAATAAATGATAAAAAACACCCCAACGCCACGTGAATCCTAAGAAATGTCCCACTCTGGTAAAGATATTTTTTAATTCTTGAGCTGCCAACAGTCCAATTTAAGGTCTTTTCACTGTAAAAGGTGTCTGAGAAGAAAACCTGATCAACTCCAGTTTCATCTTCCAGATCCAAACCTGCCTCCATCCATCAAACCCAGGCATCCAGTCTTCCATCCATCCGTCCGTCCCAGACTCACCTCATCAATCTCCCTGATCCACCTGTCGATTCCATCAAACGACCAGCGGTTAGTGATGTCATACACCAGCAGGATCCCCTGAGGACACACACACACACACACACACATGGTTTAAGGTTTAATTCATGCAGAGTGAAGTTGTGTTCGGTTTTTTTCTCAGTTTCATCAGTGTAAGTTGTTTCTTTCTCACCTGAGCCCCGCGGGAGTACGAGCGAAAGATGGTGCAGAACCTCCCCTGTCCTGATGTGTCCCTGCAGAGGACGAGAGGAGGCAGAGAGAGTCAACCCTGATGTGTTCAGCTGATGGGAAGTTACATGTTTTCAACTACATCGTTTGAAAAAGCAGCTGCCTTTAACACTGAGATTGTCACAACTTTTACACACACAAACCCACAGAAAGAAAACTTTAGTTTCCACACAGACGGCAGTGTTCAGACTTTTGTTCCATGGCTCAGAGGAGCAGAGTGCTCCTCACACGGCTCCTCACACTGCTCCTCTGAGTCTGGAGTGAATTCACATTCACCTCCAGTATCCTTGTTGTACGTTTCAACGGGTAAGTTTCATAAAAACAATAAAAAAGTTGTAGAATTTGGAGCTTTGGACACGATAAGAGACGGCTGTTAAATCACACAGAGAGGAAATGTGAGCGAGCTTCATGTTTCTTCCTCTGTGACACGGAGCTCCAACATGAAGCTCAGAGGAAGAAGATGCAGCAGGCTTCATTACACACACACACACACACACACACACACACACACACACACACACACACACACCTGTCAGTAGTGTACATTTATTCAGAAATACACAGAACAACCTCATCCTTCTTTTAGTTTTCCTCTCCTTTACTCCCTCAGAGAGAAAGACCAGGTCATGAGACACAGAAACAGAGAGGAAGCAGAGGATGAGGCAAAGAAGAAAGACAACACTCAGACTGAGAAACAACAGTGAGTCAGTGAGGGGGGGGGGAGGAAAGACTGACGCAGCAAAAATGAAGAAGATTCTGCATCGCAGGGCTGCCTTTTAACTTTCCTCTCCACAGGGAAAAAAGGCGTTGCTTCTCCCCGGAGTTGCTGAATTTTTTGGCCCACTTCCACCACACAGGCCTCACCTCGCAGCACTGCAGTGAGTCTTTACCGACAATTACACGCATCTCCTGCATCTCCACTGATGCAAGATTATTTGCGAGGTATGTAACAATGTGCAGCAGATAAGGACAGCGACCCACCACAGCTGGCTTTGGTTTCCTCCCTGCGAGCCGACGTTCGCTGTCTAACACTCGGGCTCAGAGATGCTCGACACTGAGGAGTCCCATCACACACTGCTGCAGGGACTCTTTTTAAGTGTCGAGCATCAAATGAGCTTTAATGTGGCTCGTTTTTTGCTGCCTGTCACCCAGTTTGGATGAAACACGATGACAAGCTCAAACATCTTCTGTGCGATCTCTCTGCATGTTTGCATATACTTTATAAACCCTCACACTTGGTATGTTTTTGTAACTTACTTTATTAATGTTTCTTTAATGCCTCCTTTAAAATGCTCTGCATTATGTACATGTGTTTTATTATCTAATCTATTCGACCCCTTGGCAAACACTGGTTCTATTTTCACTTATATAAATGACATTTTCCTAACGTTCAGTATCATGTTGTTTCATCTCTTCATTGAAGCTTTATGATGTTAATGCTGAGTGAAATATTCAGACCCAAGACTTCATGTTTTTTATGGCTGCACCAGTTCATCAAACAGATTATTCAAATATTCACAGTGCATAATTTTTTTTTACACTTTTTTCAGAATTCAGTCTGACACGTTTAACATCTCTGGAAGCGTTCAGAGCCCAAACACAGCACAGACACACACTCATACACTTAAACTCAATGTTTTAGTCTGTTTGGGCCAAAAAAACTCACAGAATACTGAAGGTCAGACTTTGAGATGTGTCTGAATTCTCCCTCCTGCTGCTAAAATCACTGAAAATGAAAGTTCCAGCTCCTGCAGATAATCCTGAGACCTCTGTTTTCTTTTTTCAGTGGAATTACTTTCTACTGAAGAAGCAGCTTCTGAAAGCAGCGGACAGTGAGGTCTGTGGATCGTCCACAGTGACAGGGAAAAAGTTCCTGCTCAGACAAGATGCTATTGTATTGATCAGAACTGTGAGCATCAAGGGTTTGAGCAAGAAATCTCAGAGACGGATATTCAAAGCACCAAAAGTCTCCTTATAGTTTGACAGAACAACTGAAGGAAATGTTCATAATTTGTCTGAACAAACCATAAACCTCTTGTAGGTTAGAACAGAACTGAACTGAGGGATTTATCGGTGCATGCCAGAAAAAGAGCAGCAGTCACCGTTTCCACTGAAAAGACAACAACAGCCCATTTGTTCAGCGGTGATGTGTGCTTACCAAAGCTCCAGCTTCACTCTCCTCCCGTCCAGAAGGATGGTGGTGGTTTTATAGTCGATACCTGGACAGAGAGAAGGCAGACAGACGCAGGCATTAAGCAAATGGATGCATCAGGAAGGCACAAATCGATCAAGATCACGGCACCGCAGTCACAGACATGCTGATGCTTGACAAAGTGACTCAGCATTTCTTTGAGTCACCTGAGCTGAATCAAAGAGTAAATTTGCTAAAATCATCAAACAGATCTTTTCACTTGCTCTGAATATAACACTTTTATAATTCCAACGTTTTCGTCGAGGATATTAAAAGCAGGCTGAGTCCCGTTCCTCTCATCGCTGACGCGGACTGACCGTGTACAATCACTGATTAACTGCTTGAGTTAATCAAACAAAACCCTTTAAAAAAGCTCTTACTCAACCTTTGTTTCATGACAAAGCTTATCTTCTCCTGTCAAAGTGAGCGTCCTGCTCCGTCATGCTTCTCTGAAACTGAGAGTCTACAGCACAGAGATGCTTCGGGCTTAACGCTGGTGTCAGCATGCTGATCGATGTCAGTGAAGATGTTCGTGTTTAGCAGGTTTATAAAAAGTCAAAGAATCCGGAGATTAATATTCTTATTTTAAAAGTTAAGACAGGATAACTTTGTGTTTGTGCCATTAAGAACTGACAGCATTAAGGACTAAGTTAAGTGTTTAGCAGTCATGCTGGTGGCAGCAGTGTACAGCCTCAGGCAGCTAACACGTCTTTGTTCGCTCAGCTCATCTTAGACAAACCTGTCTGACTGCTGCACCTGTCGCCCTGCCGATCTATGTTTCGACGTGTTCGGCTGAGTCTGCTCGCCAGGTTTTCAGTGCACCTGGAACCACCTGAGGCCAGACAGGTGAACCGCTGGATTATCAGTGTTTTCACATCATTACATGTGAAAACACTGTGAGATGTTTTTTTTTTTTTTAATACAACAGTTGTGTGTGTGATTGTGTAGAACTTTTACAAATGATAACTTTCCCTGATGCTCTTAACACTGGTTCACTGACATTTTAAAGAGAGAGAGATTTAACCTTTCCCTTTTAAACAAGTTTTAACTGACTGCTATCAGAAAAGGTTGGTGAGTTTCCTAATTTTTATTTTTTTTTCCATTAAAAGACTCATAGAGTGTTATCCAAAACCTATTACAAACATGCTAATGGGCCAGAGTTTTTTATTAACCTACTGCTGACAACAGTCCCCAACAAATGCACCATCTGTTCCTATTTAACCAAAGTTTGCTAAAAAACACATCTGCTTTGTGACCAGCTGTTTTAAGACATTACCCTCTTTCTAAAATGAATCAATACTTTGTGAGCCTCTCCAGCAGGTTTGGGTCCTCAGTAGAGGGGGTTTGTCTGATACCAGTGTGATACAAAGACTTGCACCACCACTACAGAGGTGTGTTCGATTACATTTAATTGGAAACTGACTGTCAGCTTAAAGATTAAACATTAAAACTTCTAAGAAGAACATAACCATGACAGCGTTTTTTTGATGAAATAGCACAGCCAAAGCACGAGTCTTCCCAGCTCTCAGACCCTCACACATTACTGCATCAGTCTCTGGCAGGTAGCAGCTGCTGGCTAACAACATTACCAACATCTTCCAATTTTAAGGCATCATAAAGCTGCTGCGGACCTTAAGTGCTGAGCTCAGGCCGGCCTAATTGAATTGGAGTGAGTGCAGAGCTTCATAGCAAGTGCTTCTTCTCCTCTCGTTGCCAGGGCTCACTTAGATATCCAAGATAATCAATAGCTTCTCTGATGTCTTAGCTGAATACTGCTGCTTCTATTCTGGGAGTCGGCTGACTTTGTTTGTTCTTTGGATGCACTCAAAGCTGTGTGAAGCTTATAATGTTCAGCCTTGGCTGAGGCTGAGTCTAAGAGGTGTTGATTTGACTCTATGGCAACGCTTGAGACGATGTTTTCATCACTCTACAAAACACTATAGATCCCAACGCAACATCTATTTATAAATTATGAATACATTTGCCAGAAGAACAAATGAGAAACTATTCAAGGACACATTGAGTAAACAGCTACAGTAAGTCTGCAACAAACCCCGTTAGATACAGTAAGATTACTATGAAATTTAGTGCAGAGTTTTAATGCAAAGCCTTTGTGCCTCTGTGTGATGCTAGTTGTTATTTCAGCAGGCTTCAGGCATTGCATTCAGTCTCCAATATATTTGTGTTTATCTTTAAAAAATGCTGACAGAAAGATCCAGAAATTGTTTTAGTCGATAACAAAATACCAGACAATAAAAGCCTGTTACAGATATACTGAATCAGTGTACATAACAACCGGTAGGTAGTGAGAAATGTCACTGCAGGAGCTTTAAAGATAAATCTGGAATAATTTGGAATCGTTTCTCCATTCTGTTCTTACATTTTTTGCTACCAAAGAGCAATAACAAGTCGTTTTTTTCTAACTGTAAAATGTCTCAATCAATAAACATGATTTTTGTTGGTGCAGTTATTGTTTTATTTAAACTCAAATAATGTTTTCTATGTAAAAATATCTTCACAAGCATCAAACAGGAAGCATGACAAAAAGGTATTTAACATACAGCTGATCTTTCAGATTGAGTACAGTCCTGCTGCGCGCCGTGTAGCTGCATCATGTAAAAACAATATCAAACCTGGAGCAGAACCAGAAGAGCAAAGACTAAAGTAAACATGAGCTGCAGCCAAAGAATACCAATGAATAATAAATACATCTGCAGGTGTAAATAACATGTCAGTGCTGTGAAAGAAGAAATGAAATCGGGAATGAAGAAAGAAAAGTGTAGAAAATCAGATTCAGCAGCAGTGAGACTGCAGTTACAGCTAAGCTCTGTGCTAATATCGAGCAGTCGGCGTGTCAGACTTTGCATCTTTCAAGAGGATTAGACCAGGTTCAGCTTTTAATTTACCTGCCAACACTCTAAACCCCCTTCTCCTTCAGGAGGGAGGTATGGGGGGGTTATCTGTAAGCTGGCCTGCATCCAGTGATAACTGTTGTCTGTGGTTATGCCACAGTTCAAACAGCCTGTGCAGGAACAATGGGCTGTCGTGCCTGTATGACCCCTGGGGAGTATGCCTTTCTTAGTGGGTGCTGGATGAAAAAAAGGTTTAAGAGTCTCCCCGCTGCACTGAAAAGTAGCTTTAACCTGCTTTGAATTTTAATATGCTCCACTCCCCCCGCTGGTGTTATCTGATGGCAAACATCAACTGACCGTGAAAAACAAAACCTTATCGTAGCGTGAAACGAAATACTTAGGACTGTCCTCAGAAAGTATCTGCAAACTCAAAACAATATTTCCGCCCTGAAAGCTGCCTCTCTAAGAAACCAGGTTTGAGTTTTTATTATCAGTGTGATAACAACCAAATAAATGGTCGAGAAGTTTCGATTTCGATTTAGTTTTTCTCGAACTGGAGGTACAACAAAGAAATAGACACAACACATAACTCATCAACTAGCAGAGCACAGCTGGGCAACATGTCCATTTTAGATTGCTTCTGAATTGTGACATTGTTGTATTTTGATATGGCACTTAAGAGGTCTTTCCCTGGATTTATAGGATTCTTAAGTTAATGCCGTATTCTAAACTTCTAAACCAAACTGTTTTAGCTGTTTGACGCCTGCAGGAAATGAAAGCTTGCTTATCTATGTTTTCTAACTCTAGACTACTACATGAGCTTTTATCTCTGCCTGCAATGCAACTTCTCCTCAAAGCAGATGTTACAAAACCTTTAAAAGTAGCATCATCTTAAGTGTGAGCACATTCGCTTTCCTGCTCGACATTAGTTTGATTCAGCGGTCAGACAAGCAGCATTTCACATCTGCCCTCAGGTGCAAATAAACTACTTTTAATAAATTTCCTTTTAAAATACAAAAATGTGAAATTATTTGTAACATTATCAGCATCAGTCATTAGAAGTGGATAATTATTGTTCATTAATATTGTTTGGGGAAAAAAATCCATACTGTTATCTCTGCTTCACTCACTTAATCATTAAATCTACATTAGTAATGACTATTCATCACAAATCACATTGTGTTAATATTTGTGAAAGCACTAAAGGTCATTTCTTAACATTACAAAAAATCTTCCAAAGCACATAAAGTAGAATATGAAGGGCCAAAAAAACAGCTGTCACACTAAGTCACAAAAAAAACAAAACAAAACAACAACTTAATGTATGATCTATTTATCATTATGACCAGTGACCATTCGGATCACTAGTTACCAAAAAAGTAATCAATAAAGCAGACAAACGCTGATCACTGAGGAGGAAATGTGATACAGTCCTTTCCTGCTGACTGCCCCAAATCAGGAAGCGCACCAATCACAGCCGGAGGACGATGTCATCTAATTAAAATCTGCTCTTCTGTTCTGATTTTCTCTTCTTAAAATATTTAGGTTCTTCACGAGCATCGGCCTTCCTTCATGCTGAAATCTCATCGCCAGAGGGATGGAAATCAATAGCAGAGCGTCTGTCTACACAAACGTCCCCGCTGAAGCGCATTCAGCTGCGCTCCACTCTGCCCTCCATATTTAATGAAGCCGTTTGAAGGCTTTTGATCTCGCTTGCATCAATTAGGACATCTTCCTCTTTTACAGAGACTCTTTAGAAGCTTGCCAGGCTCACATTTGAGCACTGAGTTGGTCTTCAGAAGAATGACAGACTCTCCATGGGCTCGGTCAGATGACACAGCCACAGTAATGCAGATACCTCTGGAAACTCTGCTGAAGCTTGTTCCATCTAAGGCTGCCCAGTAATGTGCCATTATGGTTTAAAATGGGGCTGGAAATAACAGTATTTCCTTTTTGATTGACCTGCAGGTTTGTCTGACTTACTGGTTAATTATTTGGCTGATAAATGTTAGAAAATTGTGAAAAAGTCCATCACAACTTTCTAGTCAAAGTCCATAATAATGTCTTAAAATGCTTTAATCCAAAAACCTAAGTTATTCTGTTAACAACACTTTAAAAGTAGCAAATATTAGCTTTCTACCTGTGTATTGGTACATCAGAGCATGTTGTTATTTATATATTTATTTTACAAAAAGTCATAAACTTATTATACTTGCTAAGTTGAGTTCTGGTGATCATTTTCTGCTGATATTTGAAAACATTATGACTTTGCTAAATTTCCAATCACTAGTCATAGTTCAGTCATACTGCAACCAAGTTGCAAAGCCTCTTATCAGCTGTTGTTACTTATTTACAATAAAGATCTCACTCTCAGAGTCGCTCAAACCTGCTGCACTGAAACAGTTTCGCCTTCCTGATGTCTGAAAACACACATGTCCTGCTAAGGTCTTCACACTGCTGCCAAATTCATGAAATAAGCGCTGGTGGAGACGGGTCATTCTGCCGACTGATGTATTTTTCATTAACAGATGCTTTCATCTAAAGGGGAGGAAATCTTGTAAAGGAGTATTCATAGAAGATTCCCTGAATATCCCTGAAGATCTATTCTACGTATCGCTGGTAAGGACTGTTTGCTGGAGAAAACATCTTAACAAATGCATCTTACATTCACATTTTACCTTTAAGAAATGAGTCATCCAGAAGCTTATATTCAACAGCCATGCTCTCTTTCTTTCTGCAATGTTACAGTTTCATGACAAACTCACACAACCGTCTTTTAGCATCATCCGAGTGATTGCAGTGATTCAGATGTCAGCATGTTTAAGCCATTTTACAAACCTGCAGATTATCTAAATTACTGCCAATTATAGTATGAAAGACACTTCACTTTTTTACTGCTTTAAAATGCTTTTTTTCCAGCTTTCCATGTTTCCAGTACACCATTAAAACTAATTGCAGATATTTGACAGTTGCCTCAGCAGTGAAGCTCATGTCTTTTGGCATTATAACTCAGCTATCTGTGTCATTTGCACAACATAACTGACAACAATTAAAAGGATGTTTTCATAAAAAAACATATGTAGAATTAATTTGACCGCTCATATTAAATAGATAAACTCCCACCTGCAAGAATATTTTATAAAATGAAATGTATAAATCCTTGCTTCCTTTGAGGAAATGCAGTGCAGCTGACAGTTATTTCAAGAGACAAGGGAAGTTTAGCAGCTACAAAGCAGCTTCAGGCAATCAGGATTATAGGAGCAGAAGCAATGAGGTTTCTATAATCACAAAGCCATGGAACAAATAAAGTGTTTTTATTTTAAAAGATGTCGAAAAGTCGTCATAATATCCTGAGTTATTTTTGGGAAAAAAATGGATAACTGGAAGAACACATTTTGCAAAATCTAAAGCACCATGGATCATCTTGAAAACTGGTTGATGGTCATGTGAGTAATTTAAATAGACAAAAAACAAAAACCCATCAAATTTTGTTTTTTTTTTCTTTCATGTCCGCTGCCTTCTCTTCTATCTGTTCTTCCTCTGGTGAGAGTGTGTAAGTATGCATGAACAGCAGCCGCAGACCACCAGCTAACAGCAGCTGCAGCAGGCAGCGATCAGATAGCGGCTGTCAGACTCAGACTCGGAGGAAAAGCAGCGAGGGAACCAGGTGATCTGAGCTCCTTCACCCAGAGAGGCAACTCTGACGGCACACAGCTCCACCAGCCTGACCCTTAACAACAGGCTGGTTGGAGATTCGAGAGCTGGTGTTTCTACATGTAGCTACTCTACAGGAACATGCAGGTGACTCAGAAACTGTCACCTTATTCGATTAAACTTAATAGAGTTTAAATTAAATCTAAAGAAGATTGTTTAGAATTTTGGCGGCACACAGCGATACTAGTGATACTTCAGCAATCAGTTCAAATACATGTACAGAAAACTGCCTAAGCATACAGCAATACTCCTTTATCTGAAATATTTCAGGTTGGCTAACACTAAAACTAGTACGGTAAAGGAAGGAACCACTATCGAACCGGAGAAGATGCTGACTGGAAAATATTCAAGCCAAATACCTGTCGTTGCTGTTTTAACTTAGAGGTCAAGAAAACTGCTGGTTATTCAGTGAAATTACCCACAAACACAACAGCAGAGCACACACAGCCATGTCTGTTCTGAGAGTCACAGAGCTCATTGTGTATTCTCCACCGTCCACACAGCGAACACGCAGCTAGTATGTTCAGGACTTTTGTGATGAGCAAGCATGACACAACACGAGAAGCTCATTATCACAAGCAGACAAAACTGAGCCAACAAGTCCCAATCAGCTGATACCAGAGTGACTCACCACTACTGTAAGCGTAAGGGGACTCGGCTGAGCCGTCCTGCAGGCTGTCCAGGATCTCTCCTTTGCCCACATCGCTGTCTCCAACCAGGAGGAACTTCAGCAGGTAGTCGTAGCTTTTTACCGGGCTGCCCTGGCTGCCCATGGCGTCTCACATCTGAGCCCGGGGGCAGTGGAGGCTGAAGCTGAGCGACTGCAAACTCCCCCCGATGACAATGGGATTGGGTTACCGAACAACTCCCCTCTGTTACTCTACTTCCTTGGCCAAAGTAACGTTTATTGTCCCATGAACTTGTTGGATGGGGGTCCACCAGCATAAAGCCCTTCTTCTGCTTGGTAACTTCAGTAATCTTCTGACCTGTGGAAGTGGGATCAAGTCAGACCAGAACAGATCCCACAGCGGTCTCACAGGAATGTCCCGAAGAAGTGGGAGGATGCCAAAAACTGGGATCCGAAAAGTAAAACATCTTTATTGCTGTAGGCAAAGATAAGAAAAACAGTTTGGTCACAAGTGTTGCCCAGTGGAGGTGGGGGGGCTTTACCAAATGTAAACAAATAGAGCTGTCCCTCAAACTGATGACTGACTGGTTATAAATGGGTGTAACCACAATCTGAGACTAAAGTTCTTTCCTTTGCCAAACCTCCTTCAAAATTCACCATCTACTGGAAAGCAGGAGCTCAAACCCTGACAGAGTAACTGGAGCTGGGAAAGAAAAAAATATGCTTATAATCTAAAGTGGCTGTTTTACAAACATGGGTGGCTGATTACAGCATGGAGTTTCCATGAGCGGATGGTTCTGCTGAAATATATCCTCTAACAAGCTAAAAGCCTAAAAACAGGAGGATGTAACTGTGCTTTTTTTGTTCCCAGTTTACAGAGGAGCTTGCTAGCTAAGTTAGCAGGGGAACAACAAGCTAACGTTAGTCCAACCAGGGGAGATAGCTAGCTAGCTTAGCAATTATCAGTGGTGCTAATATTACCAAAGCAGTCATCAGAAGCGATGGTTATTTAAAGACACTGTCACTGGTTTTGCGTTATATCGAGCTAAACATTGTCATATATAACTCTGCGAAACCCTCCAGCTGCTTATTTTCCACTGAACATACAAAGACTGTTAGTACCTCACTGCAAGCTAAATGCTAACTTAGCTAGCGCAGCCCGTAGCTCAACTTCAGCCGACGTCCGTGTGATTTCAGGCCCCCTCGTCTTTCTTTAAGTCCGGGATGACAAAGATTCCCGTAACTTCGCTGCGTTATATCCACAAAACACCGAGAACTGCGGCGGAATCAAAACGCAAAATGCGAAATTTACGTCCAGTCCAAATCACTGTAGAAGTACTCGGCAATCTCAGTCAGTGATCCTTCCATTTTTCTCCATCCTACTCGGTCATAATCACAGCTGTGGCGTCTCCGCTAAACAACACCGACTGAGCCGCTGACAGCTCGGCTGCTCGCCTCCGTGCGCCGCCGACTCCCCTCCGTTCCCGCCCTCTCACTCCAAGCCCCGCCTCCCCGCTCTGTGATTGGACGCTAACTCCGCGATGACATACAGGGTGGCGCGCATTGGCTGAGAGGAGCGTCCGTCAAAGTTCGCTGTCAACAACACGCAGATGGCGAGGGGAATGTGGAAAACAAAGATGATTCATTTCTCACAGAACAATGGCAGAGACACCTAATCATGAGGCCAGAACCTGACTGAATCAAAGCCCTGAAATGAGATGTTTTATAAAATTAAATTCTAACACCATATGACACAGTAAGCAAAATTAAAACCATAAGGTATTTTGCAAAATCTGGTTTAGATTCTTACAATCAATAAAAGAACATAATCAATTTTGTCTCAGCTGATTTATATCAACAGAACCATCTGTAAATCAGTAAATCAGTAAATCCTACCATTGTTAGGGATCACTTAGCCTGCATCTGAATCTTGATATGACTGATCTGAACATGCAAAGAGAGGGAAAAGCATGGTTTTTTTTAAAAATTTAAACACTGTAATCTAACAGATTTGATATATTTAATGATTTTTGTCTTTTCTAATGTGGTTTGACTGCAGCAAAGAGTGAAAGTGAATTACATTATGAAACGTGCTGAGCAGCCGTGGGCTGAGTGCGAGTGTTTGATGCTATCTGTGTCAAATCTGTTTGTGTAACATCATGATTCACCTCTCTTTAGATCTCCACACACACACTCACACACACACACACTCACACACACAGTGAATGAGGCATACAGGCTTGATTGGCAGCAGCAGCTTGAATTAGATCATTAGAGATTATATGACTAAAGCACTTTTGGAGTGCAGCAGGTTTGGAAAGTGTCTTTCTGCAGGATCCTTTAATCCCTTTGGAGCTCATGACTGTAAACACTCACTGAAACTGAAAGTACAGAAAGTTCCAGATTAAGTGTGTTATTCAGTAAAACGAGTGTAACTTATTTAGCACAAGCCTCAGCTGAGAGAAACGGTAAAATCCCCTTTTTGTCCCATGAAGTAATTAACTGTAATGAAGAATATACCTGTAGTGTGATATTGAAATGTTTAAAAGTAAAAACAGCAAAAAATAACTTTCTTTAATGTTTGTGTTTCTCTGAAAACCACTGAGGCATTAATGATGTACAGATCAATTTGGATTTTTTATTATAAACTACATGATGCAGCAGGACCCAGAGAGATTATAATCTCAGTTTATGGTTTAACAAATCCCATTAAATCTCAGCAAATCAGTTCTGTTTAAAATAAACTAATGAAATATGAAGCAGCTCAGAGTTCTGACTCACGTTGACATAATAAATAATATTAAATCATGTAAGAGCGTATTTTTTCTATTTAAATTCATTTATTAGCTGTTTATAAGATTAATCATCTGAAAAGAGGAGACATTAGTAAATTAAACATGTATAAATTTTATTAAATGGCACTGGAACATTTAGAGCAGCTCGTTAGGAGACGATTAAAATTACAGGTTTACAAAAACACAAACACTAATTGGTGCTGGGGAGGAAACAGAGCAGGTTATAAAGATTTAATCAAATAATCCTCATTAAAGAAACACTCTAAAATATTTAAAAAAAAACGATTTGCTCAATGACCACAAACAAAAAAAAGGATAAATAAAAAAAGTGAATATCAGTTTCATCTTTGTGTGTCCAGAATAAATTGGCAACAACATGTTTCACTTAGTTCAACAAAAAGACTGAAACGATGGAAAACTGCTCTTAAATGTTTGTAGATAAAAATAAAAAGATAAAAACACATCTTCTTACAGTTTAACTTTGTCTTCTGTATCTTTGCTGTTTGTTGCTGCTGGTTTGTCTTTTATTGAGAGCTGGTTCACGTGGATTGTTGGAGAGAATTCAAGGACATTAAATTAAAAATAACGTACATAAACACATAAATAAAATTAAAAAAGACTTGTGTGTGATTTGTGTTAATAGTTTTTATGTTACTGTTCATCTCCCTCAGAGTCGAAACCTTCCAGTGCATGAAGGAAATATGGTGATAAATGAACTGAAGTTAAACAATATTTTAATTAATTTTCACTAGAAATCTTAAAAGTTAAAAACAAACACAAAACAACAACTTCATCAGTATCATTTGAAGACTCTCAGTAAAACTTCAGTGACATAAAATCTGAGACCTTAAAACTATTTACATGATCAGTGCAGTTTATAATTTCCAGTTAGACTTCGATAACTGTGGAATGTGTTCAAATATTTCTCAAACTATCATTTTTAAGGCCAAATAGAGTTTAAAATGCTCAGTCAGTTCACTGGTTTTTAAAACATTTTTATAATTTCTGTTAAGCAGTTTTAACATTTAACATTATTTAACATAAGAACTGTGATCACAGTAGCTGCTGTTCAGCAAAAAGACAAACTGATTCCTTTTAAAACAACTTGTTAGAAAAGCTCCAAAGTTCAGCGTGTTGGACGAAACCAAAAACAAACTGCTGTCAGTGATTCTTAAAACCTCAGAGGTTTGTCCTGAAGGTGGCGCTACAGCTAAAGTCAAAGAGTTTTTAACACCCAAAAGTTTAGCGTCTGCAGGAGTGTGAGCTTTTGGACCATGAGACATGTTGTTTAAGTCCTCCAGGTGTTGCTACAGGAGGCTGACGGAGTGTGTGAGTGTGTGTGTGTGACGGAGTGTGTGTGTGTGTGTGTGTGTGAGTGTGTGTGTGTGTGCTCAGTAAAGCAGAGAGAAAAGCTGCTGCAGGTTTGGTTGCACCGGCACACGTCGGCTCTGAGAGGTGTGTCACCGTCGGTTTCTAACCTGCTGCTGTAATCTGATTGGCTCGTGGCTCTTTTTAAAGGTCGGTCACTCGTCATGTCACTCTGACAGAAACTGATCCGATGCTGTTCAACGTGTTTTCATGTTTTCAGACCAACAGAGTTAACAAGGTAAAACAATAAATACACTGTCATAACGTTTCGTATTCAGAGCGGTTAGAAAAAGATCACATTCTGTTTTGTTAAGTTTTACTCAGCGTCCCAACTTCTTTTTGTAACTTAGGTTGTATATTAAAATATAAATATATTCCACTGAAAAAAAAACAGGGAAGGTAAAATATTGTTCATGTGGTGCCATTTCTTAAATCTCAAGTCCTGTTTTGGTCCATTAGTGTTGTTTTCTTTAAGACGGTGAGTTTAAATACATCATGTACAGCTTTTCTGTCAGATGCTTCTGTGATGATGGAGGTCAAAGTCTCATGTTAACTTTAGTTTCTGACCTCAACAACAAACGATGACAATGAGTCAGAATAAAGGATTTTCATCACAGCATGAACTCCGTTTTATGATCACACTTCTTAAATTATCAGCAGGACTCAACAGCGAGCTGGTTTTCAGGTTCGTGGACGACACTGTGATGTTCTTCATCAGTCTGATCAGAAAACAAACAGTCAGAAAAACCAGGCAGCTTCAGCTCTGTTGAAACACACTTTTCTGTGACGTTCTTCACTCATCTAACATGAAACCAACACAAGTCAAAGCCCCTCCAACCAAATCCACCATTGTTTCCCATTTCCCCTCCTCCCCTCCATCTGTCTCTTTCCATTCATTATTTATTCAGTCACTTCCCTTTCCTCTGTTCCCTCATCTCTCCTTTTCCATCCCTCGTTTCTGTGTGGGGGCTCTCAGTCGGTCTTGGTGCTTTTGTGTCTCCAGGGGTAAATCAGCTCCCCAACAAACAGCTTCTTGACCAGGGCGGCCCACGAGTCTTTGGGGTAGCAGCTGTAAGTCGGGGTGCGGTAGGTCTGCACCACCGTGCTGCACTGCAGGGGGTTAATCTGAGACAGGAGGGGGGTGATGGGAACAAATACTTCAAAAGTTAAAAACCTGAACTGCAGCAGAAGAAGAACTCTGTTATTTAAAAATATTTTAGATGATTGAACAAAAAAAAGAACAAATCTTCTTTTGCATTCTTAATCAAAAATGTGTTCTTGTTCCACCAGAAGTGAAAAAATAAAAGACCTGTGACCCAAATCCTTCAGAATAAGAGCATCATTCCACAAACATCAACAAACATTACATTCAAAATCCCCTCCAGACACATTTTAAGACATTTGAACTCAATTTTTCCTCCAAAGAATTAAATTTAACATCTAATCTCCTTTTCTCTCACTGAAATATACCAAGACTATGATTCTGACTCCTGACGTCCAGGAGTTAAACTGAGCTTTAAGATAAACACAGATCCTTTTCCTTCCCATCAGTCTGCAGAGTTCACACATTTAATCTGAAGCTCTGTTAGAAAAAATGAACGTCACCTTTCGTCACAGTGCTGATGTGTTGGTGTTAACGTCCTCTAAAAAAAAGTTTTCTTTCTGATTTAATTCAAATTCTCAAATCTCAAACAGTGTCAAAATGACATTAAAACAGAAACATAATGCGACGTCTCACCTCCATCAGCAGGTGGAGGGCCGTCCCAGGCTCCTCACACAGAACCCTGAACTTCACGCCCTCTGCAGAGAAAAGCAAAGCACATGAGACACAGCAGAGAGAGGAGAAGCTCACTGTGTTTGACTTTTGTTTCTGTCCTCCATCCGTCTGTCTGTCTGTCTGTCCAGCTGTTTGTCCATTACAGTTTAATATTAACTCATGTTGTCTCACATGTTCAGTTTCATCCCAATCAAATAAAATGCAGGCAGTAAAAATGTTATAAACCAATCAGATCCTCTCGTTTACAGAGAGAATGTGTGCTGCTGTCATGCAGTTTGCATTTGTAATAAAATAAACCTTTGTATTTTATTCTGGCTCTGAGTTAACGAGTGTATTTAATTTAAATTAACTGTTAATTTTCATCCTGGTGACTCAGTTTTCATGCAAACCAGGTGGAGGGATGTTGAAGGTGGAGTACCTGCCAGCCTGTAGGAGCGACAGATGCGGAGGCCCATAGCGAACAGAGGAAAGGAGTTGATGAAGTCCACACTGAGGTGGAGGATGCCCTGGAACAGCACCACCACCAGGCGTAACTGCAGAACACAGGGACACACAGGGGTTAAAAACAAACCCACCCTGCTGGACCAAACCACGGAGTCACGTGACGAGAAAGTCCTGAAATTCTGTTAAAGTTTGTGAACGTGGGCACGATGCTTCGTTAAAAACAAAGAGAAAGATGCAACAAAAACTGTCACTGAAGTTTGTCAAACTCACAACGATCCGTATCTGTTCATGTGTTCAGAAGAACTTTTCCATTTGAATTCAACTTAAAGAAATTATAATCAATCCACCAAACAATAAATGAGGTGAGAACATTTTAAAAATTCAGCTTTTTTCAGACTCTTTTTGTGGAGTTATCGAGCGATTCTTCATGTCTTCAGTGTTTCTGGATTCTGGTTCACAGCCACAGCGCCGACTCGGAGGTTTGGAACCAGAGCAGCTCAGAAGTGGACGAAGCTGCAGGAGAAGTTGGTTTGTTTTCTACGTGACGCCACTGAAAGCTGCTGAAACTGAGCGACTCGACTCACCAGAGTGAAGACCAGGTAGTAGAGAGCGGTGGTGGGCAGCAGGAACAGCAGGATGGTGAAGAGCAGCGTCCCGATGAAGAGCTGGAGCCGCACACACACAAACACACACACAGTGAACGTCTGTACCTCTGTGGTGAGTGTGTGTGAGTGTGTGTGTGTGTGTGTGTGTGTGTGTTTTACCTGGTCCAGGTCGTAGGAGCAGGAGTCCACCCTCTGACGCAGGACGTTCCACTTCTTCCCCCTGAAGAGCCTCCAGAGAGACGAGAGGCCGTAGATCTTCAGACAGTAAAGTCTGACGGACACAAACACAGCTGATTAACACGCAAATAACAACACACACACACACACACACACACACACACACACACAGCAGCTTCACAGCTGTTATTCAGCTGAAACGCAGACAGAGAAGAAAGGCTGCAGATAAAAAGAGCAGAGTGACAGAACTGGGTTGGATTTTCTTCAGAAAGCTGAATGTTGGAGTTTATTTATTCACTGAGAGAATCGATCCGAGTTTGATCCGACTGTTTTCACCGATCAGCAGCAGTGTGGGTTTCTTATTTGCTCCGGACGGTTTTTAATTTCTTTTTACTGACAATCAAATATTTTACAACAGAATTATAAAAACTTTACACATAGCTTTCCCTGCTCTGGTGAAAATATAAAGAAAGAAAATGATGAGGTTTTATAAAAAGAAGCAGAGAAACTGAGCCGTTCTCTCCATCTTTACATTTAATCCGTTATTATTCTCTTTAACAGCTGGAATCAAAGTGTGTGTTCATCAATAAACAGCCAAGCAACGAAAAATTAATCTAAACTGAGATTATTACACCTGAGCTTTGGTATGAAAACATGAAATGAGGATCAGCTTTGAGAAACAGATGATAAATACGTCACTTCTCAGGCCTGATGTGAAGCGTTCTGACTTCCTGCAGACGGACGCAGACGCCGTCTGAAGCTCAGGAAGAAAAACTCTGAGCTGCAGCGAAAGATTGAATTCATCTTCTTCAATGTGGAGAGTGAAGTGTGATCACTGCAGGAGATATTATTAGGCTGAGGCACACAGCTTTAATGATTTCTGCTCTGACAGAGGTTTCTGAACTCAAACACACTCGCTCATGTTCCGAGAGCTGCTGGAGCATAAATATGTAACAAGGAAAGTGGGTAATATTTCATTATGCATTACAGGCGAGAGGGAGCCGAGCTATCTTTAGAGCAAATGCATAATTTAATCAACCCTCTCCTTCAGCATCAGTGACTGTTATCACCATGTTCAGCCCCCCATCACAGGCGTCAGAGGCGTCACAGACCTGCAGCTGGTCTCCAATAAAACTCAATGAGAGTCAAAGCCACGTTTTAAGTATACTGAGGATCAGAATTTATCTTTTAATCTGCAGCTAAACTTTTCATAAAGTCATAAAAAACAGTTTAAGAAAATTAAAAACAAACTCGGGACCCAGTGAGATCTTTTAAACTCTATTTAGATCTTTGTGAGCCTCCTGAACTCACAGTGACTGTTTCAGATTAAAACACGACTGCAGCCATGCTGTCGGCTCTATGAGGCTGTGACACTGCTGACCTCATGGTGGCGCTAGAAGACGAGTCAGAGGATCTCCAGTCAGATTCAGATAACTGTGAATGTGAACAAATGAAGATAAAAAACCTTTTCAAACGAAGGTGGAATCACAGACAGACATCAGACCTGCTGAGGAAACTGCTGAGTGTGTCGTTTGTTCCCGCTCGCACACGTTTGAACTTCAGACTCTTTTCTTCTAAATATACCAGCAGCTGTTTAGTTCCAGAAAGCAAAAAGAAAAGCAGACAGCTTGAGCAGACAGTCTGCAGGAGCAGAGAGACGACCTGAAGCACTAAATTATTCTAAACAACCGTTGAACTCCGTTATGCAACAGAGACGTGAGACAAAACATCCTGCAGGTGGGATTCAGGTGATTCATCACACGTCGTACCTGTGATGATTAAAAGGATGAAAACTATCTGATTCTCTGAGCCTGAGCTGCTTTTACTGATCAGGTCCAAAACTACAGATGACGTCACTCACACACTGAGAACATTACTGAACATCACAGTTTGCTGCAATCATTCTTTCTGTTAAATAAACCTGCAGTTAACCGCAGAGACCAGAGGGTGCAGCAGTGCTGAAAAACGTCTCAACAACTTCTCCTCTTAATGCCTAAAAACATTCTGTCCATCAACCCCAGCAGATGCTTCCTCATGATTTTTGAGGAGCTCTGAACCTTTTGTGTCTCACAGATTCTCAGATTTTCAGTGAAACCGGAGAGATGGAGGCTCCAACCTCCACTGAACCCACACAGCTCCAACCTCCACCTGAATGAACTGGTGAAGAAGGAACTGTAATTAAAATGTCTTCAGAGAGGAAGAAAAGGTTGGAAAGTTACGCCCCCTGCAGGAAATAAAAAAAAGTCCTGACTCCGAACTAAACACTGAGGCTTTTTAACCACCCGACGACATGCAAGCTGCGTTTAACAGTGTAAATTTTGAGACATAAAATCCAAACAAACGCCACTCGTGACCCCGTGCATGCAGGAGTCCTGCAGAGCTGCAGCACTTTGTGAGTGACCCTCAGTGATCTGCACAGTTCAGTTTGTCAAACAGCTCAGAGCTGCAGTGATGCATTTTCCTTCAGAGCAGATCGACACCAACAGGCTGCAACGTCAACACGAGAGGAAGCTACAGACCAGAACTCCTCAAAACACTCTGGACTCAATCTGAAGAGACTCGTTTTTTTAAAAGCTCTGAGGGATTAAACGTCTGAAATGTGAAACGTGATCATTAGTTTCCACAGTTTGTGATTCAGTCTGCAGAGAAGCTGAATAAAAAAAGACAGCACCTCTAAAAATCCACGAAATGACTCGCTTTTTATTTTTTTCCAGCATCGTGCTGAAGGTCTTACCTGGCGCCGTAGACGTAGAAGCAGTAGATGTGGAAGGTGAGCAGGGCGACCATGTCGGAGAGCAGCGAGAGGGCAAAGGTCAGGCCGAGGCAGGCTGACAGGCCTCCGTACCAAAGGATCCCCTCAATGAATGGAGACATCAGGTGGATGTAACCTGCACGCACAGAGACACATCAGGACCACGGTTTGACCGGTGCAGTGACCTCTGAAGCCTCTGGGGGGCGCTAGCAGGATTATAATGCTGTTTTCGGTGTTTTTTAGCATAAAAATGGTCAAATATGCACAAAGAGAATACAAGCACAGCATAAAGCCCTGAGTGTGTGTGAGTGTGTTTTGTGCTGTGACTCACTGATCCACAGGTGAATGTGGTAGAGGAAGAACCGGCCCAGAACCTGGTCCAGGGCCCGATTCATCTTCAGCCCTGCAGGAGCTCCCATCAGCCACTGCAGCAGCTCATCCAGCTCTTTGGCCACATGCTGAAGAGAAATGCAGGAGTTTAACGGACAGAGAGACGTCAGTGTTTACTTCAATCCATTACAGATTACTGAAAACAAAGGTCCTCGACTGGGACTGAGAGGTGATGTGACTGTGTCTCCAAAAACACATCAGCCTGACAAACTGAACAAAGATGAGCGTCGTGAACGAAGCTGATCATTTCATCCTTCGCAGTGACACACACTCACGTCTGCCACAGGAACCAGCGTGTTGGCCAACATGCTGATGTGATCGTCTCTGTAGAGCCACGACATGAGCAACACGCCGAGAGCCACGTCCACCAGGAACGACACCGAGATGTTTGCTTTCCTGCAGACAGACGGACAGACAGACAGATGGACGGACATTAAGGTAACAGCAGGAGAAGATAATCTGAAGGTGCAGTGCCACAAACTCCACAAATTCTGTTTCACTGAATCTCTGTTGTTTTGTTTACAGCCTCAACTCTTCATGTTTTATTGCGTTTTTGTCTCTTTTTCATTACTGAGGTAACTGTTGTTGTTTGTTGTTCAGAATGACTTCACTTGAATTTTCTAAAATAATCAGTTTTTCACGGCAGCTGTAAATCAGAGTCAACGTCCTGATGTTGCCTGAGAGAGAGCTGGAAGCTTGAAAGCAGCATTTCACCTCATGAACTGTGTGTGTCCGGCGGCGGGTTTGGCGGAGCTGAGCGTCCTCATGTGTTCGGTTCGGTAGCTGAGCTGGACGCAGGTGGACAGCTTACTGGACAGGAAGCGCAGCGGGTAAAGACTGAAGAGCCTAAAGATGGAACATGATAATGAAAGTATGATGAGGGTGTTTCCGGAGAGAACGGAGCTGTGCTGCCTCACAGCGGCTCCATTAAAGAAGAGACACAAACCAGAGACAAACAGTCATTCAGTCATTCCCAGTTAACCAGAACAGTCTGGTTTTATATCACTGTGTGTATATGTGATGTGTGATATGTGAACATGATTAAAACATGTACAGTTTGTGTTTTAAGGTTTAAGTCTTCAGCAGGAGCCGATGGGCCGAGCTGACAGAAGCTCAGAGAGAGCTGATGTTCTGTCTGACGGACACACTGCTGGTTCGGGTCTTTAATGGGATTTGGTGATGGACAGAAGATCAGAAAATGTTCAGTTTCTTCCTTCCTCACCGGATGTTGCAGATCCAGGTCCACATGGACAGCAGCCAGCTGACGAGCATGCAGAGCGGCACAGAGGCGTGTTTGAGCAGCTCCACGATGATGCTGGCCTCCCGACCTTCTGACTGCCAGTGTGTCGACTTCAGCGGCCCGTCGTCGTACCTGTCCAGGAAGAACAGAGGCTGGCTGCGGGCCACCGTCTGGAACACCTGGACACAAGAGAGCAGGACTCTGTCAGCAACAGTTACTCTGGACCTTTGACACAAACTGAACTGGTACAAAGGTAGTTTTTTTTAACATTAAGATCTTTGTAAAATACACAAAAACACTAAACAAGACTGTTGTGGATGCCTCTAACCAGGGTCAAACTCTTGTCACCTCAGTTTTTAAAAAAGTTTTACAAAAATCCCCATCACACCCTTCAGACTTTAAACTTTGTCACCTACAATATAAAAATAATTAAACAGCTTGCAGAAATTAAAGTGAAAAACAGCATTTTTCCCTCCTTCAGACTTCTGTACCTGTCTCAGCTCAGATGTCGGATCAGTTTTGGGGTCAGGAACTCCGTTTTCGACGGGGTGAAGCTGCGACAACATCACCTTCCTCTGCTCATAGTGAATGAAGATGACCTTTTCCTCCTCTTCGTCCTCTTCTTCTCCACCTCCAGCCTCTCCGTCAGCCTTCTCAACCTTCTCATCCTTCTTCTTAGTGTCCTGGCGAGCTGCTCTTCCATCTGGTCAGAACAAAGAAAAATTGACTGTAAAATTCAGAAACTCTGCCTGTCCTAAACTCACCCAGAAGGTCCTGCAAATGTTCAGGTGAAACCCAGCGAGCTTCAGTCTGAGGGTCTTACTCTGATCTCGGTTGACCACCTGGCAGGTGAAGCCTGTCTTGCCCATCTCGCGGTTGATCTGGAGCCAGCGTTCCTGGGGGAAGATGGTGCTCAGGTCTCTGAGGAAGCTCTCCATGCCCTCCTGACCTTCTTTGGGTAAACTCCACGAGCCCAGCACCGACAGCTCCACCCCGCTCTGGGCCTTCATCTGAGGGGAAAGGATGGAGATGTGCAGCAATGAAGGGACAGAGATAAAAAATCATACCTTTACAAAGTTTAAATTTTGGTTGTGATGAGAAAAATTAAGCAAAAAAACAAAAAACAAACAAACAAAAACGTCGCCTCCAACTATCATCTGAGTTCGAGTCAGGAAAGAGATCAGTAACTTGACAAATATTGTGCAAAAGATTTCATATTTTTTCACCCAGATGTTTAGAGGAATCCTTTATGATTCAGCAAAGACCTTAAAACAGTGACGAGTTGTAAATGATCCTCTGACTTTTTCAAAGAACATCTGGTTCTTATCTGTCAGTGGATCTGAAGCTCAGATCTGTGAGCCACTTGTCAAAACTGGGGCCAAGTTGAACTTTAACCTGAGACCTGAGCGAACACAGAGGCCTGCTGCTGCTGCACTGACCTGCTGGACGTACTGTTTGACCTGTCCGGGGATAAAAGGGTAGTGGATGACCGCCAACACCACGGCAGAGTTGTGGCCGGAGATCCAGCGCCCGACCAGCAGACCGCTGTCTGCCCGGTTACAGCACTGCGGGAAGAAGATCTTCAGCACCATGACGTCAGCTCAGCGTTCGACCTCCAGCAGCTCAGATGATCTGAGAAAGAGATGCAACAGCCGGGTCAGCTGACTTCTTCCTCTGATGGACAGAACGGGGAGGTAGCTGAGGATTTTTCAATATCTGTCTTATATTCCAAAAAAAGCCATGAAAAAACAAAATAAAACATCTGTCTGTAGGTTTGGAAAACAACCTGAACAAAGTTTCCTTGTGAGTTTATGATAAAATGTTGTAACTGATCTTTCTGTAAAAGGGAAATGGCTTCATTGTTCAAACGTACCAAAAGTATCAGCGTCCAAACCCCTTTATGCTTTGTGAGGTAACTGAGATCATTTGAGAGAAATTGTGCTATTTACATGAAACAAAATGCTTAACGGTTTAAAAGTGAACAGCTGGACACGAGTATGTCTGTACTTGTCTGAATAAGCTAAACAAACAAGTTATAACTCGTTGTATAAATAAATACATGCAATATATGTAATAAAGTTTTATCTTATCTTATTTTATCTTATTTGCACTACTGTTGAATATTTATCGTCTCCAAACATTAACCCCAATAAAACCTCAAACACAGAGAGAAATTAACTTAAATTAAATAGTTTATACTTGCGCCGAATGAAGAAGGGCTCCTTGTTATTTAGATATTCCGGCTCCAGGACGGTTTTTAACGCAGCACGATGGCAAAATGTCAAGTTTTCCTGATTTGTGTTTGGAGTTTGGTGCAGAGCCAACGTACCGTGTCGGCGCGAGGCGGCTGACCTCATTGGATGCCCTTCAGATATTGAATGTAAAAGCGTGTTGATGTGTCAACACAAAGAGCCAGAGGCGTAACTGCCATCGATGTCTGTGACACTACAGTCATTTAGAGAGCAAACACAGGAAAGTAGGTTCCTGCAGTCTGAGCCGGCGAAAATCACATGAAATTAACGATGAAATAAGACATTTTTCTTTATCATTTATATAGAAACCGATAAAAAAATTTAGCGTTAACATCGTTTTATTCTGTCCTCATCCTTACAAATATCTACTCCATCTTCACAATCGTCTTTTAACATAAAGTTTTTCATTCAAGTTTGGCCTACTTATCTGAATTAAGCTTTATTTTATAACAGAGACGTAAAACTGTGTAACAGCAGTAAATACTTAAGATATATATAGGAAAAATATATATTTTGTACCTCTTTTAACACGAACACAAGCTTTCACCTTCCATCTGTAGCGTCGAGCCGTTTGGCTAAGAGGGCAGCGGCGCCATGTTTGCTGTTGACAGTCCTGTTGTAAAAGGGACCTACGGGAAACACAAGCTCATGTTCGTTCCGCTTATCGCGACCGAAGAGTTTCACATCATGTTGATAAATATAATGTATAATTATGTTCATTTCCGTTCAAGTTGGAAAATTCCAATAAGCTTACGAACAGATATTTATGAAAAGTCCAATTTAAAACAATGTCAGCAGAATAAAGAAGGATAACTGATTTTTCCACTGACCTTTTCAAAAATGTTATTTCAAATATATTTGTTCCCAAACTCTTGACATCCATCAAATCCATCGGTGAAAAGACGTTTAATAGTTTGTAGTATAGAATGTCCTTTTCGGAATAAAACGATACAAAACAGACGAAATTCAAGTTTGTCAGCGGAAGTGATAAAAACACTGGACATTTTGAAACACTGCAAATTTAATATCACAACTTCACAGTGTTTACAGCTGTGCTTGTATCGAGTGATAAAAGTTCTTCAATGTGATTACACAAAGACAGAAATACGTCTACTTGTGCTTGTAATACTTTCACAGTACTTTATTGTCGTTGATTAATTAGATAAATGATGTCAGTTTTGGGCTCTCAGCTCCAAATTCATAATGCTTCAACTGTTGCTGGCACAATAATAAGGATTCTAGTCAATATTATAACAGTCATCAGAACAATAAAAACTTTTTAAACAGCAACAACAATAGTATTATTACTACCACAGATAAAAACAATCTGCTTGTTACTCACCAGTCAGTGATCAGTGTGTGAGCTGCTGTCACAGCTGAAAAAAGGAGTTGGCCCAACTGTAAAGAGATTTATCTGCTCCTGCAGTGACACAGCAAGAAAAGAGCGGGATGCAGCTTCGTTTTATATAAACTTCAGTTAAGTTAATAATAATTTTACTTTCATTTAACGAGCTTCAGTGATTACTTTGCTATATTTTTTTTCATATGGCCTGTTATTTTTATTTTATTGGCTACGTTTCTTTACATGGTATTTTTTCTTGTATTGTTTTTTTTTTTTTTTTTACAGGTTTATGATGTTTGCACTATTCACGGTATATTTTGTGAGGATGCAAATTCTCCAAATTTTATTATTTATTAATTCATTTTTTCTAAAAAGTTTTGAATTAAAAACTACACCACCCAGTGCGTGTAGCAAGAAACTCTTGCGGTGTATTGTGGGTAAACGGGAAGTAAACAAAGACACGTTGGAAATGGAGCCTTCAGAGCAGAACCGGACTCCGGTCGAGAAAGGAGTCGATCAGACGGACATTTTGCGGAGCTTTCAGGTGTCTTTTTTCGCCATGAATCGTCTGGTTTCGTTTCCCTGGACGGTGAGTAAGACTGCAGAGGAACGAGCGCCAAACTCCGTTCAAATATGATCATATTCGTGTTTCCTTGTTTAGTGAAAAATGTGCTCGGTGACTGAATATGACAATAATTATTTAAAACTTCAGCAGACCTTTTTGCATTATTCGGCGCACATTTGAAGCACCAGCAGGTCTGAATTTAGCAGATAACCTCAACCTTCTTCAGTTCAGTCTGGTCTCCACTGTGTTCTGGACTCTGACGTTTTTCCTAATTTTGCTAATTGAGTTTGGAAACAACAACTTAGAAAATACTGACGTTTACAATTTGAAACAAAAGTGACTTGTTTATGCATTTTCGAAGGTCGAATCCAGGTTTTTAGCTCAATTCAAAGGTGTAACTCTCACTTTTTATTTCTATTTTTCAGTTTATAGAAAACGATCTTGACAGCAACAAATCCTCAGACTTGATTTCAGACATCTTAAAGCAGGTATGTTGGACCACACACACCCTCTCACGGTCCTGTAATCACAGACAATCCTCACAATGATGATTTGTATTTTCTGTTCTTCTTCTCAGACGTGTCTTCACTCTCTGTGCCGGAAGTTTCCACCATCAGTCAGATTCAGGAGGTTGTTTCTCTCTGAGCTCATCAGGCGGGTCGGTGGCTTTCAGTCTGTGTCTGAATAACATCTGTGTGAATTTGTTGGTATTGTTATATTTCACTGTAAGAACATTTACATGATCCTCAGGACCTGATCTCAGTTCCTCGTGTGTTGTCCCTGTGCAGCAGGAGGCAGCAGACTGTGATCCTCTGGATGAGCTGTACGACGCTCTGGCTGATGTGTTGGGAGCTGAAGACACGACTGAGTGCTACAAGAGCTACTTACTGGTATCAGACCTCAGTGTTCACTGCATCACAGCCAGGCTCCTCATGGTGTCGATGAAGATCAATCTGTCCTGGTTTTCTGAAAGTGAACAGCAAAGTGTTTCTGTCACCGGCGGCATTAACAGCTGCTGCAAACATCTCAGACTGTGTTTTGTTCGTAACTCTGAAGCTGTTCTCCACAGAAACATGTAAATGAGTGTGTGAGGGCTTTGCATTGGCTCCTGATGTGAACACATTGGTGTTGGTTCTTCATGCAGCCTGGTGGTGGCGCTGTCAGCCTGCTGGAAAACGTGGCTCTGATCTCAGAGGGGACCACCGGCCTGGTGACCTGGGAGGCGGCTCTCTACCTGGCAGAGTGGGCTCTGGATCACCAGCAGGTCTTCAGTGGCAGGTATCCCACCGTCAAACCACCACAAGAAGAACTTCAGCAGAAGAAAACACAGAAAGCCCATCGACTCCCCAGTTTTAACTGCTTTTTTTACTGTAAATGCATCCTGTAACTCTAATGGGTGTTCAGGATCCCAGATTTCTGTCTCACAGGTCCTCTTCATGCAAAAAAACAGCCTGTGAATGTTCCTCTCCTGTCTTCAGGACGGTCCTGGAGCTGGGCAGCGGTGTGGGACTGACCGGCATCACCATCTGTCGCTCCTGCAGCCCCCACAGATTCGTCTTCAGCGACTGTCACCCGAGCGTCCTGCAGAAACTGAGGAACAACGTCCAGCTCAACGGTCTGACCGAGCAGACGTGTCCTGCCGTCAGCGTGGAGGAGATGGACTGGACGGCGGCGACGGAGGAGCAGCTGAAACAGATCGGGGCTGACGCTGTCATCGCTGCAGGTCAGAGTTCAGCCCAGCGAAGACGCCCCCTATGGGCCCAGTTTGCAGGAGGAGCAGCTAATCTACATAATAATGACTTCAGTGATCATCAGAAAAGTTGATGATTACTGAAGTCAGAGTAGAAACCAAATGTTCCCCTCTGAGATGTTGTGGAATTGAAGTTTAAAGCGGCAAAGACTCGAGTTATTTTAACAGTTTCACAAATTTAAACTGAAGCTCTGAGTTATGCTGCACTGCTGCTTTCATCTCTGTGCTGCAGATGTGGTGTACGACCCAGATGTTGCAGGAAGTCTGGTGAAGCTGCTGTCAAAGATCCTGAGCTGTCTGTCTGCTGAAGTCTTCATCTGCTCGACCATCAGGAACCAGGAGACGTACGGCGGCTTCAAGCGGCAGCTCGGTGAGAAGAAGCCGACAGGAAGTCTGAGTGTGACGGCACACTGGTCTGAGATCTGCTCACACACACACGTTTAAAGACAACGTCACTCACCTGAGTTTATTTATAAAACTGGGATCATTTTCATGACTGACGGTGTTTTGTTTTGACAGGAGAGGCAGGAATCAGCCATCATGTGATCACAGGAGCCGTCAGCCAGGTGTTTTCTTACAGCAGAGCTGCTGCCATCGAAATGATCAAACTGTACAGGTGACAGCCGTCGCACAATAAAGATTTTATTTACAAATGTACATCGTATCAAAGTTTCCTTTTTACACATTCAAGTTCTCTGATGGAATGAAAAGTTGGTTACAGGTGAATGTTTTACAGAAGCACCTGTGAGTTTCTGCTGCGTTCAAGTCAAAGTCTCTCAGGTGTTTCGCTTCCTGCTACAAGACATTAAAACAAAAGATGTGAACGACTGTCCATCATCCCAAATATTCTCCCTCGACTTCCTGTCATTCACCCGTTACGTCATAAACTCACAGACACCAGCCTACGGAAACGCCGGTATCAGACTGTCAGACTGAAACTCTGCTGTCGGAGTGAAAACCTCTTCATGGAGCAGCGAGCAGAGGCAGGACGTTCTGGTCCCAGTTGTCGTCCCAACGCTGACCCCTGCTGGTGCGGAGGTTCCTCCTGAACTCCCCCAGTCTGCCGTCTGAGCGGGGAAAGTCTGACAGCAGAGACTGTAAACACACACACACACACACTCTATGCGATGACTCACAGCTGGTGTGAAATGAGCTGAATGTGCAGTTTA
>JAPZDV010000009.1:1139789-1152589 GCA_029814665.1 Acanthurus lineatus
ACATGACTCCAAATCCCTCTAAAAACACTGTTAGTCCCTGCATGGACCCTTACTGGTGAACAGGATGGTGGAAAACGCTGACACAGTCCCTTGTGTAACACAGAGTGTCGTGTTTTTGAAGAATAACATCACAACAGATCTCTGCAGAAGGAAGACAGCTGCACGAGCTCGACATGGAGATCTGTTCAGAGTCACATCACTCATAACAACGCTGCTACAGACGAGGTTATCACACCGAGCTGTAGGTCTTTTAATAGGTAACAGTGTTGTAATTAAATGCTAGTGACCCGTTTGACCTGTGTGACCCGTTTGACCTGTGTGACCCGTGTGACCCGTGTGACCCATGTGACCTGTGAGCCGGCCTGTTTGGTACCTCGTGTTTGCAGTAAAGCAGCAGCAGGTTTCCAAAGGTGACCGGAGGGAAGGAGGGCTGCTGCAGCAGGAAGGCCAGTTTCTCAAACCCCTCTGACGGCTTCGAGTCCATGTTCACCAGAGCCTGGTTGTGGAGCGTCACCGGGTCCAGTTCCTGCCACAGTGCACACACACATCATCATATACAGCACAGGAGACGCTGCGTCATTCAACTCTGAAAAACTGTGTGGAGATTTTTTGGCTGCTGAGTCAGAAACATTCAGTTTCAGATTGTTTGTCTTCAGTAGGTTCATGACACACAAAGTTACCTGGTTTTGCATTTCCTTTTTCCAAATCTTTTCTCCATAATTCTTGCTCTACATTCCTCTTCTTACTCAACTGCACACTCATTCCTCATTCCTCTTTTCTTCTGTGAACATCTGACACTATTTAAGATGTTTCCCTCCTCCACGATTCCTGATTTCATTGATCTCTTTGTCACAAACTCTGCAGGAGCCTGATAACAACTCATTCATTAACCAGAGGTGTGGGAGCAGGAAAACTTAACTAAAACATGTAGGACAGGAAACACTGTTTCAGAGTAACATGTGTCAAAGAGATGTGACCTTGCTCACGCAGGATGAATATCTGGAATCATCTCTGTGTTGTGTGAACAAGAGATTTGTGACTCAAAGCTTTGATGACAGTTTTTTTCAGGGCAGTTCTGATTTCTACTCTCTTTTTCATCTCCTCTTCCTCTTTCATTCTTCTTTCACAGTTAAAGTAAAATTGATTTCATTCTTCTCGTCCTGACTCACTGCTGCCATATTTGTTATAAGTGTAATTGTGTTCCCATCTGGACTCTGACAGGATGCACTCAGCATTAAATTCCAGTAGGGGGCACTAGTTGCACACTCCTCTGACCTCTGTCTGTCTAAAAAGAGAGTCATGACTCAGTGGCAGGTACAAACCGGACTGAGGACGGTGCCCCATCTGTACATTAATTTTAATGAAGCAGTTTGAAGACGATAAAACTATCATCATTATCTCCATGTAAGCCTTCACACCTATTCCTCCGCTCTAATATTCTATTAATCTCCGTTATCTGCAGGCTGTGAGTGCGGCACGTCCAGGCAGCCTTAATTCAGATTATAACACAATACTCACTCACTGCCAAAGGGTGCCAAGAGTCCAGCTGCACACACACGCGTGCACACACACACACACACACACACACACACACACACACACACACACACTCTGTCAGTGGACATGTGGGGACAGTTACCTCCTCTGATCGGGGCGGCATGTCTGTCAAAGCCTCTTGAGCTGCTTTCACTGCAGGAAAACACAAGAAAACATCAGCAACTTTTAGTTTGAGTCTGTGTCAGTTTTTCTCTCACACACTTTTGTCTGCAGGATAAACACATTTAATAAAACCTGGAGCCCCCACACACAGTCTGCATGCTGTGAAAAAGGTAAATACAAACAGAATGAAATCATTTGCAAACACGGTGTGTTTACTGACAGTTTCACAAAGTGTCCTGAGTTCATGTAGCAACATCCTTTTTAAATCCATGTGTTTGACAAAGTGGTGAACTTTTGAAGAAGCTGCTTTCATGCCCAATCAAAATACTTTCACCTGTTTCCAACCTGTTCACCTCAGTGAGTTATAATCTCACAGTCTCTCTGCCTTTTAAATGTCGTCTCCATCACTGGTGTTCAAAGTGAAAGCTGCCCTTCAGTGTGAGATCAGTTACTGAGTAACTAAGTAATAATGTAGTCATGACTGTGAGTATTCTGAGTTTACGGGAACATCAGCGTGTTGACGCGGGTCACTGCTGGTGAGATGGGCTCTACTTTTTTTAAACTTTATTTCATGTAGGTCCATCTTAGTGACTCCTCATGCCTGAGGTGAGTTTCTGCTCTTCCGTCTGTCTGGTTGCGTTGTGGTTGTTTTCACTACTGATGCTATTTCAGCTGTTATCTGCTAATGTCAGACAGACTAAAAAAATCAAGCGCATTACTTCCTGCCCACTATTCTGCTTCCTTCTCATCTCTCTGCAAATCCTTCCACTTGTTCGTTTTCAGAGGCCACAAAGACCCTGAGTGAGGTTCTTACAGTTCTTCAGCTGGTACTGGATGGCGGCTTTGAGGTTGAAAGCTTCAATCAGGGCCGTCTGATGCAGAACCAGCGTGTTGCCCACACTGTGGACGTCGATTCCCTCCGTCGAGATTCCGACACTCAGCTCTGGCAGGCGGGAAAAGAAAGTGGGTCAAAGAAATCGTCCAAAACATGTAACACACACACACACACACACACACACACACACACACACACAAGTGTCTGCAGTATGAGTGCTGGAACATGACAGGCTGAAGTCAAAGTAAGGAACTGACACATAACAGTCTCCAATCAGCATGTTATTCTACAGCAACAAGAACAGGGTTTAAAAACATGAGAAAGAGGGCTGAGTTTGTTACCAGTTAAATTAACTTCAGCAGAGCAAACTCAGGTGTGGGTTAGGGGTTAGGGTGACTCACAGAAGTTTGGTTTTACCTGGATGTTCCCTGATCCCTCGATCTATGATCTCCTCGATGTATTTGAGGGCCTGAGTGTAGTTCTTCAGGCTGTAGTAACACAAGGCGATGTTGTAGGACAACGCTGACAGGAAGGAGCAGGAGGACAAACAGACAAGGATGGACTTTAATGGGACGAGTCAGTTTTTGAACACAATGCTGGTATGAAAGCAGTTTTTTTAAATTAGAAGGTGAAACTGAATCAGTGGATAAGATAAGAAAACAACACCAAGCATTTACTGTGTGTGTGTGTGTGTGTGTGTGTGTGTCTTTAGGTAACCACCTGGCAGGTATCCCAGCACTTGCATGGCAGACATGAACTTCTTGCAGGCCTCCTCGTACTTGCCATCCTGGTAAAGCAAACAGCCCATATTGTAGATGTAGTCTGGGTCGTCCTGAGGCAGCTGCTCCAACAGTTACTGTAGACACACACACACACACACACACACACACACACAAGCACACACACACGATTATATACAGTCTGACTGAGTTGCGAGTGTATGAATGTGTATGTTTGAGTGCAGATAACAATAAGTCAAAGTGCCACCATGTTAAACTGAGGGAGCATTATTTGTCTGTATAAACAGAATAAACAGATGATGTGTGAGAGCCAGTCACCTTGGCAGCAGAGTAATCTTCCTCACAATATTTGATGCAGGCTTGCAGCTTGACCATCTGTGTGTGTGTGAGGAAAAAAGAGACAGAGGAGTAAAACAGGGATGTGATTTCAGAGCCAAATGCTGGTTTGATTTTGGGGCAGAAACATAAGCACCAACATAAACTCCAGACTCTGATCTCACTGTCCTCTGTGATTCATTTTAATAATCACAAACTTGTTTTTCCACAATAACATCAGTCATGTTTACAAGAACATTATGTACACGATGCAAACTGTTTCTACTTTTATCATGCTGACAAGACAGAGTTCAAATCTACTTAAAGGCGACTCATTTTTACTTTCTGATAGTTAAAATCATTCCTCATTGCTGAGCTTCACAGATTTCTTCTTGTTTTGTTTGATTTATTGTGAATTTGTGATCTACTTGCATTAATTTAAATATTTCTATTGAGCAACAGCTCCCAGTGATGGAAGTGTTTGGCAGAAGGGGAAACAGGGTGAAAAAAATAATGCTAGAAAAAAATGTTCCCCAATTGCAAATTGAAAAGCAGAGATGGAAAACCTTCACCCAAAACTTTTATTTCCTCATGAAACAAAGCAGCAAGCCTGAGTCCGGCCGCTGAAAAGTTGTCATTTTGGAGATACTCAGTTTTCACATCATCGAGCTTGTGTGAACAATGTGCATGTTTGTGAGCATGTTTGTGTGTGTGTGTGCATATAACAACCTTGGTATGACTGCTGGGGTTGTCGAGCACAAAAGAGGCCTTGGTAGCCTCAGGATAAGAACCAGCTTTGTACAGGGACTGAGCATAGTACACCTTGTACTCCTCCACCTCCGGGTGCAGCTGGGTGAGCTGCTCGTAACACTCTGCAGAGCTTGTAAAATCCTGGACGTGACAGTAGCAGTAGCCCAACAAAGATAGCGCCGCCCTGGACTGAGACATGTTGAAAGCAAGAGAGTTAAACTGATGTTATCTTTATGACATTTGTAACGCTGGTAACATGAAGCCCGACTACACAGACGAGCACAGAATAACAATGTGCAGCTATTTAACTGCTGTTTGAAAGAGACACCTCTGGCATCTGGGAGACTGCAAAAAGTGTTTATCTTGTTTATTTTTTGTTTTCCCTTTTTAGACTTTTACAGAAAAAATGATGAACTCATTAATAAAAATACAACCCGTAGTTTTGTTGATTTAAAAAGCCATTGGTATCTTTGCTTGAAAAAATGAAATTTTCGATTGATTTTGATATCAAAATCCTTGCTGATCAATTTTTGGGTTGTTAATTAATTTATCAATTAGCTCCAGTTCATAATATCTCCAGTTAATATGAAAGAACACTCAACGACTTTTTGGGTCCAACATGAATGGAAGAAATACCAGCAGACATGTAAAAAAAAACATATTTTTCTACTAAACAGCACACTTTACAGAGGCGCAACACAATTTCACTCATACCTTGGTGTGTTTTTGAAGTTGGCCATTTAGGATGTAAATTGCTTCCACATACTGGCAGTCTTTAATCTGAAAGTTAGATTAAAGAAGAAAAATAACTGTGGTGGTTTTATAATCTGTATTTTTTTTTTATCAAACACTATATGCATCATCTTATTAAACGACCTGTCAGAGAAACGCTCATATTACAGTCAAGTTGTGCACTAAACTGTTTAAATTAAGCTGAATGCTTTGATGAATCCAACGTTACTGAGACATTCAACAGAAGCAAAACCGCAGCTAATCCTTTTATTTTAACGGCAAACACTGACGTTAATTTAGTTAGCGTAAATAATACATTTTCTAAGTACATGCAAGTCTATTAAGACATGGACAAACACATCGCAAAAAGTTATCTTAAATTTATTGTACGCTAAATTAATCAGCAGTTACTAACAAATCCAGAGTTGCGCTACCAGCATTGTGTATTTGTTTAAAGGCTGGAAAAATAAAAATAAAGATTTTTGCAAAGAGTTTCGGACAGCTTTATCCGCCGCACATCGCTAGCTTAACGCTGCGATGTGCGGCTAACTTCGACTAAAAACGACCCCCTCACCAGCCGGTAGATCGTGGCCGTGTACTCCCCGTCTTTTATAGCCGTCATGACTTCAGACGAGCAGTTTTAACGATTAAAACTAACTTTAATTGTTCTGCAGATCCAAACTCTTGAACGTTACAGCTAGCTAGCTTCTCTTCAGTGGATATGTGCTGTTACTTAGCAACGGAACTGGCCGGAAACTGAAACCGTGACTGACACGTGTGACAGCCAATCATGTTAGAGGAAGATTCTGCACGAGCCGCCTTTCTTTTTTCTTTTTTTTATTTCAACCTTTATGTGTTTGTGACAGAACTCTGTTAAACCGCCAATAACTTTACTTTAACTTCTATGTTCATTTATCATTTATCTTCATTTCTCTACTTTCCGAGTTAAATTAGTTAAATAAGCCTAAATTAGCAAATAATGCGATATAAAATATAAATATATAAAATAAAAAAGTAATAAAGTTGAACTTATTATGAATGCTACTTTATGCTTTTGCACAATTAAAGTTTCATTGTTGATTTCATTAAAAATTTTTTCTGTCTGTTTATTATTATGCTATTTCAGATTTTTTTGAGTTTTAAAGACAAACTTTCTTTCTTTCTTTCTTTCTTTCTTTCTTTCTTTCTTTCTTTCTTTCTTTCTTTCTTTCTTTCTTTCCAAGTTAGAAGTACAACCACAGGGTGTATAAACGTCCTATGATCTCATAAGTATTCAGGACGTGACTACATCCAAGGGTCACAGCGGAGAGGAATACCCACATCCACCCACACTCGTATATACAAACACGCACACACACACATGGTAGTCAAAACAGTTGAAACCGACCAATGTGCTGGAGCTTTGCCTCCAACCTAAACGACCATGTGCTGACCACCAGGCCCCCGTAATGATGGTGAAAAAAGGATGCTGTGTGTGTGTGTGTGTGTTTTTGTGTGAAGGCCCATTTGAAAGGAGGAGTGTGAGTTTTTTCTTTTGTGTGTATATGCATGTGGATGCATGCTTATGTACAGCAGGGGTGTGTGTTCTCTCTCTCTCTCTCTCTCTTTTCCTGCACTTTTTGTGTGGCTGTCACTGCCTTCTGTTGGAGCTACAGGGAAGCTTTGCTGTAGAGGAGCTTAAAAACAACAGGTACGAACTAATAACCCACAGGTATGTGCAGAGAGCAGCATTTTAATTAGGTATTTGAACTTTTGCTTTATTTTTTAATTGGTTCTCTGATCTTTTTTGCAGTTAAAAGTTCTTTTGATTGTATCCAAAGCAAAGCAAAAGTTTAAAAAGTGGTTATGGAACAGACTCTTGAATAGCTGAGCTGGAAAAAAAATCCTTTTTTAAGCATTGTTGCTGCTTTTAAAGAAAATATGACTCTATTCTTGCTGGATAAAAGCATGAGCATTATAACTGTAATGCATGCTTGAAATAAAACCAAACATTTATTGAGTTTGAGCATGAATTCGAATAAGGCATCGGCTGTTTAAATATTGAACAAACCTGAGAAATTCTGTAATTCTTTCATGTGCCTTTTTTTCACCACAGGGCCAAACTGATCTCAGGTTGAGTATTGTTGAAACTCATGAGATATTAGATGCTTACAAATGCAGAAACCCCTGAAAACGTGCAGAGGAGAGGCACATGTGCAGACTCTTTGTGGTCGTCTGTGTGTGTGGGCCTGTCTGGATGTGCATACTTCAGGGGTTTGTTCAATGCAGAACAATTTTTTGGCAGCTTGATTTAGTAAATTCTGACACCAGCATCATTTGGCTGTCTTTAGTATCCTGTAAAGCTTTAGTATGTTATTTAAAAAGGCTGATCACTGATCAATCAAAATACTTTTTTTTTTTTCCTGGGGACTATTTTCAGCAGCAGATTGATCCCTGTTTGATACTCTAGAGAGTATTTGTGGCAGCTGGATGGTGTGTGTGTGTGTGTGTGCAAATAAAGTACAGTGTGTGTGTTCATGGTGATGAAGAACAACAGTGTGGCTCACTGATGTGCTTTGATGTTTGAGGAGACTCACACTGTGATACACACTCAATACTTGTTAGTTTATACATTTTCTTTTGGTTTTACTTGTTAAATTTGTTGATAAGAAACAACAAATAAATGCGAGAATTTATCTTTAGGTGAAAGAAAGAGAAAATATCATAGTTGCCTTCATTATAAAGCCTGTGCATAGACGTAATATGACAGCACAGTTTGGCCAAATGTTAAGGAGCTCCAAACTTCAGAGATCCATGATGCATTTAATGTTGTCAGTCTGAAGAGTCACGAGGATTCAGTTTGTCACATTCAGTTCTTGAACTCACCAGCAGGTCTCATGTGAAATTCAAATATCGGAAATTAATTTCAACAAACTTTTTCAGGTTGACCAGTTGTATAGTCTACTGGAGCCTCTGTGTATTATTGTAGGTGTGTGTGTGAGGTTTTCTGTGGGTGTGTGTGTGCATCACTGGAACAAATATGAAGCTGCTGAGGTAGGTCGTACTCGGCATGTCTCTGCAGCTCCCCCCCTCAGTTTTCCAAGTGTCTCCGTCAGTTCATTTTGTGGATCGGCTCTCTGACTGCCGCTCACACTCATTCCTTAATGTGAGAAGACTGCAGGAGCTGCGAGTTTTGCCTCAGGGCTCCTTCTCCTGTTCCACCATCTGACACGCCTGGAAGACTTAGAAGTTGGTACTAAGAAAAGTTAGATTTCCTTTTCTCTGCTTTATTAGAAGTGATAAGCAGCGTGGTAGCAGAGCCGTGCAGGGTTTAACTCAGAGCTGAAGTATCGTGTAGTCCCTGCAGCCATCTGACTGAGGCTGAACCGAACAATATTTATAGACTAAATAAAGACTGACAGACAGAACTGAGAGGAGATCATGAGCTTCAGAGACAAAGGTCTGACTTTATGAAGACTGAAGCCAAAAAACAGGAGCTTGAATACAGGATGTATTTATATGACTGTTAATGAAATGAAAGTAAATTAACAAGAGACTCGCTCTGCTTCTTAGTAGTTTGACACTGATGACGATTTGAAAGATGCTGAAACATTATTGATGCAAATGAAAAATGGAATATCTGCAGTTCCTGCGTTAGGCTCAATTTTCTTTAAATATACAGAAGATCAGTTAATAAAATAACTGTATGCTGCAAAGTTTATGCAAAATGTGAATCAGAGCTCAACCAAAAATAACATGAAATTAAAAAAAAACATCTGCATGCACAACAACAAAGAGTTTTTTACAATTTAAATCCAAACCTGCGACAGCGTGCAGCTCTCTGCTTACACAGTCAGCAGACAGAAAACAACAGTCATTCATTTGAAACCTTGTTTGTGTCCGACACTCGCTCCCCTTTGAGCAGTGATTTGGTCTCCATTAAGTCCTGAGAAAAACATCTGCCTCTTCAGCTCTTCAGCTCGTCTCCAGCTGCGACTGTCTGCTGTTTGCAGTCGCTTACAGAGTTTATCAGAGCTGTTTGGTGAGAGATCAGGAAGGTGAGCTGAAAGATAGCAAAACTGTCCGAAGAACAGAAGGAAACGGCAGAGTTCATCATAATCATTTGTGGGTTAAACAGCCATGTGACCCCCTGCTGATCTAAAGAACGTCTAATACAACACGAGTAGAGAAAATGAATCTTCTTCTCTGTTCTGAAAAACTCTCATCATGGGGCAGCGGGACTTCATCATCCCTTGTCTTCCTCCAGGTGCTGGTCTCATCATGGCCCCCAAACTGAGCGTGCTGCTGCTTTTGCTGGCTGTTGCCACGGTTACGGTCCTGGCCCAGAGGCGACGCCCGACCTCGACGACCACCGATGAGTGGAACTACAGGGATGGCTGTGAGCACCCAGATTACTCTCTGTTTACTCTGGGTCCGAGTCAGGGCTGGTCATGATGGTGTCAGAGCTGGAGGTGAAAGATCACACTGCAACCTCGCTGCTCAGAGCAAACCTGTGTGAATGTCTCTTTGTTGTTATCTGAGGATTTACGGATCCTGCGGAGCTTTTGGTCTGCAGGAGAAGATGTGTGAAGGACGCAGACGTCCGACTCACGACTAAAGACAGAGTCAAAGTTCACTCAGTGCCTTTGACAGAGATGCTCTCCTCAGAGTTAAGCTAACAGTGTCTCTCCTTTGTGTTCCCATCATATAATCTGTGTTTTCCACTCCATGTTAATTAGCGAATGAGAGTGGCCCAGACCAGACCGAGCTGGCCTGAAGTCCGTCCAGACAGCCGTGAGACCAGATGCATCTAGCAGAGCAGATAAAAGATGATTCGTCTGGTTCACAGGCTGAAACTAATCACCTCCTGGCTTTAAGCTGTCAGAGTCCTCAGAAAGCAAAACAGTGCATTTCCCAAAGTATCACATTATGTCCTGTCATGATTGGTAAATTAATCAGCTGTTTTCATGGAGCAGCATTGACTTAAGTTTTGCTCAGATATGATTCTTTAGACTTATGAGCCTCCCCTGAGCCTGTCGGTGTGAAGCTGTCGGTGTGGCTCTGTGTTGTGTAATAACGGTGGTTTCACTCTTTGGCTCGCAGCTGAGAAGGTGAACATGCGCGGCGTCGCCAACCTGACTCAGATTCTGGACAACTGGAGGTTCGACATCCTGAATCAGATGAGAGGACTCCTGCAGAACGACCACCAGGCTCTCCTGCCAGACTACTCCAGGTGCTGATGGGAGCAGAGGGAGGGGCGCCCGCTGTGGCGTGGGCCGGGTCAGAGGTCACCAAAGGGTACTGTGTTAATGTAGTTCAAAATGAGCTCCACCTCCACCAGCTACTGCAGAAAAACCACTGAGTACTTTTACTCTGAATACTTCGAGTAATCTTTCCTGGCTGTACTCACATGTTTGATGTTTACATAATCTTACTCTCAGCAGAGTATTTGTAAAGTGTGGAGTCTGAAGTTTTCCTGCAGTAAAGGATCTGAATACGTGCAGTGCTGGTTTGCACGTTGCAGCTCACAGATGTAATTTTGGTTTTGGAAGTTTTCTGTCTCTCTGCTGTTAAACAGATCAGTTTCTGCTCCGTTTCCAAACAGCTTCTGGTTTGGCTGATGCTGGTTTCCAAGAACTAATAGAGAATCTGTTTATGGATCTGAGAGGAAACGCAGGACTGAAGACTGAATCAAACATCTGAAATCTGAACAAAACATCATACTTAAAGCAGAGTTTCTCAAAGATCACAGAGACTCTTCGACAGCATCAGTTTCAGCTTTTATGAATGTAACTAAACAAACTACACAAGAGGATCATATATGAACTTTTATTATCATATGTTTAAATATATATTATTAACATTTGTTCATTAAAACAGTGCATTTGGGCACATTAATGCAAGATTTAAAAATGTAAAACCAAATTCGCATTTTTGTCGCTTCATCAAAACTCATTCCTGAATAATAATTTAATAACATATCAGTGAAACTTGTTGATCCTGAAGCAGAAACAGGACGAAAGCAAAACCAGACAAAGATGAAAAGTAAGAAAAGTTTAAGTTGAGAGACCAAATGTAAAGCAAAGGCAGGAAACGAGGCTGCAGTTCTGTTTGTGTCACCGGGAAACAAAACGACGTCTCGGCCTCCAAACGGTGGGAAGAGGCAGGAAACTCCTGACTTCCTTGTGGAAAAGCCGAGCTGGTTTCCTTCACGCTGCACATCAGCATGTTGCTATTCTGACTTTTAAATGTGCAGTTTCTTGTGATGCCGTCGACCACAGAGTGAACCAAACAAACTGCCGCCTTTATTTTCAGCCTGAAGAAGAAACCAAATTCCTGTGGGGACTCTGAACGCACCGGCTGCTTTATTTCACTCATGTGGAATATTCTGTCCACTGAAAAACACAGGAGGACGAAGGCAGAAGTGACAGAAAGAAACCAATGTAAACTCTCAGTCCTCTCCCACAGATTTCATCCTTCTAACCTAAAAACCACTGAATCAGAACTTTAAACTCTCTGCAAAACATAAAGAAAACAAAACAGAATAATTTGTCAAACTTTTTTCACACATATTTAGTGTTTTAGCTCATCAAACTCACAGACTTTCGTAAATATTTTTTTAATTCTGAGTTTTAATGCAGTAAAACATTTCAAGCAAATTGTAACAGGAGCAACTAAAGACCTGGAGAGTCGAGTCCAAAAGCACCTGTGTGGATCATTCAGCAGGTAAACAGGTTCAACAGACAAACAAAAGGAAATCAAAAAAAAAAAACAGGCAGAAACAGAAAGGAAAGAGAGAAGAAAGTCAGAAACTCCTGATGACAGCGGTCCTCTGTGTGTTTCAGGATCCAGCCGCTGTCCGAGGCTTTGGACGACCTCTACAAGGAGTTCAACGCTCTCAAAGCTCACCTGGGCGACCTGACCGAGAAGTTCGCTGCCATAGAAACTTTCATCGACGAGGTGAAGGCCGAGCGCGCCAACGCCGGCTCCGCCCCCGCCTCGGCCCCGGCTCCGGCCCCAGGCGGCGTCCCCAGACAGCCGGGGAGGAGGCTGCTGAAGAAGAAGGCCCCCGCTTCCTCCTAACCAGCCAATGACGCGCTTATTCCATCCTGATGTTTGCTTCTTCTCGCTCTGTCTTTTGTCATCTGACCTGATGGTGGTTCTCTGAAACCAAAACCCTTTTTTTTAATGAAAATGTTCCCTACATGAAAGTTTTGCACTAAGAAACTCAATTTCAAACACTTAAATTTAAATTTAGAAACACAGAGAAAAATGTCTGTCACATAAACTGTGGAGCTTTAACAGAAACATTTATTCAGGGCAGATTATTTAAAAAAAGAAGATGTAAGTGGGCGTGTTGTCGAGGTTCAACAGTGTTCATTTGTGGTCATTTTTGTTCCAGATTAACATTTTGTTTGGTTTTCTGAATAATGTGATTGGTGAAGACAGACTGATAAAACATGCTTCTGTTTTAGACTTCTATCTGAAATCCCTTTATTCACTCCTCCCTCTAAAATAAACCGATAATAGTGACTGTGCATCTGTTAAATTTGATGCATTGCATTGTGGGATTGTCAGCAGAAAGCTCTTTGTAGCTGATGAGATGATTGATTTCTTTCTCTCTCACATTTGAAACTAACCGGCTGTAAAAACGGGGGATAAAGTATAAAGTTTGACCTCTCAGAACGTCGTATCGCTCTTAAACTCGACAAACATTAAACTGATTTAATTTGAATTATTTCAGCTCCTGTTGGCTGTTTGGGGGGTTAAATGGTCGTGCCGGCTGATTT
>JAPZDV010000009.1:1215522-1238975 GCA_029814665.1 Acanthurus lineatus
CTTCTCCACTCACCTCCATGCTCCTCCTCTTCCTACTCCTCCTCCTCCTCCTCCTCCTCCTCCTCCCCCTCCAGGTTGATTTCGCGGTGGAGGCTCTGGCTAAAGCCATGTACGAGCGCCTGTTTCGTTGGATCCTGGCCAGAGTCAACAAGACCCTGGACAAGAGTAAGAGGCAGTCGTCCTCCTTCCTGGGCATCCTGGACATCGCCGGCTTTGAGATCTTTGAGGTGAACTTTTTCAATTCTAAAGCGTTTATATGTTTTGTTTTGTCCCGTCTTGTTGTTTTCTGATCACCGTGTCTCCGTCCTCAGGATAACTCCTTCGAGCAGCTCTGCATCAACTACACCAACGAGCGTCTGCAGCAGCTCTTCAACCACACCATGTTCATCCTGGAGCAGGAGGAGTACAAGAGGGAGGGCATCGAGTGGAACTTCATCGACTTCGGCCTCGACCTGCTGCCCTGCATCGAGCTCATCGAGAGGCCGGTCAGGACGCACACACACAGGCACACACACACACACAAATAACTGCTCATTTGATAAGTTAAATTTATCATCCGACCGTCAGAATAGCATTTAGAATATGAAATGAGTGCTACGTATTACGAAATCATTTATAAGACTGTACAGTGCAAAACTCAGAAATAATGTAAATCTTTGAGTGTATCAGTCACTGCATCCAAACAGCTGGAGACAGTGAACACATCTGTGTGCTTCACTGTCCTGCAGAACAACCCCCCAGGCATCCTGGCCCTGCTGGATGAGGAGTGCTGGTTCCCCAAAGCCACTGACGTTTCCTTCGTGGACAAGCTGCTGAACACACACACGGGTCACTTGAAGTTCTCCAAACCCAAACAGCACAAAGACAAGCTCATGTTCAGCATTCTGCACTACGCTGGCAAGGTGAGCGGTCCTCCTCCACTGCTGAAAATAGTCCCCAACAATGGGACGGTTCCTCCTGTTTGATGAATAACAAACACTGTGAGCAGCTGTTTCTAATGTGATTGAGCCTATTTAAAACTGTGAGGTGTTTTTTCAAAGCTTTTTGTCTTCAGTAGAGCCAGAGATCAGAAGTAAAAAACTACTGACGTACAGATTCAACGCTGCTGGTCTTTGAACACAAGAAAAAACACAAGCTCTGTTATTTGATTTTCCTGTCATTTTTAACAAACATGGCTCCTGAACACATCTCCAGGTCGACTACAACGCAGCCAACTGGCTGACGAAGAACATGGATCCTCTGAACGACAACGTGACGGCTCTCCTCAACAACTCCTCCAGCAACTTCATCCAGGACCTGTGGAAGGACGGTCAGTCCCACGTGTCCACATTCACGCTGTAAGCCTCCTGCCATGTTGACCAGGTGAGGTCTGACTCTCTGTGTTTCACCTGCATGTCAGTGGATCGAGTGGTGGGCTTGGAGACCATGACCAAGATGTCGGAGAGCTCGGCGCCCACCAAGTCCAAGAAGGGCATGTTTCGCACGGTGGGTCAGCTGTACAAAGAGTCTCTGAGCAAGCTGATGACCACGCTGCACAACACGCAGCCCAACTTTGTCCGCTGCATCATCCCCAACCACGAGAAGAGGGTGGGTCACATGGGTCACAGCAACCAAACACTCCTCATGTCCCAGAACAAGTTCACTTTATTGTGTTTGAGCCCCCCCACAGTCTGCAGAGAGGAGTCCAGGTTTGTTCATGTATTCAGTGTTTGTGTGTCTGCTGCTGTGCTGCAGGCGGGGAAGATGGACGCCCACCTGGTGCTGGAGCAGCTCAGGTGTAACGGCGTGCTGGAGGGCATCCGCATCTGCAGACAGGGATTCCCAAACCGCATCGTGTTCCAGGAGTTCAGGCAGAGGTGAAGAGCTGTGCCACAACATGTTTTATGCTGTTACATTTCTTTAGATGTATTAATAATTAATAACATGATTCAGTGTTCTGTTAATATCTTTATTCATAGCAAATATTATCTGGAACAAAATGAGCCTCCACATGTTTTCAGATAATCATCTCAGGAATTATCATCAGCTTGGTGAATGTAATTTATAGAGAATTAACAATTGCAGACAGTAAAGTTAAAGTGTTTTAGCCATTAATTTAACCTCCACGTTGTAGTTCCTGACTGTGACCACTAGAGGGGAGTGAACTCCACCTGCATCAAGAACAAAATACAACCATCCAAACTTTTTTAAAACTTTAAAACAAATTAACTAAAAACATCAAGTATATAACATCTGGTTCTTTCAAGAATGTTAACAGAGCAACTTTCAAATCAAGTTTAATTTTGGAATAAAAGCTTTTGATCAACCATGTTTGCATTTTTTATCCTTTTCTCAGTTTAATCACACCTGTTTGTTTCGTCACAGACACCTGGTTTAAAGAGTTTAGTGTAGTTTGTGTGACTCTGTGTGAATCTGATGTCACAGTTTGGTGTAGTTTGTGTAACTCTGTGTGAATCTGATGTCACAGTTCAGTGTGTTTCTTGTCTGCAGGTATGAGATCCTGGCTGCTAACGCCATCCCCAAAGGCTTCATGGACGGGAAGCAGGCGTGCTGTCTGATGGTGAGCAGGATCAGACATTCATGCACTGCAGATCACTGCTGATACGGTCTTCAGTCTGAATGATGGTCCAGCATGATCCGCATCAGTGTTACAGACCTGCAGACAGACCGTGTTAACAGGATATGAATATAAATTTATGTCCTGTCACACTGGAGTTGCAGGAACCAGAAGTTTATATTTTTCCCTTTAAGAAACTCGTCGCTCTCCTTCCTTCTTGTCTCCTCCTCTCCTCCAGGTAAAACACCTGGATCTGGATCCTAACCTGTATCGTATTGGTCAGAGTAAGATGTTCTTCAGGACAGGAGTTCTGGCCCAGCTGGAGGAGGAGAGAGACCTCAAACTGACCGTCATCATCATCGCCTTCCAGGGACAAGCCAGAGGCTTCCTGGCCCGCAAGTAAGAGGAACCCACCGGCTGAGGTTTCTGAACAAAGAGCATCCGACTTCCTTTTTGGGGTCCAGAACTCAAAATGACCTTTTGCATCTTTGATGATCTATGTCTCTCATTTCACACACACACACACACACACACACATGCAGGTTTACGCGAGCTTGCTCATGATCTCACACGGTGTTTTTTCAGGGCTTTCAGTAAACGGCAGCAGCAGCTGAGCGCCATGAAGGTCATCCAGAGAAACTGTGCCTGCTACCTCAAACTGAAGAACTGGCAGTGGTGGAGGCTCTTCACCAAGGTTACACGCACACACACTCACACACACGCACACACACACTCAGACACTCACTTTCACCAACCTTCATGTTCATTTTGTGCAGTTTGACACAAAGATACTGAGCCAAGTCTTCCATCAGCATGTTAGAGTAACTTTTCCATATAAGCTGTTTCTCAAAGTTTTTTTTATCCATTTATCATTTCCTGTAAATGACATTAAACCATGACCTGTGTGTGTGTGTGTGTGCGGTTCAGGTGAAGCCGCTGCTTCAGGTCACCAGACAGGAAGAAGAAATGGGTCAGAAAGAGGAGGAACTGAAGGCAGCCAAAGAGATGGCAGCCAAGACGGAGGCTGAGCTGAAGGATATCTCCCAGAAACACACGCAGGTGAAACAAACTCACCTTTTAATCCGCTTTTTTACCGTCAGAGTTCGTTTCCAGCGGTGACAGAAGTGTCTGTTTGCAGCTGATAGAGGAGCGAGCGCAGCTGGAGATGAAGCTGCAGGCAGAGACGGAGCTGTACGCCGAGGCAGAGGAGATGAGGGTGCGACTGGAGGCCAAGAAGCAGGAGCTGGAGGAGGTGCTGCATGAGATGGAGGCTCGGCTGGAGGAGGAGGAGGAGCGCAGCCTCAACCTGCAGCAGGAGAGGAAGGACATGGAGCAGCAGCTCCAGGTGGAGTCACATTTTTGTCTTATTTTCATTTTTAATTTCATTTATATGAACCTTCCTTCAAGAATACAGAGTGTTTACCTTTCAGAGCATCAAAAAACAAATATATTCTGCTTTTTTACACTTTAACATTTAACATTTAGTCTATAAAATTACAGAAAATAGTGAGAAAATTGTAAAAAGTCCCAAAAAAATGTCACATTTGTCCAGAGCTTGAAGAATAATCTTCAGATTTGTAGTTTTGTTCAACCAAAAGTCTAAAACCGAAACATTTTGTATTTGCAGAGACATGAAACAGATGCAGCAAAGCCTCAAATCTGAGAATCTGAAAAGCAGAAAGTCTTTCTGCCTGAGAAGATCCACGATTAAATGTAGAGAAGCTAGAGAATTTATACAATGACGAGTTAACAACATTAATTATTAACACAATCACCTGCACATTGTCGTCTTAATAACTGCTGTCTGTTAAACTTGAGCAGGACTGCGCATAAACGAGTCTGATGTTCATATGTTTCATGGTTTGGTTCTTCTCCTGCACCTGAGCTTCAGGTGCAGTTTTAGATTTGTGTTTGTGTATTTTGACCTTCTCACACCTCACACGGTGTATCTGTGCAGCTCATGGAGGCTCACATTGCTGAGGGGGAGGACGCTCAGCAGAAGCTGCAGCTGGAGAAAGCGGCTGTGGAGGGAAAAGTCAAGAAACTGGAGGAGGACGTTCTGCTCATGGAGGACCAGAACAACAAGCTGCTGAAGGTTTGAAGGTGCAGTTTGGTCCGGTGATGCTGCTGTCTAACACACACTGAGCTCACATGCTCTGGTGTCTCTGTTTGCAGGAGAGGAAGCTCCTGGAGGAGAGGATGGCAGATATGAGCTCCAACCTGGCGGAGGAGGAGGAGAAGTCCAAGAACCTGACCAAACTCAAGAGCAAACACGAGTCCATGATCTCCGACCTGGAGGGTCAGTCAGCTTAACCAAAACACTCTGCTCACATCGTGACATTGAGGTGAGACGTTTGTATGAAGAGTCTGTGTGTGTGTTTGTTTGCAGTGCGCTTGAAGAAGGAGGAGAAGGGTCGTCAGGACATGGAGAAGGCCAAGAGGAAGGTGGAGGCGGAGCTCCAGGAGCTCCAGGAGCAGCACGCCGACCTACAGGCCCAACTGGACGAGCTACGAGCCCAGCTAGCCGCCAAGGAGGAGGAGCTGCAGGCGACACAGGCCCGGTACACGAGTCCAAAAATCAAACACTTCTTACCATCACAGCGACGCTCTGACGCCCCCAAGAGCCTGTGAAGGAGTGAATCTGCTGAAGTTTATCCTCAGGGGGGCGCTACAGGACAGGTCATGCAGGGGGAGCAGAGTAAATTTCATCCCCATCTGCCTATGAAATTAAGTATCATCTTGAGTCCAAAGGGGACACTTGGTGTTTAGCGCTGTGTTACTGAAAAAGCTAAAAGATCACTAAATCCAGTGAGGACCACAGAGGTCAGAGGTCACAAACTGTCAGGAGCAACATTCTGGAGGGAAAATCCTGTTAACAAAAAGTAATGAATTAAAAAAAAAATAATTTCAACTTTAAAAAACAACTAAACAAAGAAGGAAAATGACTTAGCACGTGTCCTTAGCATACTCAAGCTAACCCTGCCTGTTCGCTGCCTGTGGTTCTCCTCAGAGTCCCACACATGCTCTTCAAGAACAGTTCCCCTCACAAAACAATGAGAAACCTTTAAATAAGAAGAGGCTGATGTAAAGAAATCAGAGACTGTTTGAGTGTGTTTGTGTCCACAGCTTGGACGACGAGAGCAACCAGCGGGGGGCGGCGGTGAAGCGGGTTCGGGAGCTGGAGGTCCTGCTGTCAGAGCTGCAGGAGGACTTGGAGGCGGAGAGGGCGGCCAGGGGGAAGGTGGAGGCAGCTCGGCGAGATCTGGGGGAGGAGCTGAACGCTCTACGCAGCGAGCTGGAGGACAGCTTGGACACGACCGCCGCCCAGCAAGAGCTTCGGTCTGTACGAGCCGTGGCCCCCAAACGTTTGTCCAACAGGGGGCCCCTTTTTCTCTCACTGAGTAAACTGGGATAAACGACCTCTGACTGAGTGACATAATGAAAAGATATTTCACATTAAAATCAATGCGTTACAACAAACAACAGCAGCAGAGTGAATGATAAACATTAAAATCCACCTGTAAACAGAATTAGTGAATGCACCACCTGCAGTTAGGATTGTTGTCATGGAAACAGGCAGGCTTGTGTACATTCTGAACACAGTTGCAGGCGTGAAGGACAGGATCGAACAATCCAGCTTACATGGCCACTATTTCAGGGTAAGATACAACATTTGAGACGGTTAGGACACAGAAACGAGTTCAGGAACTGCCTCTGTTAATTTTTATAATGAGATATTTTTTTTTTACTGTGTTTGAAATGAAACACTGGACAGGAAGTCAGGACAACTTCCTCTCTCCAGTGAGGCTCCAGGTCTTCAGGTTCATTTCTTAGAAAAATCTAAACTTAAAAAATAACAGTTTGATTTAGTTTTTATCAACATTAAGAGTGAAATGCTGAAGTTTATTCCTGTTATCTATTTTTTTTTTTAAAAAACAATAAAAAATTCTTTGTAAAACTTCAGTCGGATGAGTTTGTTAGCAAAGTGCAGGTGTGACAACTGCAGGTCTTTGCTGAAACAGTTGATGAAGCTAAGCCTCAGTTTTGTACCAGTTGCATAATAAAGTGTCTGTAGGCAGATAGTTGGACAGATTTAGTGGGTGAATAACTGCATCTGAAGGTCAGAGTTTTTCAGAGTAAAGTACAAATCTGTAATAATTTAGTCTGAGAGCAGAAACTCTGGTGGGTGAAAGTAAATAAGAGTGTCGTCTGCCTAAAAGTGGATGTTTAGGAGCCAAATCTTCGGGCTGTGCCGCTGTTGGACGTGTTGTGTTGATGTCTTGTGTACGTGACCATCAGGGCGAAGCGTGAGCAGGAGGTGGCCTCGCTCAAGAAAGCCATGGAGGAAGAGGGGCGGAGCCACGAGGCCCAAATCCAAGACCTGCGTCAGAAACACGGTCAGGCGGTGGAGGAGCTAAACGAGCAGCTGGAACAGGCCAAGAGGGTGAGTTCAGCTCGTTACACGCTATTTGTAGTTTTGTTCTAATGTTTGGTCGAGACTTTGAGAAGGTTTTAAGATCTCTAACCAAAAGCTGATGCTGCACAATAAAATTTATTTTGTGGCTCTGACAGAAATTAGAAATTTAACAGTAACATTTTTTCAAGAAATGATGTCCTCATTACTCTGAAAAATCCTCAGAATACAATTTAAGCAACTTATTTTAGGGACTACAGCTGCAACTGATGGTATTTTTTTTTATGATCAATTAATCTTCTATTTTTCTTTCAATTAATTCTTCTTCTTTTTTTATGTCAGAGATAAATTTATAGATCTCAGAGTTGAATGTGACATCTCTAAGCTGCTAGTTTCATCAGTCCAACAGTAAAAAACTCTTTAAAAAATCTCAAATTTGAATGGACTTTGAATTTTTTTTGAGTTTTTGATAAATGAAAAAATTAAACGGTCACTTGATTATCGAAACTGTTTGGCGACTGCATCTTCAGAAAGTTTCAAAAATATTACTTGAAAAATTCTTTAAAGTTGAATTCTTGGTCTCTTGCCTCAGGTCAGAGCCAGTCTGGAGAAAAGTAAGCAGGCTCTGGAGAAGGAGTCGGCAGATCTGAGCGCCGACCTGCGATCCCTCGCCAACGCCAAACAGGACATGGAGCACAAGAAGAAGAAGGTGGAGGCTCAGCTCAACGACCTGCAGTCGCGCTTCAGCGATTGCGAGCGTCAGAGGAACGAGCTGGGAGAGCGGGTGTCCAAGATGACGGTCAGCTGAGTGTGAAATTATTTCAAGTTGATCCGGTTGAAAAGGAGCCAGAAAAAGTGATCAGAGGTCAAAGCGACACACTTGAGAGTTCACTGTGAACCTTTTCACCCTTCTCTCTCTTTTCTTTTCTCTCTCTTCGTTGGTTCCAGGTCGAGCTGGACAGCGTGACGAATGCACTGAACGACTCGGAGGGAAAGAACATCAAGCTGAGCAAAGACGTCTCAACCCTGAACTCGCAGCTCCAGGACACTAAGGTGAGAAACATCCAGTCTGTGGATCGCACGCAGGTTTTCCAAAAGTTAACCCAGATCTGACCTCTTAACCTTTGCCCCAATGGACAAAAACAAGAGTCTGCAGCCCCGTTAGCAGCTCTGTGACGCTGAACTTTGCTTTGCTGATGTTAAAAACTTCAACATGTTGATGTTTCGCACATAAACTTCTTTATGTTCCTTCTAGCATTTGCTAACATTCACTGATTAGCCCACAGTCCAGGCTGGTTTTTAGTCATAAATCAAACAATTAAATAATTGTACATTTTGACCTGATGGTGGCGCTAGGAACCACCAGTCAAAGTGATTTCAGATCATCCTGTGAGGACAAAGAGCCAAATTACAAAGCGATCAATCTGATAGTGGTGGATGAAGCAGTGCTGCCATAAACAGACACCTTTCTCCTCATAACCTCATGTCCTCATGTCCTCATCTCCTCATGTCCTTATGTCCTCATGTCCTCTTGTCTCATCGTCTTCCTCCTGCAGGAGCTGCTGTCAGAGGAGACCCGTCAGAAGCTGAATCTGTCCGGACGTCTGCGGCAGATGGAGGAGGACAGAAACAGCTTGATTGAGCAGCTGGAGGAGGAAACAGAGGCCAAGCGGGCCGTGGAGCGGCAGGTCTCCAGCCTCAACACGCAGGTCAGAAACTTCAGCCGTTTAAAATCAGACAGCTGCAGTCAAACAGCAGTGGTTTTTTTTACCCTAACTGAGACATTTTAGTAGAAACGTGACATTAAGCTCTCATTGTTTGCTCCTCTGTCAGCTGTCTGACTACAAGAAGAAGCTGGACGAGATGTCTGGGATGGTGGAGATGCTGGAGGAAGGGAAGAAGCGGCTGCAGCGCGACCTGGAGGCGGCCAACAATGAATACGATGAGAAGGCTTCTGCCTACGACAAGCTGGAGAAGAGCCGCAGTCGCCTGCAGCAGGACCTGGAGGACGTTCTCATGGACCTGGACAGCCAACGGCAGCTTGTCTCCAACCTGGAGAAGAAGCAGAGGAAGTTTGATCAGGTCTGATTGAGACTGAGACTGCTGAAGCTTCAGATAAACTTTAGAGAGAATTGATTTATGATTTATATTCGATCAAACAGCAGAAATCCTTCTTTAAAGGGGCTCTCAGTGAAGATGATGTTCATTTCACATGCTTCTCCTTCGTCCCTGATGTTGGTCAGATGCTGGCGGAGGAGCGTGCGGTGTCCTCAAAGAACGCAGAGGAGCGCGACCGAGCCGAGGCCGAGGTGAGGGAAAAGGAGACGCGGGTTTTGTCTCTGACCAGAGCGCTGGACGACAGCCAGAACGCTCTGGACGAGGCGGAGAAGACCATCAAGGCCCTCCGAGTTGAGATGGAGGACCTCATCAGCTCCAAGGATGACGTGGGAAAGAGCGTAAGAGGAAACGTCCCAAAGAGACCGAAGACTTTTCTTTCATTAGAGAAGTGAACATCATACCTGATTTCTTCTTCTCTTCATCCTCCATCAGGTCCATGACCTGGAGAAGGCCAAGCGTGGCCTGGAGGGCATGGTGGAGGAGATGAGGACACAGATGGAGGAGCTGGAGGATGAGCTGCAGGTCGCTGAGGACGCCAAGCTGCGTCTGGAGGTCAACAGTCAGGCCCTGAAAGCTCAGCATGATAGGGAGCTGCATGCCCACGACGAGATGGGCGAGGAGAAGAGGAAGCAGCTCCTCAAACAGGTGGAGAACAACCTGCTGCTGAGGAGGTTCTGAATGAGGTGTTGAGGGTTGGAGCTCGTACAAACATAATGAATAACTGTCCTGCTCACCTGTTCTTGATCTCCTGTTGCTTCGTCAGGTGCGTGAGCTGGAGGCGGAGCTCGAGGAGGAGAGGAAACAGCGTGGTCAAGCTTCAGGCAGCAAGAAGAAGCTGGAGGGGGAGCTGAAAGACATGGAGGACCAGCTGGAGGCCACCAGCAGGGGGCGTGATGAAGCAGTCAAGCAGCTCCGTAAACTGCAGGTCAGCAAACACTCTGACGCAGATGTTCTTCAACCTTCTGTAACTTTGCTTCCCATAATGTCCAGATCTTCACTGTGGTCACTCAGCCAACAATAAGAGCTCCTGTGACCTCCTGTGTCTCCTCAGGGTCAGATGAAGGACCTGCAGAGGGAGCTGGAGGACTCGCGTGCAGCCCAGAAGGAGGTGCTGACCTCAGCCAGGGAGTCCGAGCGCAGATCCAAAGCCATGGAGGCCGACATCATCCAGCTGCATGAGGTGACGTCCGTGATGCCTTCACTGACTTCAGCATCAGAGTAAAAGCTTGTCTTTAACTGTGATGAACCATCAAACGTTTGGTTTTGCAGCTGGGCTCAACCACGAACCCACAATGCACTTCTTCATGCGCTCCGATGAGGATTTTTACTGATTCTGTTTCATTTAGCTTTGATATCATGTTAATTTGTGGGGGTTTTTCTTCGTCACCATCAACTTGCGCTGTCTGTCCCCCCTCCTGTCTGTCTGTCTGTCCAGATGTTGACAGCAGCTGAGAGAGTTCGTAAGCAGGCGGAGACAGAAAGAGACGAGCTGGCTGAAGAACTGGCAAGCAACTCCTCCGGAAAGTACGTGTCCCGTCTCATCTGTGTCCATGTTATTAACAAAGAGTGACAAAGAAAAGTAAAAGAAACTTCACTTTGTAATAGAAAGTGAAAGAAGAGAGGAAAGACTTGTAGAATGATGTTTGGACCTTCAAACTAAAAAAACATGGAGCCAGTAGATGGGGGGGTTTAACGGGGAGGGTAAGAAATGTTTATTCTTGTGAGTAAAAAGCCGATAAATCAGCAATAAAATTGAAATCTCATCTCTTACTTCCCCTCACCTTCTCCTCCTCCACCTCATCTCTCCATCCTCCTCCTCCACTGTCCAGATCACTGCTGTTTGATGAAAAGCGTCGTCTGGAAACTAAGATCAGCCAGCTGGAGGAGGAGCTGGAGGAGGAGCAGGGCAACGTGGAGAGCCTCAATGACCGCCTGAGGAAGAGCCAGCAGCTGGTAGGTCCAAGTTGGACCAGAGAGGCTTCAGTCCGGACTGAACGGGTTTTATTAGGACCAACCACAGGAGGTCATAACATGAGAGATGTAGGATTTGTGAAGCTACGAGTTAGCATGGGAGCTACGTTCCTCTCTGATTCTTCTCTGGGTTTCGTAGGTGGAGCAGGTGGGTGCAGAGCTGGCAGCGGAGAGGTCCTCCTCTCAGAGCAAGGAGGGGTCCAAGCAGCAGCTGGAGAGACAAAACCGAGAGCTGAAGGCCAAACTGCAGGAGCTGGAGGGCCAGGGCCGCTCCAAGCTAAAGTCCTCTATCGCCGCCCTGGAGGCTAAACTGAGAGATGCTGAGGAGCAGCTGGAGATTGAGAGCAGGTAATTCATTCATAACATTTCACCTGTGCAGCAGAGAGGCTGCTGAAGCAATCTGCAGTGTAAGAAAAGGGTGAAACGGTGCTGTTGTGCTGGCTGTGTTGCACAGAGAGCGTCAGGCCGTTTCCAAGAACCTCCGTCAGAAGGAGAAGAAGCTGAAGGATCTGACCGTCCAGATGGAGGATGAGAGGAAGCAGGCGCAGGAGTACAAAGACCAGGTAACGCAGGGTGATGTCAGCGTGACGTCTCAGTGCCGTGGATCAGGCTTCTACACCTGAGAACGTTTGTCTGCTCTGTGCAGGCGGAGAAGGGCAACGGGCGGGTGAAGCTGCTGAAACAACAGCGGGAGGAGGTGGAGGAGGAGCTGCAGCGCATGACAGCGGCTCGCAAGAAACTGCAGAGGGAGCTGGAGGAGGCCAACGAGGCCAACGAGACGCTCAACAGAGAGGTGGCTACACTCAGGAGCAAGCTGAGGTACGCCGGGGGGACGGGTGGAGCTGTGGAGGAGGTGTGGAGGAGATGGAGCACGTAGATGTGGAGTGATTAGTTTGTGGTGTGAGGCAGAAGGAGAGTTTGAGTTACGATGCAGGAAGTTTGACGTGAATAACTTGTGTTGTGTTTCTGTTTCTGTCTGTGACTTTAAAACGGGATCTTGTGAAGGCTGGAGTTTAGTTTCATAACATGAAGGATCCGTTGGATCACAAGAGATCACAGATCCTGATCGTAGTCCGTCAGGTTCCTCCTGCAGTAATGAACATTGTACTGTTGTGATGGTAAAAAAAAAAATACCTGAAATTCTTGGTGATGAAACTTTTTTTAGCGTCTGAGAGAAGAACTGAAGGCACGAGATCACTTGTGATTTTACATTTCTTCTTCCTCCTTTCATTTCCTGTCTCACACCTGTCTCACACCTGTCTCACACCCGCCCTCAGACACTACTGATCTGCACACTGTCTGCAAAGCTTCTTGGGAAATTTCTCCTCTTTTTAATCCCCCCATCGCCCTCCTCATCCCTCCAGTTTACACCTGCTGCAAGATTTCAGGGGCTTCAACTTTTTTTTTTTGTTTAAATCTTGCTTTGCAACAAGTTCTCGCTGCTCTCTGTTCCTCCTGTCCTTCGTCCCCTTCTGACCCCCCTCTTCCTCCTCTTTCTCTTCCTCCTGATGTGTTGGGTGTTACCAGGCGTGGCGGCGGGGAGGCGGCGTTCAGCAGCCCCGGCTCTCGCAGCAGCACCGGCGGCAGCAGCATGAGGAGCCTGGGGCTGGGGGGGTCCGTCAGCTGGAGGAGCAACATTAAAGAGAACTCAGTGGAGGCGCAGGAGGAGGAGCCACGTTCTCCGTCCCCCCCAGCCAGCACCCCACCTCCGGAGAGCAGCGGGGAGGGCTTCAGCTTCTCTGAAGAAGAAGAAGAAGAGTAGAGGACCGCGGTCAACAATGTGATGAGAATAAAATGGGAGAAATCTGTTCCAGAAACAAATTTATGCTTTTAATTTGAAAGATTTCTTTAAGGAAAAAAGTGAAGAAGTCTCCTTTCCACAACATTGTTCATTTTAATTTGAAATTTTAGGCAAATAAACGTTTCACCTCGCTGCTGTGCTGCTTCTCTAACTGAGTTTAATCTTCTTCTCCTTTAAAACATGAAATAAAACTCAGTTCATTCAGACCGAAGTGTTTTACTGAACTGAGAATCACTGCTGAAATAACCCAAATTTAAATCTGATGACAGATTCTGCTCTGCCATTTTATTGAAAATGTAGAATTTTTCTCGGGTCAGAGCTTTTATCACATCGTGTGACTTCTGTCCTTCTTTCTGCATCAGCTGTTTAAACCAACATGTTTGTTTAGATTTCTCTGGTTTCAAACTGATTGAATCCAAATTGATTGAATCCCGGCATGTAAGTACATGATTACTGTAGTACTATAAAATTATTTCCACAATAAAACACAGCATCTGGAGTTTGAGCGCCAGTTTTTTAAAATGTTTTGTGAAGGAAAGAAAAAAAGTAACCATCATTTCAATTGTTTGTGGAATAATTTAACATATAATTTATGTGACTTTAATATATTTATCTTTATTTATATCCAGGTAGTTTTAAATTATTCTCTTATAGAAATTCAGTTCTTCAAATCTCAGTTTGTGAATCAAAGAGCTTGTTTCTGTTCATCCAAAAAATAGTTTCTGAGACTTTTCTAACCGTCAGAATGAAAAAATGCTGCTCGTGTTGTACGATAGAAAAGATTTTTCATCTGTTTCTCAAGTAGCGATTAATTTTTCTGTCCTGACAGAAGAAACAAGTTAAAAATCTTTTTTGAATTAAGCAGCAGATTAAATGTTTTTCATCCAAAACAGTAAGAAGATACTTAAAGAACTCTGAAAATAAACAGGAGTTTGTTAACTCGTATTCAAACTGAGGAGGACGTGAAAGAAATCTGCATCACATCGTATAATAAGCAAACCTGCAGTTTCCACTTACTAACTGCGCCTGAACGCACCTTTAAACCAGCAGGACGTTTAGCAAAAAACAACATTGTGGGTTTATTTTTTGGAACATGAGACGCTTTGCTCCTGAGAGACACAAACCGGGGCTCCATCGACCCTTTGTGCACTTCCTCTGATTATTTTAGAGAGAAATCTTTTATTTATTTGGACCTTAATGTAAAACTTCTCTGTAAGCAAACTGCTGTATATTCATGATGAGTTTAGGCCGTGTGACACACAGACACACAGTATGTAACTAGAGAAACTTTCTGCTTTGTGAACCATTCAAGTGCAAATAAAGTGCAGCCAAACCCTCACAGGTGTGACGCCTCGGTTCTTCCACCTTCAAGAAGGAATCACACAATTTCATTTGTACATTTCAAGTTTTATTGCTTTTCAGAAACACAAGCAGCACTGAAGACGAACAGAGCAGAGCATGTGAGCATCAGAGTGCTCTTCCAGACTCACATTAGGCAGGAAAAACGTTCACACACTGACCTTTGACCTTTACACTGAAGGTCAAGTCTGCCGCTGTTGTTTAGTCGCCCTGAGCAGCTAATTATAATTCATCCTGCCTACAGACTCGACTGTACCTCCACCTACACGTGACCTACGTCGGTACAGTTAAAACACTACAAGTCAAACTATTACATTCTTTTTAACATAAAACACAAGTAGCCTTCACTGAAGTTTTCACGTCTCCTCACTAACAGGAGACGTTTCCTTTTTTCACTCCTGGACAGACAGAAGTAGATCTCTGTGGAGGGATTCTCCACAGTCCGAAGCTGCCTCCTCTGCTCAGCCGTGCAACTCTGGAACACAAATATAAGGCTGAAAAGGCATCATGTATCAAAGTATTGAACAAACGAACACCAACAGAAGATTATTTCCTCTCTCAGCTTGTAAAGTTTTTAAGTGTGAAGGCTTGTGGCTTCATTCAGACCAGGTTCATAGATGTGTCCAATAAAGCTGGATATTTCCAGTATACATGGTAGTGTTTGGCCTGATGGAGGCGCTAGAGTAAGGCTGAGGCAGGTAACAAGGATCCACTGAGGACCACGAACATCCACAGGAAGTAACTGACAGGGTTAAAGGTCATGTGACCAACCAGAGAGGCCAATCCTGACATTATTTATGGATCCATAAAAAAAAAAGTTCCTCCTGTCTGAGCTGTTTTACGTCTCCTTTAGTTTCTAATCAGCCTGATCACATCATTTACTGTCAGGAGTTACAACATTTAACATTCTGTTAAACTTCTCATAAACTGTTAATAACTGCAGGTTATCGTTCAACAGTTCTGACTCAGGATCAGAAACTTTGGGGTAAAAAAGTAAAACATGCCAAAGTTTATTTGGCAAAGCTGTTATTTCCATATTTAATCAATACTGTAAATTTTCCTGATGTCATGTTTAAGATGATTTTTATTATGTTTACGAGGCAAATTTAAAGTTCACACGTCATTTAAGGGATGAAGGCAATATTTTAGTAAATCTAAGAACTGGCTCGGACTCCACTGATGCTGAATGTTGGAGGACCAAAGCCACAAAAACATCTTCAATGAAACCTGAATGCAAACAAGTAAAGAGCAACAAAAAAATGGACTTTTCCTAAATGAAATTCTGCTTCCATCTCACACATTTAAGGGTTAAGCAGTTCAGCAACAGAGGTGCTGCTTCCTGTGACGCTGATCTCAGTCGTACATGAAGGGAAAGTCATGAAGTTCAGTGAAGTTCAACTCAAAAGTGACTCAAACTGAGTCCAACATGCTAAAAGCTTCAGAGCTGCAGAGATGATGCTGATGAACAGATAAGGCAGTTTGATGATGAAGAACCGTTCCATGACCACTAGATGTCAGCATTCAAAACCGTCTCTTTTGAAAAGCACCTGAATGAAAAAATCTCAAACATCTGAAATGATCAAGACTGTGATGAACCTCGTGCATGTAGGTCTTCAGCAGGTGACAGTACGGATGTTTGGTGAATCTGGGCAGCAGATTGTGCATGTGGGTTATTTAACAGTAACTCAGGTTGTTTCTCTTCATTTCCTTCTTACTGACTGACTCCATGAATGAGTCATTTCATGCATGTTGGATGTGAGACAGTGATCAACAGTAGGAAAGCAAAGTGTGGATGAAACATTCCAGACAGACTGAAACCCTGTTATTTAAAACACCTGGAGGATCCTTGTGAGGATCTCACACTTCTGTCTCGCTTGTGGTTCATAATGTGATTCATTCTTGTGTTTTTGTCAGATTTCTGATGGTGACGATGAAGCTGCTAAAGTGCTCGAGTTGATGCTCCATCTGCTGTGTCGTTTCACTGTTTGTGATCACACCGTCTCTTAAATTTGCATCATGTTCTGTCTTTACACACCACTGAGAAAAAGAAAAGACAAAAAATAAGAGCAACACACTTGGCAAGATGAAAACAGAGACGACGACATGGGGACATGCAGCACAAGTCCAGCATGTTAGTTCAAGCTAAGTGCGAGTGCCTAAAAGAAGTCCTGCTAACAAACAAACCAAAACCCTGACGCTTTACAGCTGAGCCAGTCAAAGATGTCCCAACGTATCCATAGCAACGTGTCCATCCAGGTCATCACAGCAGCTCCCGACCAGAGGGGTCCGTACGATGTGCAACACACAGTACCATCAAATGTTTGAGGGATCCAGACTGGACGGACAGGAAGTGACGAGCAGCTCGCAGGAGGACGTTTCCAGCTTCACAGCAGCAGCTTTGGTCCTGCTGCAAAGTCTAACCTCTTCACCAGGCTGCGAGACACACACACAGAGACAGACACACACACAGAGACAGACACACACACGCACAAGCACACAAGGATTGGAATGATCACTTTCAGGTTCTTACAGCTTCAATGTTTCTTACATGAGTACAGGCAGCTCCGTGCAGGTCGGAGCATCTCACCCCTTGTTGTAGAGGCCGTTTGATGGATGGCTCTCTGAGGAGCTGTTCTGGCTCGACGCTGCCCCCTGTTCACCGGCGTGGCCTCTGCGGTGAGCTGACTGCTCGTGGACGTAGTCCCGACACGACGCCAGCTTGGACTCCAGGTTCTGCCAGCAGAGCAGAGAAAAAAGAACGTTTTAGCACAGACATTCAGCCTCATGTTGGTGTGCTAACACAGCAACAACACAGCAACAACACGTCACTGTGATCCTGATGCTTCTCATCATGTGTGTGCATGAAGTGCAGATGATTGGACCCTGAAATCATCATCAGTGAGTGTTAAAAACATGCTGAAAACCTTAAGTCTGAGGGCTCTACGGGTGCTACCGTTCAGCATCAAACACAGAGGTCGAGCTGGTGCTGGGGGGCTGTATGAAAACGTGCTGTGTGAGTATCAGAGCTCATGACAGCATGATGAATGTGGACTGAGAGACATGAACGTGTGACCATCAGCCTCCATGAAAACCAGGAATCTTTCAGGCTGAACCACATGACATCAGTGCAGCAGAAACACGGAGCAGGTCAAACGATTCGAGGCAGACTTCAACACATTTATCAGTCACACTTATTGTTCTGAGAGTTTTGAGGAGTTAAACCTTTAAAGACCTTAAAGCTGTCTGTATTTTGAAAATGAACACATTAATTTGAGAGCAGCAGCTGCTGACTGTGTGTTTCAGTCCTTGTTTGTGCGATTGTTCTCTAAAAGCAGCAGTTTTTCTGCGTTACAGAGTGAAGCAGAGGCACCCTGCAGCATCACATGATGACGAGTCAGCAGTGGATAAAACAGTGTCAATGGGTTCATTCATGAAACAGAGTTCTCTTTAATGATTCGGGACCAGAACTGGGTCAGAAATCACAGGTCAGTTCCTACCCCCACTTTCCTCAGCAGCTCTCCGACGATGGTCAGAGCCGAGATTCTGGCCGACGTGGTGAGAGGAGTCCCCGAGAGGCCGTCACCTGCACAAACACACCGTCTGATCAGTAACATTCATGTTTCTAAAGACTTCAAACAGGGGGGGCAAACTGTTAAACGACCTCTGCTGATGGAGGGCGGGGGGGTGCTGAAGGACTCTGCTGGGGCTGCAGTTCTGGACGGTGTGGCAGCAGAGGTGGCAGGCTGGTTAGAAGAGGCAGGTGCACTTTTGTCCTCCGTCCTCTTGTCTGGGGGGGTGAGGGGAGGGGTGGGAAACCCAGCCAGCGATGACGATGAGGAGGAGGAGGAAGGCTCTTTGGCTGCACTGCTGATGGACGGCTTCCTGTCCTGAACCTGCTGCTTCTGCTGCACCGCCAGCTCCTGTCTCAGGTCTGACACACACACACACACACATTACACTAGTTCAACCACTGACACAGCTGATGTGATTTGTGTTTGTGATGTAAAATCGTCAGCTGAACTCATCTTTAACTCGTATCTCTCATGCAGCTCAGACATGCGTCTCCATGACAGAACAGGTTTGAATAACTGACTGCAGATCAGTGAAACTCTACCTCTGGCCTCGTCTTTCAGCCTCTGGACGGACTCTAAGAGGTTCTCCTTCTCGTCCAGCTCGCTCTCCAGGAAGGCGTTCCTCTCTATAACCTGGTTCATCCTCTGCTCAAAGTCCTCCAGTGACATGATGGTCGCCCTGAAACACACACACACACACACACACACACACACACACACACACACACACACGTATTTACCTGCAGCCTTGCTAGCTTCTCTTTGCTTAGACTGACAGCTGGTGCAGAAGCTGTTGGCATAATTTTCCCTCAGAGTAAAAAAAGGCTCCTCTGACCTCTTGGTCCTCTCCAGGTCGTCGTTGGCCTGCTCGAGCTCTCTGATGTATTTGTGAAGCTGGTCTCTGATGGCCGTGGTCTCTGCCAGGTCTCCCTCCAGGCAGGAGATCTGCCGATGGGCCTCAGAGTGCTGCGTCTCATACTTCTCCTGTCAGGAAACCACACACGGTGTCAGGAAAACTTTAAATATACACAGAGAATATGGACTTAAAGACTTTAAAGGGTTTTTAAATAACAGAAACAACAAATGCTCTTAATGTTTAAGGCTATTTTATCACATCAAACATATAACATGCCATTTAAAGTTAACATTTGCTGGTGTAAAAAAAGCCAGAGCACCAATAGAACATTAAATATAAACACGATAAACACACGGACGTCTGCTTCAGAGGCTCATACCATACAGACTGTCACCCTGATGCTCACATGCTGACTGCTGGATATTTATACACACTGTTTGTCTATAACAGTAAATCTCTTTATGCAGCGAGCGTTCAGGAGGCATCGTGAAGCTCACGGCTGAATGTGGCGGAGAAATTCCACACAACGCGACACAGTGTCAAGCTTCAGCATGCTTCAGCTAAATTCCACAGAGTCTCTGCATACTGGTCATGTACGCCGTCTGAGATAAAGCCTGTAAAGATAAAGCCAAAACCTAAACACACTCTCATGTTTTTTGTTTACTGTGTACAAGAATCAGAACTGAAGTTTTGTGAGAATGAATGAAATAAAATTATTAAGAGTGTTTTTAGATTATGATCACATCCCTGAATCAGAATTCAGACCTGAAACAAAAACTAAAATAACCATCTAAACGTTGAAGCTGCTGTCGAACAAACAACTTTTTCATTAGAGGGGTTTTCACGCTCCCAGTGGCAGATCAGAGAAGGAAGTCAAACACTTAAGAATATTTAAAGCACAACTGTCTTCCTTTCTTCCAACATCTGGCCTTCATGTTTCTGTTTGTGAGTCTGTGCAGCTGTTCAGACTGAATCCTCTTCATGTGTATTCACACTTGAGGCGATTTAGCGCTAATTTTTTTATACTTAACACCCACGCTAACTAACTTTGTAAGGTGACAGCTTCCGTTAAAAAGAGGAAGACAGAGACTTTACTCTTACACATCTAAAGGAGCAACTTTAGACACGACTTTTTCTCCACTCAGTAACGAATCAAAGCCACAAGCAAAGCCTGCGAGGAGGACGACCACATGCTGGTACCATGACCTCACTCTCAGCTCACAAAGCTCTGCATCCAGAACGCTGCACAGACCGTGAACAGAGTTTTTTCTACAAAATTTATGTTTAAGCATGTTTTTTTTTTCATTTTTCACACGCCTCCTGTGATTAAAACATTTTTTAAAGAGAGAAAATCGACCATGACGTGACAGCGGTGGTCTTATGGGATGTACGATCGCCTCCAGACACAGACAAAGAGTCATCAGCTGCCTTTTTCTGCCTTGAATCATTCCTCTGTGTAAGTGTGTGTTTCAGTGTGCAAGTGTGTGTTTCAGTGTGTGTGTGTGTGTGTGTGTTTTCAGCCAAGAGCGCCAGCGAAGCCTATTTAGCACAGGCAATAAAACTGGCCTTATTATCAGCTGATAAATATGGAAATCCACATTCAAATACACTTGAACTGGTCGCTAAGTTGAACGTTATTAAAATAAATTGGTGTTTCCTGATAAAGAACCTTTGTGCTTCAGTGTTGGTTGGAAAACCATGTTGACACAACGTCTCTACAACAGAAGCAACCAAAAGTCCCCAGTAAGTGTCAGGGGGATGTTTTACAAGCCATGTGCTTCCATGATGCTTCACTGGGGCAGAACTGCTTTATTTCCCAACTCTTCAACCAACCACAGTTCAACGCCAACTAACTGTGACGTCTTTCAGAGCCTGAGGGAGAATTCAAGCCTAGTGCTTTTATACGGAGCTGTCTGAACAGGATTTAAAGGTCTTGATGTTAGTTTGGAAAGTTAGGATACAGGATATTGAATTTCTTCTTCTGGGTTCTTTAAACTAATTAGTCCTCATACCTTGTAGTTTTCCAGTTCCATGCGTAGGCGGTTGTTGGCAGCAAGAAGCTCACGGTTTCGTGCTTCACACTGTTTCAGCTCCGTCTCCAGCTCCACCTCGTAGTCCCGACTCATCTGCTGGAACTCCTGCAGTTCCTCCTGGGCTTCCTCCGCACTGCAAACACACGTAGGCAGAATGTAACCCATGTGTTTGTTGACTTTGAAATACCACAGCGAAGCATTTTAACCATCATTCAGTTCAGCTTATTAGTTTGGAATTCATCCAGTAAAAACACAGTAATCGCTCTCATGTTGGAGCAAAACAATCAGACCGAGACGAAGATAAGTCAACACCACAAACAACATAAACCGATCATTTCCCACCCAACCACAGGAACCTCTGGTCAGTATGGATTAAACACAAAGGTTTAACATCACAAAAACGTGTTTAATGGGAAAACAACTTGAGGTTCACGATCGCTTGTCTTGCAGGAGTGTCCACAGACTCACATTTCTATGAACCGAGCGGGAGAGAAGTGAAAGGTGCTGATTATTTCTTCAGGATTTATTACAGAGATCCAGTAGACCTGAAGGATTACAGTCTTTCTGTTGCTCACACAAGCTACAATAATCTGAATAACAAAGTTAAAATTACTCAATTTTAGGACTTTCTTGCATCCCTTATTTATCCATCAAGGGCATATTTTTTTGTTATTCCTACATTATTCAAAAAAGTCATTAATAAGGTCGACTCACACAAACAAAAATACTTGGATCATCGTGAAAAATTCAATACTGCGGGCAAATCTAAGAAGCTTTGAAAACAGGACTGCAGTTAAAATTGGTCAGCGGGCAAAAACTGACATATTTACAGAAATACTGCTTAATATGAGAAAAAATACAAGGCCCATATATTATTATATGCACCAAGTTGGTTGAGTTTAACCACATTTTCGCACATTTTTCGTCTTTTAAGTTGAGGAAGTGCAAGAAGCAGAAGTCAAACAAAAAAAAAAAATTTTGGTCTGTAAAAACACCACAAACAAGGGGACACACCTCTGCTGATGTCTGGTAGCCTGTTCTTTCCAGTACTCAAGCTCTTCCTCCAGGGACCCAAACTCTGGGGGCTCCGGATCCCCCATCTCCAGCCCGGCTCGGAGGGGGAGCTGCCTCGGTTCTCACACCAACGCCGGTCGGCAGCTCAGTTAAAACACGGCTTTTAGAAAAGATCCGGTAGGGAGAAATTCCGTTTAACTTTGCAAAAACTAATAGAAAATCACAATATATCATCGGACATGATTTCAGAGTTTCAGATAAAATCTCAACTTATAGAATTTGATCGATGTTGTTAACGGTAAGAAGGGAGTATTTGAAATAAGCTTGAATCAATTATTCAGTCACTTTTTCAAATACTGAATGTGTGCCGTATTAAAAAAAACAAGTTTTTCGTTTCATTAAACACTATTAAAGTTAGTCTGTTTCGATCAAATGCGACACAAGCTACTCCTGAAATAAATTAGTTAACAATTAAAACGGAGTTTGGTCAAAGCAAGCCAAACCAAAAAAAAAAAAACGGGAACCAAAAGCAAACAGATGAGTAGTCTATTTATTTCACACTTCTATTCCTCATTATTGGCAACACCTGCTTTTACAAGAACTACAGGGGATTTTCCCAAACTAGAGATAACAAAACTCAGACAACACATCGTAAGAGAGCTGGAAGAATGTCCGCAGCTTAGAGATGCAAATAAGTTAGCTAGTTGAGCTAACGGAGTTTAGCGTTAACCATTTCACGTTAAATCCCAGTTGAGTTAAACATAACACAGCTTAAACTTACGCTCAACGGCTAGCTTCGATCGACGCGAAGTTACCCGATTTGTTCGTACTCTAAATCCGCTTCATGTGCTGGTTAAACTACCGACGAAGTTTGTCCATGAATGTTAAAACAAAAAAAGCGATGAAGACAACTGAAGGGACTCTCCTAGAGTTGGAAACCACAAAGTTGCTACTGTCTTGGAAGACGTCGAACAATACATGTTGCCATTCATATTGTCCAAACCTCTCCGACAAATCACGAGTTAGATGACAGCCTCATTGCCTCTTGCCATTCGTCAATTCTCTGTCAATCAAACAGAGGTAGGCGGGATCGGGCTTATTGTCCAATCAGAGGAGTGATGTCAGTGTAAGAGTGGGATCTGCATTCGAGACGTTTGATGGATTACCAGAGGCTGGTGCTGCCTTCCAGTGCTGTCGGAAACATCAGATGGCGAGGTGCCAAGGTTTGACATGAAGGGTTGGACCGTTACTTTTTTTTTTTTACTTCTACCGTTACTTTTTTTTTACTTCGTCAGCTGCGTCTAGACCTAATGTTAAAAATAAAGAAGTAAATTTCAACGGAGCAACGATTAAAAATTAAAAAATATATATTTATAATCGTGATTTATAATCACTTTTTGCATCAAATATTAGGCTTATTAAACGGTAACGAGGAGACATGCAAAGCAATGTAAATCATGTAAACAAGCCCTCAGCAGTCGGGATGATGTGGGAATAGCCGAATACATTTTAAAGGCTGGTTGGGAATCCTTTTCTTCATTTGTGAGGACTAAAATAAAACTGACTTAATGCAACTCAATGCAACTGAGTGAGGAAGTGAGTAGTAATTTTTTAAAACAGGAAATCCAATTTGCAAAAAAAGCTATGTTAGGATTCACTCATTAAATCATGTCATCCGAAATACTAAATATAAATTATTATTATTATTATTATTATTATTATTATTATTATTATTATTATTATTATTATTATTATTAT
>JAPZDV010000009.1:1240103-1262580 GCA_029814665.1 Acanthurus lineatus
AACACTTACTCATCTGCAACCTTGTATTTTTCTTTGTAATTTTCTTTATCATTATATTCAGTTGTTGGACCTGAGTATGTGTGTGTATTTCATGTTCTCTGCTTGTTTCATAACCTGCTTCCTGCTCCTTCTTGTGCATGATGTGCATGGTGGTTATGATGAGGGTTAGTGATGGTGGGGGTGTTAAACATATGTCTTTGCACCTGACAGGATCCTTGACTCTGATTTGGAGAATTTTACTTCCTGCTGTTAGGGTCAGAGTTCACACTGGGTAAACTCTGTCCTTTTCAGAGGGATTAAGCGGGCCTATCTGATCCTGGTTAATCCACACGCACCATCACTGGAGCATAAAGCTGTTATACACTCCAATCCTCTGCGTCCTTGATTCATATCCGGGCTACATGTTTCAGAGTCTTGTCATCATGACAGCAAGTTTCAAACATGTGTCTGGGACCCTCAGTGACAAAATGAAAAGTTAAATAAAATAGGTGAGAGGAAGGATTGATGTGAATCTCATGTGTTTGTTTTAAAAGTGAGTCAGGACATAGTTAGCCCAGCTTAGAATAAATAGCCCATACAAACAGGGAGAAGGCATCTCTCACCCTACCTGCATATCATAGGCTGATATTTGTTGCTTTTGGTTATTACATTGGTTAAGTTTAGGTTAAGTGATTAAAGATGACCAGCTTCTTTATATGCAGAGTTTTAATGTGCAATTCACCATTTTTTGTGTGCTCATCATAGATTTCCAGCATGGCTTTACAGACAACAGTGTTGATCTGATTAAAATACTTCCACAACTTTTCCATTTTGTTTTTTTAATTAAAATTTAAGGAAGGATGAGTTTGACATTTTGTACAAATTAACTGTCTCTTACTTTGACAAAATGACAGCATGCACACACGAATAACTTTCTGTCTCTGGAAGTTACTAAATGTGACAAAGCAGTTGAGGTCCTCACAGTCACATTATCAATATACAGCCAAGACTTTAACACAAAGGTCTAAATATTTGATATTCAGTTTTATTTTTGTTTTGCACATGAAAACAGGGAGTATATGGTGTTTTTCTTCTAACCTTATCCACAGAATGGGCGTGTCCAAACCTCCAAAAGTGATAATAAACATGATCCTTCCTTCATGATTGTAACTGACAGGTGTCTCGTATCCATGAAAGTTTAATATTACATACAATGCAGATATAATCTTATTTTCATTTCTGATATTGTATGAAGTTTACTGTATGTTCAGCACTGAAATATTAAAATCTCTTTGTTGTCTTAAAACTCAAACATCTTTCATCTCAACTAAAAGATAAATAAAATCTACATGAGAGTGACTAACGTGCAGGTGAAGTGTTACATGATAAGGTTTCTGGTCTGATGGCAACCTATGTGATGTTTCAAGTAAGAGGACAGGATTAAGATACTGTAGCTTCACAGGTAAAACTAGGAGACACGACACGAGTGAAATGCACTGATACATTTGATAATAACACGATATGAGCTCCTTTGACTGGAAAAGCTAAGCTCAGGATCATCAGTATGTCTCACAACTATAAAACAGTGATTCAGCCTTTAGAAGATTTAGATTTGTGTCATGGTTGTTTTCACAGATGTTTTATGTTTTTCGCATTATCAACAAAGCCAAACAAAGTTATATATCTGATCTATCTTCTTCTGTGCCGTAGAGCTCCATTTCTGTACAAAAACTCTTAAAACAACAAATCCATGAGCCGACCTGTTGCACTGCTGAACACACTGGTGGTTTTTGTGGGATTTGTTGACATCAAGAAAAAACAGCTCACTGAAAATGGAATTGCTGTGAATATTGTGTTTGGGACCTTTAGGCTTTACTGTGCATAACCTTCCTGTTTAATCTTCTCTGTGAACAACACCTCAGTCCATTTAAGAGTCATCTTCATAACTATCAGTCGTGTTTTACGGGGCAGAGGAGATGTTTCCTGAGCACATTCAATGAACCTTTTTGAGTTTGGACAGTTTAGAAGCTTTCAGACATCAGATTCCTGAAGCCTGTTGCCTTATGTCATCAGTCCGATACCTCAGTGCACCCCCGAGTAAATGCAGAAACTCCATTTTAAACTGCACACACAAAAAGATATAAACACACCTTATTACACTGATTATTACTAAAGACCGTCACCGGTCGGATAAACACTTGCAAGCTCACAGACCTTTGGTCAGGACACTCTTGTCACAGAGAGAAGGCACAACTGTTGAAAAGTAGAAATACTGAGCCCTTAAATCTGATCTCAGGAGCTTCTGGGCGCTGTGGACCCGACACCAACCATCTGTGTGTGTGTGTGTGTGTGTGTGTGATGGATAAATGTACTGACAATGATTTCTCTCCAACCCTAAGCTGCTCCCCAGCTCCTCAGCTCTCCTCGGTGCTTTCAGTTTGTGGGCTTTGGCCTGAAAGACAGGAGCACTGTCCTCTTCCTCCTGTCTTCAGTTTTCCCTCTGAGCTCTTTGCCTTTTTCGGGCCAGTCGGGCCTCACGCATCTCCTCCAGGGTCTTACGGGGGTCCATGACAAAGGCCAGAGCCACACCGGCAGTGCCATCGCCGCTCTGCCGGGAGAAGCACAGGAAGGTGGCCCAGAGGAAGGCGCAGCAGCCCATGAAGGCCGTACGCATGTACAGCGGCATCAAGACGAAGTTCAGGAACTGTGCAGGAGCAGCAAGAGGAGACGACAGAAAACAAGACAATAAATCATCAACAACAACAAATACAACATCATGACGCGTCTGACTTCATTCATATTTGAAACAAATTAAACTAGAAGTGAAGGACCATTAGGAAAAGTTTTTGAAGACAATCTGTCAGTGTCTGTGAGATTGTATTGTGATCATCCAAAGTAGGAGTGAGTATGCAAGGTTCCTGTCTGTGGTTGGTTGAAGTCTTTGTTTTCAGCTGAAACCTTCTTTCTTTTTAATCTATTAACAGAAAACACAAGTCATATATAAATGTGCACAAAACAATGAGCTGTTTCATGTTTACCTGCATGAATGGCCAGTACATGAGTCCAGTCTGAAAGAGAAGACAGAATATGATGAGTTTCTTGGAGACACAAAGAAGTGACATAGCGTCTGTCTGAGGAAATCTGTTATTATGACACAAACAGATCAAGGCTGAGTCCATGAAGATACTCATGGATTTGACAGGAAGATTTGAGTTTTGGATCGTTTTTCATTTAAAAATACTACACCCAAAGTTGTGATCTAGTGTAGAAAATCTAAATTGAAATTGGCAAATGAAAAGTTTATATCATACAGCAGAAAATGGAAACACAAGTTTTAAATGAATAAACTGTTACAAGAAATTTAGCAGCAGGCACTACTTCTCCTCTCTGCGTGCACACTGCTTTTCCAGGCTTGAACCCAGCTTCTTAATGACTGGATATGCACTGGTACCATGATGCAGCATGACACTGCGGTTTACATTTGTCAGGATTTCACCTCCTGAGCGTCCTGAAGCGCGTTGATGCGCATGAATTACCCGACTTGCTCCCGGGCGCCGAGCCCACTGCGCAAAAGCAGCAGTGACACAATGTAGGTTAATCTGGCTGTGAGCGCGCAGCCGTTTATGAGGGGAAGGTGACTTTCCTCCGCTCCGTGCGGCCGAGGCCTTCCTTACCTTCCAGGTGTTGAAGAATTTCTCTCTCCAGTCTTCAAAGATGTCCTCCTTACCCTCCAAGAAGCTGACTCCTGCAGGACAGAGGAGACATTTGCACAGACTTTGGAGTGAAAACTGTGCGCCATTACGCACAATCTAACAACGCGAGTGTCTCCTCACTTTGGCCGCATAATGTTTGATTCAGAGACGACCTTGATAAGAGGCCTCATTAGCTCACTAATGTGTGTGTGTTTGCAGTTTCTTAATGATTTTAGGCTGTTACAACCAGGCAGACTTTCCAAATGTTATAATTCTGCCAGAGGTCGTATTTTTGTCGTAGATATAAAATGAGCTAAGAAACTGAAACCGATTAATCACATATTCGAATCAGTTTTAATGCTAAAAAAGCAGTCCAGTTAAGTTTGGACATTCAGATGTTTTGAATATCATATCATGTTCGATGGATGGTTCTTGGTCTTTATACAAAAGCGCACAGCACCCCCACCTAAATTAAAGTGTCTGCAGCACCTCACATCCATCAACCCAATCGTATCTGTTCATTGAAGGTGGACTCGATTAATTGAAACCAGCCCATCTTACCTGTGTAGAAGACACTGGTGGCCAGAGGCGACGCAAAGCTTTGATCCAGCAGGAGTTTTCGGAACACCATCCCGGCGGACTTCCCGGGGAAGCGCCGCTCGAGGGCTCGTAACCAGAAGTAATTGAAGTTCCCATGGAAACTGATTGCCACAACGGCCACGTTGCGAGTGTGTCTCCAGTCCAGGCGCTCCTTCTGAGCCATGAGCTGATGGACAAGGTCACCGCCGGCGAATAAGCACCCATACAAAGTGACGTTGGCCAGCCAGGGGAATCGTTTTGTGGCTTCTTTTAGTACAGCTCTCCTCATTTTGGCACCAAGGCAAGAAGCTGGAGCCCCGTGGGCGCTTAAAAAGTGATGGTTGAGTGCCCTTAATGGCTTTAATTCGGCAATCAAGAGGCCAGCATAGCGGTTAAATTCATTTTACTTGGTCCTGATGTCAGTCGGCTGGCAGACAGGACGCAATCCATCTGTGCGCAGTAATCAGGGAGGGATTAGACGTTTCCACTCGCAGCAGAAATTTCATACATTATCAGACCTCAGTTGAGTAGTGAGAGATACAGACTGCACCGGAAAGTTTCTCAGACACTCGTGTCGGTATATTCGCGCTCTGCGTAAAAGCTGCCATGGCTCCACTTTGGTCCCTTTAGGGCTCCTTAAAAGTGTCCCGGAGTCCCAGAATCAGTAAAAACGCATTCAGTTCTTATGTATACTAAAAGAAACAGAGAAGCTCGTGGAAAAGGCCCCGGCAGAATGGAAATATCAGTCTAGATCTTTCTGTCTGCTCTGACCCGGCGTGTCGCTCCCGGTGAATCAGGTGCCTCTCTGACAAATCCTGCAGGACAAGCGCTAATCTGCGGGGGGTTGTCCCATTCTGCTCAGACGAACATTCCCGTCCAACTGCGTCACTGACATTGAGATCAGTAGTTTGCTGTGCACAGGTCCGACACGATGTGCGTTCACCAAGTCCACGCACTGTCAAATCAACGGTGCCCAAACCCGCAATGAGGCCGCCACGCACGCTCTCTCACAGTTGTCATTCAAACCAAACGGGTCGCATTCCCGAAGTCACGCCACAGCAGTTTCCTCAGCAAACTGAGGATTTCATAACTTTCTAACGTACAGTACAATAAACTCGTGCAAACGGAAACGTGTGCGTGCTCTCGGGGTTAAATCTTTATTACATAAGTGTCTCATGATCTGTCCGAGGTGCTGATCCTGGGACCCCGAGGACGCAAGAGGTAACCTTCCTGTCACGATGAGGACAGGATTTGGATGTTTGAAACAACACATTTGTACAACTGTCAGTATTAAAAAACTTCAGGCTTGATGCAGAGGCTTCGTGATGGACCAATAAGAAACTGCATTTTGCATAAAACAATATAAATATATGTCTGTGGGTGGAGATAAGAAAGGGGATGAAGATGTTATTAAGGCAGAGGTTGTTGACACTAAACCAAGTTCTTGAATGAGGCCAAACTGCAGAGTAAAGCATGCAGACAGCACACATGCTGTATTCACTGTAACCACTAGAGAGCGTCACCCTACATACATTAAACTCACCCTCAAACCTGATTAACTGTGTGCTCTACTTTTAATTTTTTGTGTTGCATGTGTTTTTATGGGCCACCTGATCCAAAATTGATAATCCAGAGTAGAAATGCAGAGTCGTCCGCACATTTGAAACTGACAAGATACAGGAATTTAAATTTAATATCTTATGTTGTGGAATTAGTGATGTTAGAAATTGATTTAATAGCCCACTGATAAGTTTTTCGACCTTGAACAGACTCGTTATTTGTTGCTTTCACATCTCTTAGTTAGCTGGGAATCTATTATAATAATATATGTATTTATTTGCCTGTATGAATAAAAGTAATTTAAAGTAAAGTTACAGATATGCAAGTCTATGTCGGTTTTAAATGTTAAGTATTTTGCAGGAACCTCATGCAGACACATTAACTGTATTGACAACGCCGTCATGAATCGCTGCTCACAGAATACAGCAGTGCTTTAGAAACATACAGAAACATATATTTACACATATATTTACACATATATTTACACATATACATTGAAGTTGCCTCGGGAGCGTCCAGATTTGGACACACATGAACTCATTTCTTCAGTTCCACTTTCATCTGAGGGTTCAGTTAATGAAGGAGGGGAAACGCAGCATATCTCAACTCTAATTGGCTCCTCTTCCTGCCAATCGGAATGATCTGATCTCTGATTGGATGTTGCTCCCAAAGCCTCGGAAGTGTCATTTTTGGACTTGAGCAAAACTTCAGCATATCCATCGTTAGTGTGGCGGCGGCTACGAGCTGATTCACAACTTTCGGGACGAAATGGCCACTAGAAAGCACTAAAACAGGTATGTTTGAAAACTTTTCTCCGCTAAAGAATGGAGGCGGTTCACCGAATAGGCGTCGTTTGTTTCGTAGTAAATGAGAGTGTTGTGTTTGCTCTTTCAAGCATGATCCGGGTTTCATTGTCTTTTTGCCGAAACCTAGCCCCAACTTTCCTCCTGTCTGCTTACGAGACGGTAACGTGAAACTACAGCTAAATTCTGCTATATCCTTTCGCTAAATGGCAAATAATGCCTTTTTAAACTCGTAGCTTTTCTGATTCTCTTTTAAAAACGTCAAACTACAAACAGTGGCTGTCTTTCGGCCTCATTACTTGGCTGATACTGACAACTTGTTTTCTTGTTTGTCTGTTATTGTCATCACCATCTTCAACCAAAATCCACCGTGACGAGCAGCAGGAATCATTTATTGCAGTTGACATTTTTATGGATAGAAATGTTGTTTAGTGAACGTCTTCTATGCCGAATTAACTGAGATGCATTATTAATTTAGGAAAAGTCCTGTTTAGATTATCATAATGTATTTTAGCTTTACTGATTGCATCGCCAACTTAAAAATACGAGATTTCTTAACGGGGTTCGGGAGTGCACATTTGATGAAGTATGAATAACAGGATTGGATCCACCGAGTTGCTTCCTTGTGACTTTCCGACTTTTATTCTAAAATATGCCGCTTGATTTATGTTGTTCTTTTTTTACATCTTGAGGAAAGACCATAAGGAAGCTCCAATGCTGGTTGGCGGAGGTTAAACTTGAAAATAAGTCAAAAATACGGAAGTTGCTGTAAGCGAGTTTAGACATGTCTAATGTCTCCTGTTGTCTCTTGTCAGTGGTCTGCTCTAATAATAATTATGTGGCTTTGCAGTTGAGTGCCGTTCATAACTTTCCTGTTAGTCAGACCACGTGCAGCACTCAGCCTCTGACATTGATTGAAAAATAAAACTTGCAAAATTGGGTCATGACACTGTCAAGCATTCATGTGTCCAACACCACCCAAACAGAGTGTAATCTTTAAAACCTCTTCAGCAGGCTTTCCCAGACTGCTTGTGTTAAATGCTCATAGTAAAGTCTGAAGTTGCAGCTCCTGTAGTCTCAAAGAAAAATATTCAAACACAAAATGATGAACTACAATATACAAACAGGCGCCAAAGTGTTTTAAGAAACCTTCATTTGAAGTGTGTTTGATCAGTCGGTGTTTGTTTCCTCAGTGTTGGAGTGATAGTGGCCAGAACAACAAACACGGCTTCTCTTGCATCATACGAAGTTTCTCGTATGTGTTTTTCACCCAGCAGGACTGCGTTGTGTTTTAAAACGTCTCTCACACCATAAACAGTCTGACAGACCTGTGAAAGCAGGACAGTGGGACATTATCCCATGCAGGTTGACCTGAATTCTCTGAAAAGCTCACTGCCAGTTACCCCCCCTGCTGTGTATTTACATCTAATGCATACAAGAAATAAAGAAGAATATTAAGGAGAAAGGAGATTTCATGTAGTTCGTTTCTTTCCAGCCACACCCGTATCATATAGTCAGGAGCTTTTCTGCGTTCTGGGACGTTTGCTTGGCTAAGTGCCTGGCAGTCACTCTGAGTCTTTAGTAGGTTTTGGAGAGAGAGGGATTATAAACCACAGGATTAAGCAGATAGAGAGAGGGCCCATGCCCCTTTTAGAGGATGAAAAAGAAAACTATGTTCTGCGGCTTCGCTGAAGGCTGCTGTTGTGGACGGTTTGTTAGCAGAAAGAAAGGACTGAGAGAGGAGGGGACTGACGTCTGTCATGTTGTTTATGTCAGAGCGAGTGCATGCCTGCATAATTATGTTGCTCCACGTTTGCATTCATGTGTGTAAAAATGTTTACTGAGGCTTTTGTTTAGTGTGTTTTGTTCAAGATCTGATCAAAATCAATTCAGGTCCGTTCAAGCACTTTCATTTATCCACAACCTCTGTGAAGAGAGGATCTGTTTTTTACAATAAGTTATCTACAAATATCTTAAATAATCAGTTAATTGTTTCAGTCGCTTTGCAAACAATACTGCAACGCGTTCTTCACAGTTTTTGTGCCTCATTAGTTGCAGCCTTGAAGTCTCGTCACTCAGAGAACCTTAGTGTTGTATGATCTATAACAGCAGAACATTTAGGACAGTTTATGTCTCTTATCTTTATCTCTAAACCGTCTCTTGTACATACAGAATTAACTGGTGCATAGATCTGATTTTGTTTTCCACTGGTTGGGTTTTCTTTCTGTATAAAATTGTTATCAGTGCTCACTGAAACGGATCCTTTGCTGCAGAAAAGCTCGAGTACTGATAAAAGGGTTAAATCGTCTTGTGATCTGCGTGGCTGTTAGGTAGATGGCGAGAAAAGGCTCTAAATGATGAATCACTGTATTTATGATATGAGGAACTGTTGTCATGGTGCTGTGCAATGCAGAGCTCAGATGAACCCATCAGAATCACAAATACCTTATTGATCTCTGTGGGTAAATCGAGTTGTGATGGATTAAGTGATCTGAGATGTGAGGTGCCATCCTGGGCCACATGACGATACTGTGCATACTGTATGTGGCAGAAACATGAGGCCTGTGAGTAACTTCCCCTTTTGATGCTGCAAAGGAAGCGTGGCCGACCACAGCATGGGGCCAGGTTGTGTCACCACTTTCGTCTTTGAGGAGGACGTAGCTCAGTGTGAGATTGATTTAAGTGAATTTAGTGCACACGCTGCAGCGTGAAATGACAAAGTCCATCACATCATTGACTCACCTGTTTTCATGAAAAAGGATTAAACGTCGCAGTAAATTTACTTTTAAACCATCATCATTCGAAGATTGGAATAAAAACTGTTGTTAGGAGACTTAAGTCTGTCATCATTCATTGTTATCTGGCTGCAGCCTTCAGGGTTAAAAGATGAAGTGACAAATGCTGCAGTTCCTTGAATGGCCACTTGAGGCTGACTTAAAAAGTGAGTTGATGCTTGTAGAGCCTCATGTTAAAACGCTCAACTTTAAAGCAGAATTAAACATGTCAACACGTGCAAAACACGATTTTTGGTCTCTATAGCTAATTTACCCATAGATGACAACTTCAGGGACTGATTTTTATAAGACTAATTTAATGAGACTGATGATTATGCACACTTAAGGGCGTGGTCACACTGAGTGACAGCAGCTAGATGTAACTTGTCATTGGTAGCGATATTCAACCTCTTCAGCTCCCCCCTCACATGCAATTATGGAAACTTCTGGCTCCAGAAAACCAAGATGGCAGCAGCCATAATGCCAGACTTGAGACTTTAAAACCTTACTCCACAAACCATCGGGTGGCGTCACAGTGGCTCTGGTCACTGTTTGTTACACAGTGTGTGGTGCATTTGCATCTCAGTGTTAGTTAAATAACTTTGGGGTTTGGCCTGTTAATCTGACAAATAATACAATTATAAGGTTTCTCCTGAAGCTGTGGAGAACTGCCTTGGAGGAGACACTTAATTAATGAATTAATTAATTGATGAAAGACAAAACAGATTATTTTATTCAAAATGTTCTTTCAGAGTTTTAAGTCCACCTGATTCTCTCAGGGAGAAGCAGACTTCTCTGACAGGAAGCCGTCTGCAGTGTCATTGTGTCTGCTGTGTGAGCAAAGATTCCCATGATGTGTTTGACCTCCGTTTTTCATATCAGCTCTCAGTCAGTGTGTCAGTCAGTGTGTCAGTCAGGTTCAGATAATATTTATACAATGAATTTGTGTCGGTGACATTAATACTGACGTTATGGCTGACAGAGCTGCTGTTATTGGACTTGATATCTTGATGTTACTTTGTTCTGTGCTGTCAGTTCTCCCATAAACTGAATACAGCAGCCAAAATAACAAAGTGCAGCAGATAAGCAGCATTATTTTAGTGATCTTTGATAATGCATGATGAGGTCAGAATGAATGAGCTTCATAAAATGACTTTATAAAACCTGCCAAGAACAACCAGGATTTGCTGAGTGTGTTCGGGGGTCAGTATTGTATAATAAGTGGGCTACACCTATTTGTGTTTGTGTAAGGTGGGTTTATGTTGTGTCAGAGGGGGGGCCACGTTGAGCGGTCCTTATCCAAATTGCATTTAAAGGTCAGTCTGATCCCGCACTTGTAAACTGAAGACAAGTCAGTCATAAGTTTTGCCGTTAATGGCCTGGTTGGTTGGTTAGTTGGTTGGTTGGTTGCAGGTAGTGAGAGGAAGTGGTTCTCTTGTTGTTCACATCCTCTGCCAGTCATAACGCTCTGCATGCAGTCTCATACTATGGTTTGTAGTAGAGGATGCATGTTAGCAGCTCTCTGACTCCATACACTTTTCTTTATCTTAATTGTGCTTCGTTTGCACCACACAGTTCAAAGCTTTGGTCAAAACATTGACATTAAAATTCTCAATCAACATTTAATCGTTTTGGGCAGCTGTTCGTCGTCTCAGGGCTTTTAGTGTTGCGTGGGCTACATGTGTGGAGCAGAGGGACGGACGCCTGCAGACAGATGCTGCTGCTGCTGATGCTGTTTGCAGCTGCAGGAGAGTTGAGAGTCGACTGAAGCTTCTGCAGGAATAAACACCCTCGGTCACGTCAGATTTTGCTCTGATCCAGAGCTGTTTACTGACTGCTTACTATAGGAAAAAGTACTTTTATTCATAAATGTTCAGGGGAAACCAAAAAGACCGAGAGGAAATAACTGATGGAAGCAGAGTCTGAACTGAAGACAAACACACACTCTCTGCGTCTGCTGTTTCTCACCAACTTACGCTACTGTTGAGTTTTCTGACTGTTGGTATGAATGAATGCAAACCATCCAGCAGTCAGACTCGTGGAAGTAACACAAGACAAATATTCACCTTTCTAAGGGATGATGACATGAATTATGACAAACTGCAAATGTCAGAAAAATGACAGTGCAGTTTATGTCGCATTATTTTCACTGTTAACATTACAGAGCAGCCTTACATGAAACTCGTGCATGTTTGTAATCCTGAAGGATTTTAATGAACGCATTTCATCATATATTTGCATTTTTGTGACAAAATTACAGCTTCAGACATTTTTTCTTACAATAAAAAAACAGCAGACCTAAAGAAGAGAACGAGTTTATGTCCCCAGCTATCAAGTTTCTTTGCTTTAAATTAAAAGTTTTTACACTGATATGACATTTTCTGTGTGTTTTGATACTGTTAATTTTTAAAATGTATGAAAAGTCACAATAAATCACCAGTAAATTAAAGATAAATAAAGAAACAGCAGTGTAGATGAAACCTGAGGACGTGAGCTGAAACATTTTACTGCCGTCATTTTACACTCCGTCTCTCTCCGAGTAAACACATGATGGGCGTTGTTTGTGTCTGGTTTCAGGTTTTTCTGCACCTCGGTTGTGTTTTGTAAATATTCCTGTCTCGTGTGTGTGTGTGTGTGTGTGTGTCAGGAGGCGGGAGGATGTCTGTGGAGGTGGACGTGTTGCTGCAGGAGGCGAAGGAAAGCATCGAGGCGGCCCAGAACTACCGCAGTGAGCTCCAGCAGCGGCTGCATGGCCTCAACCAGGCTCGCAAACAGGTACCAGTCTGCTCACACCTCACCTGTATGAATCTGGACCAACAGCGCCACCTTTTGGCTGTTTACAAAGCGCTCGGTGTTGTGGCTTATGACTCCTTTGTAGTCATCACCCTTTTTTGTGGAGAAAACATGGATCCAGGCACGTTGCCCTCTTTACGTTTCACACACACTCAGTCAGATAAAGTCAAGCAGGCCGAGACGGCATGAAGTGTGTTAGCCTCTGACCCAAACAAACCCCGGGGGAGTATATTCTCTTTCTCTCTGCTATCTCTTCCTTCCTCCTGCTGTCTGGATTTACCCCTCCAGCTGCTCACAGTAAACAATGCTGCTATTTCCTGCTGCTGTGGACGAACAGAAAGCCTTGAAGGAGAGATGAAGGAGGAGACAAAGAGGAGGAGGAGGAGCGACAACAAAAGGCTCAGACTCATTTTTCACTTATCAATAATTATTTATACATAGTGTAAGACAAAACTGTTTCTTCTTTGAGTGTTGTGTGTGAACATTTTGATGATCTTTGATAATAAATAGAAAATGGTAAATATACGTTACTTTGTTTTGATGTTGATATAAAGATTTTAATGTAGGAAATAAAATAAAGCTTAAGAAATCTCAGATCTTACAAGTAAAAATCAAAGACCTTTCTTTAATTAACATCCTGTTTAAAGTTTCACAAACTATCAATTATCTGAGTAAAGAATAAATAACCATGACCACAGATCTGTTAAATGGGGTGAGAATCACAGAGAAACTCATGATACAAAACCATTAAATTGATTAAAGACAGTCGAATACAATCCATCACAGTGTCTGAAACTGAAGAGGAGGAAATACAACAGCAGGAATTATGTTTTTATTTACGATTGTGGTTGTAATTTCATACATTTCTGGCAGCTGAGATGAAATGATGAACTAAACACACACAGAGACACACACAAATGACTTGACTGTTCACATCTGCCATCGTTCAAATGTCAGACAGCGAAAGTGAGCCGAACTTAGCAGCCAGAAAGCAGAAAAAGAGGACATAAATGTCATCAAACACTGACTCTGGTGAGTCACATTCTCAGGAGAGTCCTAAATGTTTTCATTCAAACATCCACATTTGGCATCAGACTATAGAAAACGTGTCTTAAGAAAGCTTCTCTCAGTACAAACAGCTCGCTCAGTGATGTGAGTCTCTATTGGTGCAGATGAAATATACCAACATGTGTTTGAAGGGTTAGTCAGCTAACTGGTCTGCTAATATGCTAACTTTAGATTGTTAATGTGTCAGTGCCATTGCAGATTAAACAGTTGGTAAACATGTATGTTAATCTGCCAGCTGTTAGACAGCTGTGTGCTGTAGCATGTGTGCATTACACCGACTAAACTTAGAGAACAGCTGAGCTCCACAACTACAGTCAGCAGCTTAGCTTAGCTTAGCATAAAGACTGGAAACGGGGGCAAACAGCTAGCCCGACTGTGTGAAGGTCATAAAGTCCGACTGTCAGCACCTCATAAGCTCACTGATTAACACTCGTCTCATTCGTTTCATTTTCACAAAAACAAAGTGTAAACTTGACAAGTTGTGTGTTTATTTGTGACTGTTTGTCTCTTGAAGTGTCTGGTGGCCATGTTGATTTGATCTTATAATATACAGTAATCTTTCTTCAACACACAGCTGCTGTTGTCGACTCTTTCATGATGAGATTCTTTAAAAATGCTTCTCACACACTCGATAAATGCTTTTGTTTCTGTGTGTGTGTGAGGCTCCTCCGCCCGATCCCAGCCGGACCAGCATACATTATCTTGGCTCCAGTTTGTGGTGGGGCTCCGTTCCCACAGTGGGGATGGCTCACCACCAGACTGAAGAATCCAGGAAACATTACTCACACACACACACACAGACGCACACACACACGTACACACACAGTAAGGAAAGATTTTATGTCCCCATATCTTCCATCTGGAGACCATAAACACAGGCATTGATATACATGAAATCCTCATTAACAATAACAGGCATAAAGAAGACTCCTGCATTTCCCTTCACACACACACACACACACACACACACACACACACACACACACACACACACACACACACACAAACAAGAATTGTTTCTGATGTAAAAAACAAAGAAACAGATTTAAAATGAGTAGGAGAAGCCGGTATGTTTTGTGGGCACATTCACATTTAATCAAGGCTAATTAATTTGGATTTTCATGTCTTCCTGTGTGGATGCTGGTGCTTCACTGCATGAGATGTAAGAGAAAGAGCATGAAGTAGTTTCTGTCGCAGAGTAAATATTCAATATGGGGAAAGATGTAAATGAGTAAAACTTCAGTTCCCCTGAAGGGGCATTTTAGGACACAAAACAGCAAACCTAACATACAACTTTGTCTGACACCAGGCACGATGGATTGTCCCCCAGTTTGTCTTTTGATGGGGTGCATTATGAGTCGCAAGTCAAGGTGGGATTTTAAGATAATCGCACAAATACATCATGAAACACAAACATTAGCGTACTCAGACAGATTTAAAGAATCCACGGACTGTTTGACCGTTTTTATCGCAACAGTGTTAATTAGCGACCGAACAGCAAAAAGTCAGACGGCTGATTGCGTTTCTGGTCCAACATGTAGTTCTGTGTAGCACCTCTTCATACTTGCTGCCATTACTTTTTAAAAACACACCACTCGGGCCGCTGTTTAGCTCGCTTGGTAGCGTGTCACTACCCCCTCTCTATCCATCTCCCCGTTTCACCTCTGTCCCATCAAAGAAGGGCTGAAAAGCCCAAAAATATATATATATATAAAAAAAACACCACTCAATACAGTACATGCTTTCTTAAGTGCTGACTAGGGTTAGGGGGTTAGGGTTAGCACAAAGTCCAGTTTTGATTGGCAGCAGTTTTTCGTGATAAACTCACTGAATTACACCATTCACACAATAACAACACCTCTGCCACCTGTTTGCAATCGAACTCTTCGGTTTTTGATTTCTTCACAAGACTTTTGCAGTGAAACACTTGCAGGATGGTGCTTTGGTTGACTAACAGACTCGCAAGTCTTATGTGGCACTTAAGAGGGTTCGCTTTAAATAATCGGTATCACATGCCCCCCCCACAACAATGGCTGTTTTGTATTTGTATGTTAACAGTGAAGTGCAGAAGGCAGTGAATGCAGCTCAGAGCCTCCATCACAGATGGAGCGAGCTGCTGCAGGAGGGAGGGCGAGCCTCCAAGGAGGAAATGGATTGGACAACCAATGAGCTGAGGAACAGTCTGCGCTCCATCGAGTGGGACCTGGAGGACCTTGATGAGACCATCAATATCCTTGAAACAGCAGCGTTTGTTTGTAGTGTTTCTGTGAGCGCAAACATTTAAAGAGTGACATGTTTCTTAACTGACTGTGAACGTATCGTCGAGTCCAACCCCAAGAAGTTCAACCTGGACGCAGCCGAGCTGTCCAAGAGGAAAGCCTTCATCACCAGCACCAGACAGACCGTCAAGGTGAGCTCTGCTAGAAACAGCCGGTCAGATTCACCTGTCTTTGTGTTGATGCCTGCAGCTCAGAAGGTTGAGCACCTTGTCCACCATCAGAAGGTCAGAGTTTGATTTCTAGCAGAGCTGTGGTTAAGTGATTCTTACTGTTTAAAAATGTTCATCATTGTTAAAGTTAGAGGTTCAGTTTAAAAGATTTCACCCACTAAGGAGGATCAGAAGAGTCCATTTTTTCACTGGAAGTTTATTGACTTTATTTTTCTTGAAGGAAATGAAAGAGCAGATGTCGAGTCCAGCTGCTGCCGCCGTGGACAGAAAGAACAAGCAGGTGATACAAACACTCTCGTATCCTACCTGAGAACAGGTGTGTTTTCTGTTTTGCTAATGGGAACTGCAGAGAAACACCTTTAATATAAAAGTGTCCAAATGCTGATCTTCAGATGAGACTGACGAGTCTCAGTATAACTTATCATCAAACATACGATACAGTTTATGTTACATTTGTACTGCTCATGTGTTTGAATTTGTTAACTTTTTCCCTCCTTTAATAAGAATTTACACCAAAACATCTGACAGATTTCTTTGTTCTTCAAAAGAATGCAGCTTATTTCAGACATTAGTCACAGTTAGTATTCACCTGATAAAAGGACTCAGTATGAAAAGACTGTATCCTTGAATCTGTTGGGGAGCCCCCCTTTCATTTATTTCAGTATTATACACAGGTTTAAGTATCATGGCACATATTATATTACAGCATTATTACTGGGATGTCTACATCAGATAAGTGCTTTGGTGTGCTAACTAGCATTTGTAATCTGACCAAATATTTTCTACTAGAAACACAAAAACTCTGCAGCCTTTGAGGATTTTAATTGTGTTTTGACCCTGTGACCCCTGACCCCTGAAACCCCTTTAAAAGACACAGCATCCCAGATCCAAAACGGTGGCAGCATCGACACACTGATCCACGACACCTGTAGCAGGTGAAGTTTATCTGTGTAAATGAACCTAAATTACTGGTTAACTGCCCGGATGTCCCGGGTTCGGTGTGAACAGTGTATGTCCCACAAGGTTATTGCCAGGATGAGGTGGGGTCTCTGCAGGTCCCTGGAGGTTAACGTAGAAGTGAGTTAGGACCCCGGGAGTCCCTGTGCGAACGTACAGCAGCTGCTGAAGTCAAATGTCTGACAGTGTGTGTTTGTGTGTTTGTGATGTGCAGTCGTTGCTCGGTGAGCGTGGCGTTCAAGGTCCCATCTGGCAGCCTGGTCCTGAAAAATACAGTCGACTCGAAAGGCAACTGCAAAACACCAACTGTCAGTTCATAGAGGAGCAGCAGGTGCAGCAGCAGGTACAACCACACCTGTCCAATAAAACATCTTAACACAGCACTGCGATGTCTTTACGGTGATATGACAATGTTTTGGATGCTTCAAGGACAAAAACAATGTACCTGTTGGGTTTAAATGAAGCTTTTGTTTGTTCACATCAGCTGATAGCAGAGCAGCAAGACGAGCAGCTGGAGCTGGTGTCCGGAACAATCGGAGTCCTGAAGAACATGTCGGAGAGGATTGGCATGGAGCTGGACGAACAGGCTGTGTAAGAACTTCATGATCGGCCGGTTATTTGTTGGTTTACCACTGAGAACAGACAGACTCGGACATGAGCAGCACAGTTCATATGATTGGTGTTTTGCTTGGACTTAAAGTGCCATAAACCTCAAAGCAAAGCAGAGTAACGTCAGTGAGGCTGATACAAGTTGGAGATTTACAGTTACATCAGAGAAATTTGATGGCATCAACTACAACACTGAACGCTTGGATGTTATATTGTGGGATTATGTGCAGACAAGTCGAGTTCTTTGTTATTATCAGTGAGAAACTGACAGCAGCTCAGAGCAAAAAGGGGTAAAATACCAAGTTTAAAACTACACGATACTGAAAAATGGACAACAGTTCGATTCGCTGTTTCGGCGTCATCAATCCGGTGTGTTCGTAGCAGTCACAATATCAGACCATGTCAGAGGCAAATGAACACAACGTTGAGTTTCAGCTTTTATGCTGCCTGAAGGCAAAATCCCTTGAGTCTTATTTCAGGAGAAGTCGAGACTGTGGGGAGGATAAACATGTAGACTCCACCAGCACAGCAAACCGCCGTCCCCGGTCCGTCTGCACGAGTTCATTCAAGCTGCCGCCGTCTGTAGTCGCCGACCACAGAAGGAAACGAGGAACAAAAGGACAGGACAGAGAATAAAGAGGGTTATGATGTTATGAAGAGAAGGACGGGAACCAAAAACAGGAGCTGTGTCGTGTAATTGTTGCCACAGCAAAAAGCCACATGACTTTTTTTCCCCCAACTATTTACAGCGGCACCACAAATCTCAGTGTGACGAGTACGAAGCCAGATCTCAAGCCTTCAAAACAAACCGGACTGTGAAAGTGTTTGCCGGTGTTACATCATATGAGACGGGTTCCAGCGGTGACATTTCTTTATTTATTTACTTGTTTATTTGACAGGAAGAAATTCATGGAAACTTTTCTGTATAAAAATGTACAAAGCAGAAGCCGAGCGTGCAGGTTTCAGCCACAGCCGTCTCTGCACAGGCTTCCAAAGTTAGCACACAAATTACAGAGTATTGAGTTTAAAATACTGCAGCCATTTGAAACATTCAGTGAGATGAACAGCAAAGCAAACTTAAAGGTGGAGAGCAGCAGAAGTTTCCTGCAGGTCTGTGTATGCTCACCTGAACACACAAAGAGTGCTGATATGTTTGCACATGATCAGGGATTTTAAACGTACAGTTTTCACAGACGAGCCTCAGTTTCAGCCGTTTCTGTCAGTATGTTCGAACAACCTCGAGTTCTGTTCGTTTCTCAGTTTCAGATAAATGTTTTTACAGTTCTTGTCACTGAAAAGATGATTTATTGCTCGAAGCAGAGCAGATGACTCGTGTTTGGACGAACGAGGACGAACCGTTACACCCATGAAGTGTTTGAGGCTCGAACTGCTGAAAATGACTTCTGAGCTTTTTGAAGCTGACTCAGCAACAAAGCTGCTCTTGCAACAAACTCGGTGTAACTACAATAAAGGTGTAAGATGTGAGCAGGAAGTGGGGGTCGGGAGCTTGTTTCAGGGAGGAAGTGCTCTCTGGTTTCCTGGTAGAAACTTCTGAAGTTGTTCTTTGTTCTTCCTGCAGGATGTTGGATGACTTCGGTCATGAGATGGACAACACTCAGTCCAGGCTGGACAACGTCATGAAGAAACTGGCCAAAGTTTCCCACATGACCAGCGGTAATCTGCCCGACAACACGTGATGTCACACTGAGTGTTTGCAACAGAGAAGTGACGGAGTGAAAGAGGATAAACTGTTTTCAGCTCTGAAGCTGTTTGACCTGATTTACTCAGCCAGTCGATCAGTTAATCAATCAATCAATCAAATTTAATTTGAAGCACTTTTCATAAAAACAAAACAAAAACGTGCTTGATACAGTAAAAGATACATCCTGACCAACACACACACACACACACACACACACACACACACACACAAAACTATACATTTGTATTTAAAAAAATCATTAATAAAAAATCATTAAAGCAGGAGCTAAAAAACTCGTGATCAGCTCTCAGTATTGATCGGGTATCAGAATGTTCTGAAATGAATAACTCAGCAGGATGTCAGTGTGTTCTGATTGGATGAAACTCCTCAGGCAGGTGAGGTTTCAGCTTTCGTTAGATCCAGTTAATGACTTCAGGGTTTATATATATATATATTATATTTAGATGTTTTGTTGAAGAAACTTATCGGTTGTTTGGTTTTTTGTTCGCTAACAGCTGTGAACTCTGTTTCTGCAGACCGGCGTCAGTGGTGTGCTATCGGCGTGTTGCTCGCCATCCTCTTCGTCGTCATCCTCCTCTTCTTTATCCTCTGATTGACGCCTCCAGTCAGAGCAGGACTCGTCTTAACGCAGAGTCTGCCGGACCCTCCTGGACTCTACGAACTCTGGACTCCAAAAGACTCTGGTGGTTCCCTTCAAAAGCAGAAAGAGGAATTTAGAAAGCAGACTCCCAGCAGTGAGGTGCTGAACTTTGGGCTGCTGGAAGAAAAGACTGAGTAAGTTTTCATGGATCTAACAGTAAATTCTTCATCTATAGACCTTCACCTGAGGACAAATTACACACCTGAGATTTCAGAGAGCAATTTGCCGATAAGGCTCCTGAAGAAACAAAAACAGACTGAAACCTAAAATAACAAACACCGTTCGTCCTCCGTAAGTTCATCATTACATGCAAACAGTATTTAATGTAGTTTTAACTTCAACACAACAAAGACTGAAGTCCTGAGCGATGGAGTAACTAACTTTATTTTACTTTGAGTTTGTCAGGGAGAGTCGGGCTCGGTGAACTCTGACTGGTCAAACTGGTGTCAGATGGCAACATAAAAAAGATGTTAGTAAGCTGCGTCGGTGTAAACTTATCGCAGTTCACATTTAAGGGCCGTTTTCAGAGTTTTGTCGGCTCGAGCTTCCTGTTGCTCCTGTGATGAGTTTATGCTGGAATTTCACAATGTGAGGAGTTTAAAGAAAGTTAAAGTCAAATTTAACACTGCGGCTGCCAACAAAGCCGGACTGGCTCATTGGCAGCAAATCATCCTCAAAGAAAACTCATAGGAGACGTTGGTGGTCTTTTCCTGTGTTCTCTTTGTGGTGTTTAGGACCCTTTTATTCGTAATATGACTGAGGGACAACAACATGTTAAACATTATGGAGCCGGGAAAAAGGAGTAATATTGTGAGGAAAAAACTTTGAATTTCTGAAGTGAAAGCAGTAAATTAACAAGAAAAACCTGACAAATTTACAAAGAAACAGAGAAAAATGTTCTCTGATAGTTAAGACACAAATTTCCTCTTAAAAAACCTCATTGCTTCTTTTTACAGGCTGAATCAACCTTATCGCAGCTTTACACCTGAACGAGCTATCAAACTACGTTTCAGTCATATTTAGAAAAAAGGAAATACTCGTGAGTTTTGCTTTGAGTCACCAAATCAGAATTAGCACTTTAAATACTTTAAACAACAAACTGACCAACTTTTCTTCTCCGCTGCAACAGTCCACAGTTGTCAGGATAAAGTAAAGAAGTGTTTCATAAAGACGTGTGTTTACTCGTTTCTCATCACTAACGCTGAGTTCAGATTATTCAGATCATCAGATTAACATCAGATTTAACCGCAAAGACTCGCCGGCACATTTCCACCTTTTATTGAACGGCTTGGTCAAGAAATTACTCCCAACAAAGATACCTGGAGATGTCACTTTAATGTTCATTGGCCCAGTTTACTCCAGTTTACTCCAGTGAAACTCCAGTGAAGCTCCAGTTTAGTTCCAGTTCAACAGCACATAATGATGTCACGTTTCAGTGAGCTAGCTTAGCTTGTTCGTAGGTTTGTTTGTTTTCTTTAAATATGTGTTTGGCTTTTTTATTTAAAAGGCTGAAATTAACTTTTTAACTCATTTCTTTCCAGTTCAGCTATAAATTTATCGTCTCTACTCCAGTTTAACTTCATTCTAATTTACTGTAATCCTTCTTTGTATTTGCTTTAATCCAGTTAAGTTTTAGTTTAATTATAAGTTAAGTGCAATTGTAATTTCAGCTTTTTCCTTTTGAACACGGTTCAACTCTGAACTTGAATTCCAGCGTTTCACTAGTTTCCTTCAGGTTGAATCCTGGTCGATTAATCTGACGGTGGAGCTCACTGATGTTTGAATGGAAAGAAAAGTAATTTAACACTAAGATTTCCAGTTTCTGTCGACGTTTCTGTGCTTATTGTTTACAGTTTGTTTGTTCTTGTTTTATTGATGTTTGAAATGTTTTGTTGTTTAGTTTCCTTTAACAGTTTGTTTTTCGTTTTACTGTACTGTATTAGTTAGTTGGTTAGTCGATCGATAGACTTTTCTTCTGTTAAACTGTCCTCAGACTGTCGGTCCTGAAGGTTAGCGAGCGAGGCAGCTGCATGTTTGAGACAAAGTGGTTAAAATCAGGTGACAGGTGAGCTGGAGCCAATCACTTTGTCCCCCATCATCTCGGTACGCATGGCGGTGAAGTTTACCTGTGTGCAGGTGATGAAAGGTTGTCAGAAGACAAATCAAATGAAACCAGTGTCAAGAACTGACTGATAACCCAACAATAACTTAAATAAAGTTTGTTAGCATGTTTATTCAGCCAAACTTTTAAAAAAATCCCCTAAAAATAATTAAACATAATTGATAATTTGGAGTTTTTTTTAGGGAAAATGTCATATTTAATTTTTGCTTAGTTTGAATTTTAATGTTTTGGTTAGACAGAACAGTTTTCAGCAGATTTTTTAATAAATCAGTGAGAAGTTTTTGATTAATTTGCTAAGATTTTCTAATTTTTTAATTTATCATTCTAGTCTCCCATATTTTCCTTTAAAACTTCATTTCTGGAAATAAAACTGACGTTGAGCCCTAAAACAACACAATCAAGTTCTTTAAAAAGTGAAAACCACTCTGTGTTTTGTTGACATCATGTCTGAGGCAAACAGATCAATGACTGAGTTACAGCTGGATGAAGAACATAAACTTATTGATCAGTTCATTTAAACTGTTATTGATGGTTGAATGAAAACTGTCTGTTCTGTTTTGTTTTGTGTTTTTTTGTCAGCTGACTGAAGTGAGGTTTTTTTGTCTGCATGTAAATTTTTCTGTCAATAAACTGACTCAAAGGAAATCAGACTTATCCTCTTTTGTGTGTGTGTGTGTGTGTGTGTGTGTGTGTGTGTGTATCTCGATCAGAGTCAGAACAGTCAAACAT
>JAPZDV010000009.1:1266174-1280033 GCA_029814665.1 Acanthurus lineatus
TTTAGAAACAGTCAAAATTCTTATTTTCACTAAGAACCTGTAACTTTGAACTTCTTCTGTTCTAAACTTCAGCTGTAAAGAGTTGATGGTACTTTAAATATTGTGTCAGGTTTTCAGTGATTACATGTCGTTTAAAAAGGAGAGTAAAGTGTGTGATTGTTAGGGTTCAGTGTTTTTTTCAACCCTGAGATGAAAACGTTTGTGCGGTGCAGAAAAAAAACACTGCGCGTGGGTTTAGTTTTGTTTTGTTTTGTTTTGTTTGTTTTATTTTGTTTTGTTTTGTTTTAGTTTGTTTGTTTTATTTTGTTTTGTTTGTTTTATTTTGTTTTGTTTTGTTTTATTTTGTTTGTTTTATTTTGTTTTGTTTTGTTTGTTTTATTTTGTTTTTTTTTGTTTTATTTTGTTTGTTTTATTTTGTTTTGTTTTGTTTTGTTTTGTTTTGTTTTGTTTTGATTGTTTTGTTTTGTTTCGTTTTGTTTGTTTTATTTTGTTTTGTTTTGTTTTGTGATGTAAACAGACGTTCGACCGCACGGTTAACCAGAAGTTCTCAGCGGCGTTCAGTCGGCGACCGTTTCTGTCTCTGTGATGTAAAAGGCTCAAACACAACAAGCCCCTCCTCCGTTTTCTCTGTTACCACGGTGACGAGCGCGGACCCGTTTGTGCCGGACCCCATTGTGCCGACAAACATGTAAATATGTCAGCACAGGGAGAAAAGAGCTGTGGTTTTAAAAATGTGAGAAGTTTGGCTTTGCAAACGTTTTATGAGGAAGGAAACGTTTGGCGCTGAGTTTGACCTCCAGGATGCGAACAGAAACAGAAGTCTGACTTGACTCGGTAACATCTCGAGTCTTTTTGTGGCCTGAAACTCTTGTTCAAACCAAAACTTCACACAGCTGGAACAGCATGAGACCGTTTTCTCTTCAGGGTTCAGAGTCTCACAGTTTCCTGTCACTGTGACGTCTCAGGGTCAGCAGGTGTTAAAAATCAGGATCAAAACTTCAGGTTTGGGGGCCTTGAAAGTGCTTGAATTTTCTACGTCAGAGCTCCTTGAACCCTGTCGCCACATTTCAGAGACAAATGTTTCACTTTCTGCTTCAGTTAAATCTAAAAGTGACTCTACAGATTCAGATTGTGTTGTGATGAAACGATCAGTCGTTTTTGCTGTGAGCTCTTCACTGATTGGTCGAGTAACGGCTGTGTTTCCGTGTTCAGGTGCTGTGTTCGTCAACGGCAAAGAGATGACCAATCAGCTGCCTGCCATCACCGTGGGCTCCGCCGTGACCTTCGACATGGAGGTGGTGAACCTGTTTCCCATCAGCAACAACAACCTGAGCGAGGGGGGCAGCTTCAAGCTGCGGGTGACCATCGGCTCGGGGAACCGGGAGGTGGTGTTTGATTGGCTGGTGGACCAGGCGGTGGACTGCCTCTTCTTCGGCTGCTCTTTTGTCCACTCCGGCTGGAAAGTGCTCGTGTTTTAAGCTCACGGCGCTTTGAAATATCTGCTGGACTTCAGGAACCATCACACAGACTCACTTATCTCAAATCCACATTTCCTGCTCTGCTGCGTCTCCTCTCTCACCTGAAGCACCGACAGTCTGCACAGAACGGACGAACCCTTCAACAAACGCTAACGTCCACGTATGTTTTTCACAATGTTCGTCCATTTTCCCCGTCTGCCTTCCCTGTTCAATCTGGAAATCTGTCATGAAACGTTCCAAACATGGAGATCCCTGAAGAACGGGACAAAACAGCAGCAGGTTTCATTTCTGTTTGGAAAACTGATCAAACAAGTTAAAGCTTCAGTTCCTGGAGCTTCAGAGGGAAAACACTTCGTTGTTTCAGTGCAGGTGTCAGAAAAGCTTCGGTCGCTGCTGCAGAAGCTGCCTGAGGTCTCGTTTTTGTCCTGAAACTCGACTCTGCAGCTTCAGCAGCGTCACACAAACCTGCAGGTAGAACATTTATCTTTATCACATATCATTCAGACAAATCTTTAAAAAATGTTCAGATCAGATCATGTTTTCAGTTTCTCTTCTGCTCGTCTGATCAGTTTGTTTCTGCAGATTAACTGATTACTTCCTGCAGTAATCTGAATCCTCTCCAGCTAATCTGGCCTCTGATCAGGGAAAAAACACAGAAGGTTTTTCAGAGTCAGTGTTTAGTTTCCTGCAGACCTTCAAACGCTGCTTCAGCCAATCAAACACACGTTTGATTCAGTAAATCTGCTGTTGCACCTGTGGAAACAGACTCACCTGGATCAACAGGAAGCATCAGTTTCTCTCTTCATGTTTCTTTGTTTTTGTGACCTGATTTCTCCGAGCAACTTGTTTTGCATGTGAACGCACCGTGAGTCTGCGAGGACGTGTGATTGGTCCTGATGATTCCAGACTGTGTGTGAGAAAACCTTCGTCCTGCTCCTCTCCGGTCTCCACGGAGCGAAGATGGAGGACCGACGTCGGCTCATCGCAGCTCCGTTTGTTTACAGCTTCGTTTTTTTATCCGGCATCTTTTTCACTGAACTGATGATCTGTGCGTCGTCTTAATGTAGCCATGGCGACAGACGAAAGGCCTGCCAGGACACACACACACACACACGCACACACTCACGCTCACGCACACGCGCACACACACACACACACACACACACACACACACACACCGATCCTAACAGGCCACAAGATAACAGAAAAGTTTTTGTCTTTTGTTTTTTGGAGCAGCAGAAAAGTAAAAACCTGCCGCTCCTTCCTGTTTTCTCTCTGAACAAAAACTCGTCACTGTGAAAATTTCACCTCGTCTCCTCGTTTTCTTTGCTTCTTTAACTTTTTCATCAAATTTAAAGGGACAGTTTGTCAAAATCACAGAGCAGCCGCAGTGTTTTTCTGTCCGTCTCAGTTTCTTGCGGTGAATCTTACAGATGATTTAAAGCTCAACGGAAACCAGAGAAACTTTTTTTTTAAAAGCAAAAATATTAAAATGTTTTTCTTGAGTTTTACAGACGTGAAATCTGAGACAACAGACGAGGCTGAAGGAACGATGTTTGTTTTTAGCCGAACTGTCACCTTTAAAATGATCAAACTGTTACTTTTAATTATTTTTTCTCTCCGCTTTGACAATCTGAACAGTATTTACAAAACCTGTCGTTTTGGTGGGAGGATGCGAGCCTGTGGGCTTCATGTGTGAATGCTGGTTATTAAATCTGTGAGGAACTAATCAGCCTCAGTGAGTCCAGTTTACACAGTCGGACCTGTTACTGCTGTTCATGCTGTTACTATTAGTGAGATTAATGTGAGTTAACTCTTTCTGTGAGGCGTCTTTTTGGTCTTAATGTTATTGATCGAAGTATATTTTAACTGTTTATAACCTCATGAGAAGTTCAGTTTAATATCAGCAAAGGTTTGCATGAGCAGATTTTCAGAACATTTTTAAAAAAAAAAGTTGGCATCAAGGCTGCAACTAATGATTTTCATTGTTTTTTAATCTACCAAATACACCAAGTACACAATTACAGAAAAATTATGGACAAACTTCACAATAAAGAAACGACACCCAAACAGCTTGTAGTCCACAAGAAATATGAATAAATAAACTTTTATGCTCTTTGTGCAAAGTTATCTCCTCTGTGGACAATAAAGTATTTTACTCTGAAGCTTAATTAATTAATTAGATTTTGGAAAGTCATTTAGTGAGTAACTACCTCTGACTTTTAGCAAGTTTCAAAGGCATGATGGAAACGTTTTAAGGGCCCAGCTTCATTTCAACCAACACCTTTTCTTGTAACCTGCGTTCTTTAGAGATCTGAAGTCAGTGTTTGTGTTTGTGGAGGACAGTGGAACCCTGGACGGGTCCAGTTTGATGGTACAGACTTCCTGAAACCAGTGAACACAATCTGAGTGTGTCTTCTTCCTGCCTGAAGGAGAAAAAAACAGCCAATGAATCACACCGAGGAAAACTGTTTCAAAGCGTTTGGCAGCCACGACAGTGACACCTGCTGGTGAAATGTTACATTGCATTTGTTCACACTGCTGTCATCCATTGTGTTTGTTCAATAAAGATAATTTTGTGTAAATCGATCACTTTGCTTCTGAGTTTGTATTTATGAGTAAATATATATTTATTATATTCATTTTTTTTCATTTCTGTTGAAGAGGTTTACACACCAAGACAGGAAAAGGATGAGAAATGTCATTTTTTTAATGTCAATCTATTTATTTATTCATTTATTTATGTGACTTTAAATCAGAAAATGAGCTGAGGAAATTATTTATTCAAAAACAGGACTGATAACAGAAAATGTCAAGGCACATTTATTACTCAGTTATTTTATATAAGAGTTCATAAATGATTTTTTCTCACAGAAGAATGTGATGCTTACCACTACCGTGGTCATTTTATTTTGAAAATACATACCGGAATCTGTAATATGCAATCCTACATTGACGCTGGTTCTATTAATCCAATTAAAAGCTTGCAGTTCCATTCTGTAACCTGTAGAGGGCAGAATATATATTATCCGAATTGAGGACAACATGCTAACTAGCCTGTTGTTGTTACTTGAGCTAACAGTACCGAACTGTTCCGTGGCCTCATCCGTCGTGGAAATCAAATAAACACATCTGTTTGTTTTTTTCATTTTCATTGAGAAAACTGCCTTCGTAGAATTAGCTTAGCTATTAGCTACTAAACTGCTGCCAACCAGTGGTAACAATGAGGAATTACAACATTTTGAATGAATCGAAAAAGCATCTCCGCCTTTCGATTATTAATTTGTCCAAAAGAGGAATTGAAATGTGCTAAAACTTTGATCACTAGCTTCGTGTTAGTGTCAGTTATCTTTATTGTGTTCACTTTGTTCTGAAAATACTGACCGGACTCTGTAATGTTATCTGACTTGATTCAAATATTATCAATCACATAATCGGAATTATCTCCCTTAACCACAGGAGGGCAGCACGTATCATGTGCCTCTCACGAGTTAGCCTAGCCTGTGAGCTATCGATGTGCTGCCCCCTGTGGTTACAACGGAGAACTACAACTAACCCTAACCCTGTACCATAGCAAAGAATTTTGACAAAGTCCGGTCCAATCTGTGACTTTGCGGCACCACCGACCGTTCCGCACATTAATGTTACGAATATGTTTGCTATCAAGTTTAGTTTTTGTACATTTTTGTTAAAATAAACTTCACCTGACCGCCTTCGTGGACGTGGAGTTAGCTTAGCTTTGAGCTAACAATGTGCCGCCCTTCTGTGGTTACAGCGGAGAACTACGACATTTTTGAGTTTATGAAAAAAGCGTCTTCGTCTCTTAATAATCATTTGTTCCGCGGATGAATGTGATGTGCTGTTACTTTGATCACTATCAAACATTTTTAATGATCATTTATTTCAGTTGATGTCGGTTATATTTACCGTAGTCACATTATTTTGAAAATATGTTCCGGAAACTCTCACATGCCCTCCTAGATTGCCGCGAATTTTATTATTGTAAGGTATTCCTGCAGTACTCCGTTGTAGCCACAAGAGGGCAGCACGTACCTATAGATAACGAGAGACGCTAACTTATTTCGTTGGTATTGCTGATTAAGCTAACACTGTGGAGCTGTGCCACAGGAAAGATTATGTCAAAGTCCTGTCCAATCTGTATTTTTACGGCATCATCAACCGTTCCGTACATTAATGTTGTGAATTTGCTTGCTATCAAGTTTAGTTTTTGTATATTTTTGTGTAAATAAACTTCACCTGACTGCCTTCGTGGAGTTAGCTGTGAGCTATCGATGTGCTGCCCCCCTGTGGTTACAGCGGAGGACTACGACGTTTTTGAGTTAATCAAAAAAAAAAGCGTCTTCTTCTCTTAATAATCAATTTTTCCGCGGATGAATGTGATGTGCTGTTACTTCGATCACTAGCAAACAACTTTCATGATCATTTTATTTCAGTTTGCGTCGGTTATCTTCACCGTAGTCACATTATTTTGAAAACATGTTCCGGAAACTCTCACATGCCCTCCTAGATTGCCGCGAGTTTTATCATTGTAAGGTTTTCATGCAGTTCCACCCTGTTACCACGAGAGGGCAGCACGTTCCTATGGATAACGATAAACGCCGACTCATTTCGTTGGTATTGTTGAGTCAGCTAATATTGCCGAGCTGTAACAAAGGAAAGAATTTTGACAAAGTCCGGTCCAAACTGTGTTTTTACGGCGGCATCAACCGTTCCGTACATTAATGTTACCAATTTGCTTGCTATCAAGTTATGTTTTTGTACATTTTTGTCTAAATAAATTTCACCTGACCGCCTTCGTGGACGTTGAGTTAGCTAAGCTTTGAGCTAACAATGTGTTGCCCTTCCCTACAGTAGAGAACTACGATATTTTTGAGTTAATCAAAAAAAAAAAGCGTCTTCGTCTCTTAATAATAAATTTTTCCGCAGAAGTTTGTGATGTACTGTAACTGTGATCACTTGCAAACAAGTTTAATGATCATTTTATTTCAGTTGGCCTCGGTTATCTTCACTGTAGTCACATTATTTTGAAAATACGTTCCGGAAACTCTCACATGTCCTCCTAGATTGCCTCCAGCTTTATTAATCTAATTTATCTTGCAGTTCATCCTCTTTACCACAAGAGGGCAGTATTTATAATCCAAATACACACATAAACATCGACTAACTTGATATTTTTGCTAAGCCAGTGTTGAGTTTTACCCAGATGAACGATCATTTTTCTGGTCAACCAACGACAAACTACGTCTTAAATTGTTTTTTGCCGCCTCCATCAGTCTTATAGATGGAATTCAACACATCTTTTACTGTTTGCATGTTTCCACAGTTATAACGTAACTCATGTAACGTAATGTAAATGAATTAGCTTAGCTATTAGCAATCGGGCTACTGCCCTCCAGTGGTTAAAACGAAGAATTACGACATATTTTATTAATCGGAGCAGCATATTATCAAATATAGTGACTAAACAAAATATGATTATACAGTCTTTTTCATTTATATCAATTTCTTCCCCTCATTGATCTTTAATATTTGCATTTTTGCCAGATTAAGGTGAAAATGATTGCACTCGCTTACCACTAGAGAACATTTAAAAAAATTAAAAACACAAAAAATGGTTAAACTTTCGTAAAGTAGAAAACAAACCCACAAATTCTTTCAAGCTCAACCTTTAAGACAGTCACATAGTCACAGTTTGTGACCACTGGGGGGCAGTGAACCTGATTCATAGGGTTGTATTGATTTGCTGATATTCTGCTTCAGGGACTGTGTTGTTTGTGTGTTTAAATGTAATAAGCAATGGTAGTAAAAGAAAAAAGACCACATGGTCTGAAATAATACAAAATTGTTCTTTTAATAGAAAATCATTTTGACTCAACTTCTGACTCAAAGTTCACAACGTCAAGCTGGTTTTACAATGAATTGTTGAAGGTAAGTTTTCTTGACATGGCTCCTCCCATATTGTGCAAAACGCTGCTGGTCTCATGTGAATGAACAACAACAACCTACAGAGGGCGCTGCACACGTCACTCAGAGCTGTCACGTGCATGCTGGATTAGTTGCCATTAGACTTCTGATTGATGTAAAGCTTTAAAAGAGCAGGGTCACAAAACAAACAACTGTTTTTCATCAAACGTAAAATATTTCTGCATCTGTTCCTGCATCAACATCTGTCCTCACAGCTGCATACAATCACTTAATACAGAGCAGTGAACTAAAAAACTACGATGCAGCATCTGCACTTTGTGCTTTCTGTCTCTGGGTTTTCAGGTCAGATGATGAGTTCATTGATGCAGCCTGACTCCTCTTAACAGTTTGTTTTTTTTCCTTTTTTGACAAAAAGCAAGAAGTTTTCACAGGAGACAAGAAACAAGAGCTGAGAAATCTGAAAAAAAAAAAAAAAAGTCTCCCCTTTGGTCTGCAAACTAAGGAACTGAAACCCCCCCGTGTGTGTTTTCAGATTTCTGAACAATCGTTTTTCCAAAACTAATTTATTCAACAGTTTCACAGAGTTTTCTGAACATGAAGGCAGTTGAAGCAACAGGAGAGTTAACGAAAACACACACACACACACACACACACACACACACACGAGCTGATGGATGAACCTGTGTGATGTTTCAGGCTCCGCCTCCTCTTAAGGTGGATTTCTGCTTCTCAGTTTCATTAACCATTTTTTTGTACTTTTAGTTATTTAGACGATAAATTAAAGAAAGCAGATCAGATCCTGAAGCCCTTAAGTGACACCAACAGTCAACCCCCCCCCCAAAAAGATTCAGGTCATGATTATTTAAAACAAAAGCAGCAGTTTCTCACATGAAAGAACCTGGAATCAGCATCTGGAAAAACAAGATGAGACAAGTCAAAGCATTGTTTCAGTATGAAGGAGGCTTCATGACGACCGAACCCGCATCTTCTCCACCAATCAGACGATCTGCTTCCACCTCAGCCTCACAGAGACCAAAGTGAAAAGCTGGTGAGCAAACAAAGACCAAACTCACAGAGACCAAACTCACAGAGACCTTCTCTCCTGCTGTGTAAGCTGCATCAGTGAGCCGCTGAAACAAACTCAGCCTTGAGTTGTAGATTTCAAATGAGGCGAAGCGAGAAGAGGGACAGCAGTCAGTCGGTTTGTTGTCCTTCGGGAAAACAAGTCAAGTTTACAAAAAGCAACGGTGAAACTTGGCGTCTGCGAGTGCTGGCAGTAGAGGTCGCTGTAAGAAAGAAGCCAAATGCATCCAAATGACCACTGAGTGTTTCTGAGGAATAAAAAGATTTTAGCACCAGCAGCAGAAACCGAAGTGTCCGGATTCCTCTGCACGTGTAAACACAGAAACTAAGACGAAACCTCAAACTGGAATGTTTGAGTCGTGTGCTGTGACAGCTGATCCAGGATCTGATCACAGCTGACGTCAGTGCGGGTTCACGTTCTACTCGAGTCCTTAAAAAAAAAAAAATGAACAAGCTAATAAATATCAATATTCTGGCGATCAAATGGAGAAAATCAGAGTGTGAAGCTGCAGCTTTTCATGCCAACTGTGATCGAACCTGATCACCTGACATGTCGACAAAAACCCGTCAGTCATCAAAACAGTGAAACTAACGTGTGTGTTGACACACCCCCTCATGAAGAAACCCTCTGGTGGAGCAGAACGTGGCTGAAAGGTCACTGATTGGTGCTTCACACCGAGGAAGACGGAGAAAACGAACCCATTTGAAGTTTTATAACCAAACTATGAAGCGAGCACACGATGAATCTGATTGGTCAGCAGCCTGCAGGTCAGCCACTTTCTACCTGCTTCAATAACAAATGATTAAAAACTACAGTGAGAAGCTGGTGGAGAAAAAAAAGATGAATGCCCCCGGTTGGAAATGATGCGCTTGGCGCTGAGAAACAGGAAATCAAAACATTTAGAGACAAACGGACAAATCACCAGTTTTGTTTTTTTCAGGTTTGTCGATTAGAAAACTAAAGAAAATCACCAGCCTGATCTTTTCCACCCAGCGTCTCTACAAATGCAGGCTGACGGCTGAAGGTTCGTGCTCGCTCCGCAGTTTGGTCGTTTCTAAACGTCTCGGTTTGGACACGAAAAGAACGGTGTGCTGACGGCGTCCGATGTGAGCTGACGAACACGTTAACGACACATCGCACGACAGAAAATAACAAGAAAACAGTGACGAGCTTCAAGTTGTCACTTTTCCCGAGTTATGACACGTTGAAACGTTCCTGAAGCTTCTCTTTGATGTGAATGTGTGAAAAAACAAAGGACTTCCTGTTTCTGACGGACGCTGCTCCTGAAAACTGAATCCCTGCAGTAAGCTGTGTGTTTTAACACCTGTCTGTCTGCCTGCCTGCCTGTCTGTCTGTCTGCTCTCGTCCTGTCTGATGGTAGCGTTTCTCTCGTTGACAGTCGGTGTAAAAACAGTCAGTCAGTCTCTACTTGGCGCTCTCGTCCTGCTGCAGGTTTCCGTTCTCCAGGCAGCTGATGCTCGTCTCTTCATGACAGGGTTTATACTCAGACGGATCCGGATCTGGATCCGGCTCCGGCTGGGACTCCACCGCTGTCTCCCAGTCCTCCTCCTCTTCTTCCTCCTCCTCCTCCTCCTCCGGGTCCTTGTCTTTCTGGCGATTCTGGCTCTGGATGAGGCGGAGTCGGGCCATGGCCCGGTCGATGGTCAGCGTGCTCACCAGGTTGAAGTCGTGCATGCTGATCAGGTGCAGCAGGAAGTTGCGGCAGAGGTTGTTTTTGACGATGTGGGGGCCGTTGTTGTCGGCGAACAGCAGGCAGGCCTCGTTCATCTGGTTGTCGGCTATGAAGCTGGAAGGACGACAGGAGTCAGTGAGACAAATGCAACGAAAAGAGGTTTTCAAAAGCATCATGTGATACGTTTACGTGCATGAAAGAGCAGATTTCAGTGAAAAACAGGCCGAAGGGACTCGAACAGACACATCACTCCTACAGCATGAAAACAGGCCCCCCCCCTTTGATTCTGCTGCCACTAAAAACCAGAGTGTTTCTGCCAATGAGTCATGTTCGGCTTGTTTTAGTCTTTACTTGTCAGTGCTGAGAAGTAAACCACACAGAATCTGATCTGACTGGATCTCATTGTTAAGCCCCGCCCACAGCTCCCACACACCCGTGCTTCATGACGTGGAGGTTCCACAGCTTCATGATCTCCTTCTCGCCCTCGTTGACGTCAGTAAACTCCTCGATTTGCTGTGGTGAGAAAAAAAAGAGTCATAGTGAAGAAAAGTCTCAGGTTTCTGAAACAAAACTAAAGCTGCAGCTCAATCATCAATCAGCTGTTCAACTATTTGACAATGAGTTGTTTTTTTCTTAAATGCCAAACATTTGCAGCTTCCAGCTTCTTTAACTGGAGGATTTTCTGCATCTCTTCATCATTTGTGACGACAGTCTTGAGGTTTAACCTGCTGACATCACTGTGAGCTCATCAGGCTCGTTTTCTCTGATAATAAGCAGCTTCATGTGTTAAAGTCAGTGAAGTTCCTCCGTTCTGCTGCAAACTGACCTTGGTGGTCTTCTCTTTCAGCCAGTCGGGGTCCCGCTCGTCCTCGCTGTCCACTTCCATCTCCTGAGGCCGCAGCGGCACGCAGCTGTCGCTGTGGAAGTACAGGCGGTTGTGTCCGCTGATGTACGTCCTCTGCTGCTCGCGCTCGCCGTCCTCCGACTCCAGAAACTCCGACAGAGACGCCTTCGTCCTCTTGGGTCTGCACAGAAGGAAGGATACAATCTATTTGTGTGTGACGATGTGCAAGAAAACCTTCAGACAACATTCACCCTCATAAACACTCATGTGTCCACGTTCCTCAGAGATCATGGCGCCAGTGAGAGGAAGTAAATCTGCTGAAAAGCTACGAAACAAAAGTGAGAGAAAGAAAAATGACCTGCAGGTGAGGATGTGGGTGACGGAGGTTCTCTTGACGGGGCCGTTCCTGCTGAAGGCGAAGCCCGGCTGGCTGTGGATGTCCTGCGGGTTTCCTGCGTACGAACCATCGTAACTCTCGTTGATGGAAACCTCGATCTTCGCTCCTTTAGGATGCGGCTGCCAAAGGTCAAAGGTCAGGAGAGGAGCGAGTTTAAAAACCAAACATCTTCAGACTGACAGAAACACGATGACAAAGATTTCTGAACTTTATTAACACAAACACGTCCCGAGTTTCTTCAGATCTCAAACATCCAAACACGTGTTTGTACGATGATTTTTATCATTTTAACTGAATCATATTTAAATGTGTTTGTGTTCATATTGTGTCTCTGTTATTTGACTCGGCTCAAACGCACCAGCCATGAAAACTTAACGACAACTCAAAGAAAAGCCTCCAAACAAGATTCTCCTCACTTTAGGAAAAACTTAACGCTGTAAAAACACTTGAATCCAAAGTGAATTCATTTGTATTAATGTGATTATAACCCGTCATCACTTAAGACTCCACTTTCAAACACACTAAAACAGATTCAAACCATTAGTTTCACGATCAGCACATTTCAGTTTTTCAGTTTTTCGAACATTTCTGACCAGGATCTTTTTCAGGTTCATGTCGTTGTTCTGCACACACACACACACACACACACACACACACACAGTGTGAGTGAGTCTCACCACGTAGTTGAAGATGAAGCGGGAGTGGGACAGTTTGAGGTGTTTGATGAGGCTGTAGAGCTTCCTGCAGTTCAGCGTGCACCACGGACAGTGCAGGTCGTCTCTGGCCTCCGTCTGCTGCCGCGTGTTGTTGTTGTACTGAAACTGGAGGACGGAGCAGAGACAGTTAGTGTGAAGGAAACCTGTCTGCTGCAACTTTGGAAAAAAGAGAAACGATCACCTATTTTCAGAGAGCAAACGCTTTAACTCTGGTTAATTTGATGCAGAAATGACACACGACGGCTGGATTTTCCAAACAGCCTCAAACACTCGGATGGCAGGATTTTGGATCATAGTCAAAATTTTCACTTTAAGAGTTTTGCAACTTTCATTTTATCAAGGCGAGGCCCCGTGACGACACTGAAGCCTGATGGGAATCTACAGAAACTGATTTTGGTGGCTGAATCATCTGATTTAAATCATAAAATCGTCTGTTGAGGATAATTGATCTTTTTTTCCAGGATGAGGTTTTTAAGCGAACCTGTGGTACCTGCAGCTCGATCGATCAAACGGGCAGCGTGAGGAGAGTCTGACCTGGTAGAAGATGCGTAGCTTCTGTCGGGGCTCAGCAGAGATTTGTTCTCTCCTGGTTTGCACGTCGGCGTTTATGGATTCTTTAACAGCTGCAGAACAAACAAACCATCACTCACTTTCTTCAAAAGCAAAAGTTTCAGACTGACGGATGCTGCTTGCTGCTCACCCAGAGTGTGTGTGGCCCTCAGGGTGCTGGGTCGGGAGTCCTGGTTGGTCTCAGAGTTGCGGGTGGCCAGAGGTTTGGCCACGGGGGCGGTGGAGCGGTCGGAGGAGTCGCTGGTCCATCGCAGAGTGAACTGCAGCGTGGGACCCTGAGAGAAACTCTCGAATGGAGGCAAACACTGCAGAAAGAGAGCGAGAGCAGATTTCAACCACCAGCTTCAGGCTCATTTATCATTCCAACGACAAGAAAACTTTCATTTTGAAACTGAATTCTTCAGGTTTGATGTTTTTCTCTGCTGAAATGTTTTTGCTTCCTCATCTGACAGGAAGCTGACGATGGAGAGCGAGGAGGTGGGTCACTAAAACAGACTTCTATGTGTTTACATGCTAACAAATTAATTTAGAAATCAGTTTTATGAAATAGCAAAATTTATTTACATTCTCCAAACGTGATGTTTAATCACAGAGACAAAGATTTCTGTCTGTAAATTTTATTTCAGATTATGTCACAAAGTCTAAAAATATTTTGACTAATTTGTTTAATTTGCTGCTTTGTGGCTGAATTTTAAAAAGTGTTTTATAATCAAAATATTTTCAACAGTTAATTTGATCTTTATCATCATTAGAGGAGTTTTTGCCTTTGACATGACTTAATGAAGGGAAATGTCACTGAGGTCACATCATGATATTTTTATTTGTTACAGAAAATCTTTGTTGGGACGGTCAAAAAAAATCTTCTCTGTTGTTGTGTTGTGTTTTTGTCACTTTCATATGAAAACTTTACAACTTTAGTGTGAAAACTCAGATGCTCGAGTGTAAATATGCGTCAGGAAAACAAGGATGATTACCTGCTTTTGTTTAAACATCATGCATTTAAATTTATACTTTTGTGTTTACTGTGTGAAGTCTTACTGAGTCAGTTCTTATTGATTGATTTACAAGTTTCTCTCTCTCACACACACACACACAAACACACACCTTTCCGTCCAGGATGGTCTCCCAGGT
>JAPZDV010000009.1:1288038-1308580 GCA_029814665.1 Acanthurus lineatus
ATAATAATAATAATAATAATAATAATAATAATAATAATAATAATAATAATAATAACCAAAGAAATTATTATGTGAGCTAGTTAATATAGTTTAAATATGAACAGATAAGAACATTGAAACTGCTGGTTGAAAAGTGTAAAGAATGGATACTAACTGTGTTTTTAAAAGAGATATTACATGGTAATAATCTGTCTTGATATGGCTCAAGATTAGCACATTACTGTCTGCACATGACTTAACCACTGACCCTAAAACATAATGAGGACTGAAATAGCACACAGTGCTTTGGCTTACACATGGGTGAAAGATTCCCGATGTGTTACTCAGCTGCAACAATAACCAACAGAATCCATCAGGAGAGTAAAAGAAATCACTGCCAGAGACTCTCACCTAATTTGTGATTTTTGATGTTGAAAGTGAAGTATAATATTTTATATGTTGTTATATGAACTATAGGTGTTTTCAATTCTCATCACTCTCATACCTCTTTAACTGCATAACTCTGAAAATGTTCCACAATTTTTTCAGTTTAGTTTTCCATCCCACAAGGCTATTTTTTCCTTTGTGTGCTCTATACAGATTTTCTGCAGAAACAATGTGACGTTCACAGCATATACAAATATATCAAACTACTTATTTACTAAGAAAAGATGTTCTATGATAATGAAGTAGCACAGAAGATTATTTGCATTGTGGCTTGTGTACATACACATTAATGTTAGCAAGGAAAAAAAATAATTCAAACACAAACAAGCAGGAAAAGAACAGCTGGACTTAAATTATGCTTTATTATTCAAACATATTCCCTTTAATAGAAGCCAGTGGTAATGGTTTGTCAGAGAAACATACAGTAGTGCACACAATACTTGAGTAATGAACCCCAAAAAGTAAGCAGGTAAAGCAATGAAAGTGACCAGTACTTGAACAAACCATTGTACCTTATGTTTAACACTCAGTAAGAAAAACTAGTGGAGATTTTAATGACAGACTGAAAACAGTGTTACTTAAAATATAAACCTGGAGAAAAGTAAACACACACACACACACACACACACACACACACAGAACCCTGCCTTTTCAAAACCAAAACTAACAAACTGGGTAACTCAAACTAAACCGACTTACATTCATCCTACATCTCCGATCCCTTCTCTTCTCCTCAACACCAAAAAACACTCAGTAAATCATGAGGGATGAAATCATTCCCAGTGCTCAAACTTAACAGTGTTTTTGAGTTCATCCTGTTATTCGAGGTCTGTCACCTGGAATCAGGATATTTACAGAAAACAGCAGCAATGCAAAATTTTGGAGTGGTAACATTTTAGCTTCCCCATCCCATTAAAACCTATTAGAAATGACACAGTTACCTTACAAGCCTATGAAAGTCTAATTCTGGATGAAGTATTTTGTGAAATTATGGCTCCACTAAAGAAACTGACAGATTATTAAAATGTAATTGTTAATCATTTCCAGAGCCGGCTGTCTCCAACTTATTATCATATACTGTTTCACCTTTATATCCTAGATCAAGAATTACCTTTAATTCTGTTTTTCTAATTGTTCAGGGGACTTAAAACTCTTGAAATCGCCTGATAGCAGGTTATCAACACAGTCTGACATGTCTAAGAAACCGTTCAAAGTGGGCTTCAGGAAGAGATTGTTTCGATGAAAGAGGCTTCATGAAAGAGAACAGAGGACAATCTTACATTGTGACAACCATTTTGTTACCTGGAAATAGAGCTGAATTAAATCATGATAATGAAAAACTGGTACGTCAAGACAATAAGATCATTATCTTAGTACCTCAGGTTATTAGGTAAATCCATAAAAACTACAACAAACAGGATATATGAAAAAAGTAACATGATTAATTTGTAAACATGAGAAAACAGTTGATGTTGAGGTAACTATGTTGAGATCTTGTGATAATTGGATGATTTAGCAACCACAGTCACACTTGACTTCAGTAACAAATTCGAAGTTTAAATCCTAAAGTGTCTCAGACTCTCAGACAAGCTCGTCTTCACTGACAGCGACTCGACATCTCTGACTCTTTTCACATTCCTGGAAGGTTCTTGTCTACACAGGATGTTCTAGACGGTTCAGTCTTTCAAGCTTGGCAAAAAATTCGAAGTGCAAAGTTGCCTTTAGAAGCTGTTGAGATTTTGTGTTAGTATTATTTAGTCCATTTAACATCCAGAACATACAGACGGACAGACAGACAGACACACAGACGGACAGACAGACAGACACACAGACAGACAGACAGACCAAAAGGGTACCAGATGAGCTTTCTGAGACGGCATTTCGGTGGAGTCATTTCAGAGCTTTGTTGCTTTAGTCGCCCATCAGTGCTCCTGACCTCATTTGGGACGCCCTGATCGAAATCAAACGTGCATGATCTTACAGTGCCAACAGTCACATGACCCAAACAGTCTCTCTGACCGAAATCAGGATGGAGCCTGGAGATGGAGATATCCAGCGACAAAACAACATCTAGTGGGTTCTAGGCCATGGCGAGCGGGATTTCAGTGTTTTCTCAATAATATATAAGTCATTAGCAGGATGAGGCCTGCCGACAGGCCCGCAATCACGAACTGATGGATGGAGAGGACGTTTTCCAGCGTGTGGATCCTCTCCTCCATGGCGCTGGTGTGGAAGTAGTCATAGATGCCAGCTCCAATGCTCCACAGCGCCCACACAGCGTCCACCACCAGTGGCATGGTGAAGCAGGTAGGGAGGCTCAGCTGCAGCAGATCAGGCCGACTCCGTCAAAACTGGAACAAGAAGACGAGACATTACAAGGTTTTAAATGACACTGCTGGATTTTAAGTCCTTTAGAAACACAGTGAAAAACAAACAGTCAGATAAGACTCTACTGATCCCTCAGCAGGGTACATTAAATATCCTTCTGTTGTTGTAATTCTTTGTTTACCCGCTTAATATAACAGAAGGCTGGGAAATATCGCTGTAATTCAGAAGATGATATACAATTTTTTTAAATATCCAAAGCACTAAGATAAGACAAATGTATGCAAAACTTACATGTAAAATAATCAAATTAACAGAAAATGCAAAATCAAAAATGTAAAACAAGACTGCCAATAACTCAGGTTGTTATTTTTTGTAACTGCACTTTTATTGTAATTATTATTTTGCACCAATAATCATCAATACTGAATTTTAACTTCAGCAAACAGGAGATTTTAAAAAGATTTATGTCTTGTTCCTTCAGCTGTTAGTAAAAAAATGTTCCAATGCAAGGCCTTAAGAGAAGTTTAGACTCCAGTGATATAACATGATATACTGAATTTAGGAGAAAGTAATAGTGATGTGCAAGAAGTTTTTATTTATTCCTGCTTTGCCAAACAGGCATAAGCGCGATTTTATTATTTCTACATGTTTTTAAAGCAATTTAATGTTCGTAACACGGCTTGCTAAAATACTCTTGAATATATAATCGGACATGAAGTAAAAACATTTATGCAACAGCACACACTTGTTAAAACAGAACATCTAATATGCAAGAAGGTAACGTACCTTACAAAGAGTAATTACTTTATAACGTAATCAAAGAAATCACCTGCTAGCAAGCTAACGCCGAAGCTAAAACACAGGCTCATTTCCTCTGAACACAGATTTATAAAGAGGCCAGATTACTTACAGCATGAGCTTCTTCTGAATTTCACACAGGCGTCTCACCTTCAGATGCATGAACATGCGACTCTCAAATCATCGCATGACATCTGTGGCTAACATGTTTCAGAGAAAGATTGAATTTCCATCTGCTGAGAGCAACTTCGGCTACTTCCGGGTTTGTTCTCGATCAGGAGTCCCCTCACCGTACGGCGACGACGGTGCGCCAAACTTTATCAAAACAAATCAAGCCTTTTATGAATTATAAATAATGAGACAGTAGCTAAGATAATTAAAAATGGCATTAGAAAATCGTATTAGGCGACATGCATGACTTCTATCCTGTTGCTTTTTAATTTTAACCGGTTCGTGTCTCATCGACTCGTACATAACGCACGCGAACACGGTGACGTTTGCAAGAAAATACTCACCTAACACAAACAATTTCAAAATGTTTAAAGACTTAAAAATGATTGGGACATATGTCTTAGCTCGATAATGAAAGAGTTAGTTTGCAGCTGGGACAGTGAAAACAGCTAATAATTTGGAATAAATCTGGAATAATTTTCTCTGCAGTGGAGGTCAGGTTACGGACTCTGGCACGCGGACACACGCGTCATTGGACATATCGCAGATAAATTTAAAATCCTATGGATGTCATATGATCAATGCATATGATAAATGGCTGGAAATACTGAAATTGTGCCCGGTTTTCAATGCCAGGCGCGGTGGCCAAGTGGTAAGGCGTCGGTCTCGTAAACCGAAGATCGCGGGTTCGAACCCCGTCCGTGCCTGTCGACAGGAGGATAAAGGGCTTTTTTGTTTTGCAGAGCATTTCAATCAGGTAAATTTGTTAACATCACCACAGTGACAAAAAGTGATGGATGCAAATGCTATAGATTATGTGATATTCCTGATAAACGTTTAAACACATTTGTATTGAAAATTCATATTAATTTTTTTAGAAAAAGGAATTGGAAGATTTTTGAGTTTTAAGCTGTAGGGAACTACTGCACAAAATGCTTTCCTGTTTGAGAGAAACTCTTTCACAAAGGATGCTAAAAACAAAACACATACTCAATATATTTATAGGCAATTTTATTTATTGTATTTTGTAGGCTGATATTCATCATTTGTCGCTGCAACAGCAGATGTATTTATGTTGTGGTGAGGGACATACAACTTACAGTCAAAGAACTAAAATAACAATCATCATAAGACCAGATTTTTTTGACAAAAAAATGGTTCTTCAACATAAAGCATTTCAGTTAATAATATGTAGTGCATATTCCCAAAAAGAGTTTAAACCTTTTTAGCACAAACCAGCAAATTCACTGAAACTGGAGCTTTTGGGGCCCCAGAGAAGCTGCAATTTACCTGATTTTAGACCAGTTTTGTGGGCTAAATGTGATTTAAATTTAGGTTGACATCATCATGTGATACTTCCCAGCATGAAATCTTAATGTAGTAAAATTAATCGTTTTGTGATCCTAATTTTAAGTGAGAAATTTAGCTTACATCATCATGATATGTGCCATATGTCATACATGTGTAGTGTGGCTACATAGACTTCCATTGACTGCAGTGTTTTACAGCTCCTGCGTTATTCCAACATGTCCTCTGTGAGCAACTACAGCTCCTGGTAAACTACCTCCACCTCTCCGCTAACTTTAAGTTGTGTTGTTTCCCATTCGAAAACGTTTCCTCTCGGCACTCTCATCCCTGAGGACATATCTTTGATCGTGCTGTCAGGGAGAACAAAGTCCCACATATTAACATCATAAATCTCCCCAACGAAACTCTGTTTGGCATCAAAATCACCCAAATATGTATCTGGATCTTGTCCGAGCAGGACCTTTCCTCCGGCACGGACTCTGTGACCCTTCCTGTAAATTTTTGTCAAGCTCTTCTTCCCGTCCATGAAGACGGCGGCTGCACCTGTGTTGGAGTTCCAGGTGATGCACAGGTGGGTCTGGAGGGGACCGAGCTGAGGGAGGCTGAAGAAAACGCCATCTCCACTCAGGTAGAAAGACAATCTAAACACACAATCATAAAATCGATTAGTAAACAGACACTCAGACGGTTTATCAGTGCAACATTTTAATGCACATTTCATCAGTTCAGTGTTTTACCTTGATTGTGTTTGTATATAAAGAACATTAATGTTATCTGACAGTTTAAACGCCTGTGAACGTCTCTGTTTGTAGTTTTATTATTTTGTTTCACTGAAATTAAAAAATGAACCACAGCAGCAGTAGTAGACTTGTCTGTAGTAGAAGTAATATTTATAGAAAAAGTAATGTTAATGGTCCCAGTATTAGCACTTGCAGTAGTGTTGCATGTAGTACCTGTAGCAGCAGTAATATTTATTGTGGAAGTACAGTAGTAGTAGTTTCCAATAGAGTATTTTTAGTAGAGGGAATACTAGTAATAGCAGTGAAGTATTATTGAAGTTACAGAATATTTTAATTATTAGTAGGAGTATTACTTGCATTACAAGCTACCTTTAGTAGCAGAATACTAGTAGTAGTAGTGGTAGTAGTAGTAGTGCCAGTATCAGTAGTGGTGGTAGCAATGCTACTATTTGTTACAGTAGTTAGTAGGATTATGTATCAAATATTTAAGTATTGGTCGTAGAAGAATAAATAGTGGTAGTATTATTATTTGTAGTGACAGTCATATTAGTTTTACAGGAGTCATTGTGGCATAATTAAGACTGTTGTCATGAAATCTAATAAATGTGGTCACACTCATTGTTTTCTCAGACTATTGGATCATCTACCTGCCGTCCAGCTCGCGCCACACGTTCAGCTCGTCGTAGTCTCCGGTCCGATATGCAAACAGGATGACCTCGCGCTCCCCGCTGAGCTCCGTGGCCACGCGCATGCACAGAGTGAACGCCTGCAGGTTCAGAGGTTTCTGAGGAACCAACTCAACATAACTGGTGCTGGTCTCAGAGGGGAACACCAGGGTCTTCAAGGCGGCGCTCACTGAGGGACGAGAAAACACAGAACTTGGTGAAAAAAGGAGTTTTCCAGTTAACAAAAACTATTCTTCATCTTCTGTCTGTGGCCTTGAATTTTTCTCATTTAATGATTTCTCTGAATTTTCATTCTTGGTTTTCTTTTTGTTTCCATTTCAACCATTACTGCATTCTTATTTATATATCAATTTATCATGAATACATATCAGATTTTTGTTAATTTTGCATGTTAATTGACTTCACACACAATTAACACCTCTTGCTTCCTGTCAAACTACTGCCCAAAATGTTATACGTCCACACATTTAACTCCAATCGTTTCCCTTCTTCCCCTCTGAATTTTACACATTGATTGTAACTTACAAATCACTGTAAGTCATATACAGGACTCTAGCACTTAGTTAATGCACCTAAAGCCATTTTTATGGTTGCAAGTTAATGTTTTTATTATAAATTAATCTACCAGTTATTCATGCATCAACTGCTTTGTCCTTAGAAAGTCAAAAATTGCCAAGAAAATCGTATTACAAGTTTTGGGACCCCGTGGTGACGTTTTTGAACGTCTTGTTTGTTCGACCAAAAGTCCAAAAGACCAATCACCGGTGACCGAATAATCCTAAAAGGTTGTCGTTACATTTCAGACATTGGAGAGAAAAAAAAATTGTCGAATGTTTTAAACTGTGACCCTCGGTGAAGATAATTGCTTATTAATTTTCAATGGATTAAGTAACCGATTGTTTTAACTCCACTGTTTTTGCCCAAAAAATTTTCAGACAGATGCTTTAAAATTAAAAACCAAACATTTAATCTATACCCTCATAAATGCATGTGCAGACCAAAAGGAAAATGTTGTGTTCACCTGCCAACGTTGCAGAGATGGTGAAGACAAAAGGGACGACTGAGAGTCTCATCTTGTCTGAGAAAACCTGCAGAAAAACAGACAACTAAATCATTTCACATTCCCATGCATCATGAAATATTAGGTAAAGAGTCAGAGTCAGTAGTATACGTGTATTTAAAGTTCAGTGGAGCTGTACACGTACTGTGCTGCTGCAAAGGTCCTGCTACAGACGATCTGACCTCTGGGTTTTTATGAGTTTCTGAGTCCCTAAACTCCTCCCAACTGAAACACACTGATATCACTCCTGTGAACCTTTGCTCATCCTTATGAAATATATTAGCTTAAGATTTGATAAATGTGACTGTTTAGACAAGAGTTATGTGCGTACAACCGTTTTTTTGTTTGCTCACATTCTAAAGGCAAATATAAAGAAGTGTTCAAAGTCTAGGGATAGTGATGTTTTTTTCCTGGCAAAGTGCAGATAAGTTAGATTGAAGACAGCCAATTCTTTTTTTAAAAAATCACAATGGTTGCTTTTAAAGGATATTTTTCTTAACACAAAAACCAACAATGGACGGATCTTACTAACTAGTATCTTTTACTTATAATGAGTTTAACAGCAGCAGTTTAACAGGGGCATGCATAGACTTTTCAGCTGTCTGGGGCTCAATCAAAATTAAAGGACCCTTATCTACAATTTCTCTCTTTTCCCACCACAAAGTCTCCACAATGACACACCAATTAAAACTCGACCAGTTCGCTTCTCTCTTTAACGTGAGATATGTTTTCACAAAATTAATTTATGCTTAATGTGCATCAAATCTGTGGTTTTTCCAGAAAGCAAAACTTATTGGATGGCATCTAAACAGTTTTCTAGGATGCACATAAGCCTGACTGATTTTTTTTTCTGTTGGAAATAAAATCCTCATGCTTCAGGTGCCTCATTTAGAAATGAGAGGACAAAGGCAGCTTCTGCCTGGCATTTTAGATGAAGATGCAAGATAATGAATAATGAGGTTTAATTTCAAGGTACAGTCATTTATAGTTTTTACTATACTGTTAGAGTTTACCCATTTTGGCGTCTGCAAAAATAAAAGTTTGTGAACGTCTGCATACGCTGGGCTAAATAAAAGGCTCAACTCAAACATTCTTTTTAGACATTTTCGATTTTGATTGTCTGCTGGCTAGAAAAAACAGTCTGTGTGTGAAGCAAGTAAGCGAAACATTCGACACAGAGTTTTATGTGATTTTAAGGAAATGTTTGCTATGAATGCCCAGAATAATACACTGCTTATATCACTTTCCTATTTGCATAAGCCACTGATATGCACAGCAAACACACTCAGCTGAATCCACTGTAATGGACGCTGGCATGTTCAGTTTGAACCACAAAAATCTGAAACAGGGAGATGCTTAAAGCTCGTTCAGTCACTCGTGTTATTAAAGAAAAATTGTAAATTAAAAGATTTTTAAATGAAGTTAAGAAGAGATGCTGTTAAAGTCTGGTCATGTTAAATAACTTACATCTGTGAGCAGGTTAGGTTGAGGTGATTTCAGCCAACAAAACAGGATTCACACACACAAAAAAATGTCTGTTATGTTTGTTGGTAGCAGCTGAAGCATCACTGGTATTCACAAAAGATTAAATGTGACAAAACCATCACATTTTCTCTGATGCAAAAATAATCTCAAAAATATATATGCAAAACAAAAGAAAAAAGTCAGCCAAAAATGTTTTTGGAAATTTAATGACAGAAAAATAAAAATATGTAAAGGCTGAATCAGAAAAAATATGATTATGTAACTGAACATACATTTCTAAAAGTTACAGGACAAATTCAAACAGCTGTATGTGCTTTCGCCCCCTGCTGGCCATGTTCGTTATTACTTTTAATTACTGAATCCGACGGGCACCAGGACCCAGAGGAGATCAGTGACGTCGGGAAGCATGGCCAGAAAACATGGCGGACCAAAACAAGACAGACACCAAAGCGACGATCTTCAATGAAATTTTAAGGTGCGTTGTTGTTTTTATTGCACGTTATCAGTGAATTTACGGAGAGAAAAATTAATTTGACATTTTTTCTCTGTTTTTTGTCATTTATTCTCTGTCGTCGGAGCTCTTAAACTGTCGTCCTATTCACATGGTGGGACGAGTGATTCAACTGCTAGCAAAGTTTTGACGTTTTCCGTGCATGTAACGTGACGTTACATCAGTTAGCTAACGTTACTTTTGCAACAGCTAGTGAAATGGTACGAATTGACATCGCTACTTCAATTTTCTCTGTCTCTCGCCACAAAAGTAATTGTGGGACAAGAAGGGAAACCCTTGTAAGAAAGTAGGAATGAATTTGATTGACAGATGTTTGTGGTATTGGAGGTATAAGTTTACTTTACTGTAATTTAAAGAAGAGTATCCAATATGGGACGTTTCGTTCGCATCTCACAGTTCATTTATTCCCCATAGACGAGGCTTCATGCAGGTGACTAAGTTTTAAAAAAATGTAGTTTGTCTGGGTGAGGTCCCATGATAGAGAGTCATGACTTTATGATTCAAAATTAAACCGGAAGTAAGTAGATGTGAGTTTTCATCCCAGTTATTTTTAAAACACTTCTGTTTTTTTTTTTTATAATCACTGAAAGGTTTGGGGCAAAAAACTTTTATGATCCACTGCTACATCATGATCTCTCTAGTCGTCTGTTATCATATCTGCATATTACATTGAGGTTAAAACTTCATCTCAAATTTTAATTATATGGATGTAGAAAGTTTATAAAACTGGTCCATGTCAGATATTTCCAGATTCAAATCCAGTGTAGCAGAGTAATTAAGTAACAGAGCAAGTAACTGCTGCAAGTGTTCCTAATAAAAACTGATAAATCTGGACACAAACCCCTCCAACATGCATCTCACCTGTCTGTAGTGATAAAGATGTAATATCTGAAGCTGAGCACTGTTATCTTTCTTTAAATTTCAGCCCTTCTGAACTGTTTGCGGCTCGGTCCAGGAGTCACAAGATCCCCATCAGAGGACAGAAAGATTTTTTCCCAAATGACTCTGATGAGCAAAGACGGCGGCTTGAGCAGAGTCTGAACGAGCACTGGAGCCTCATATCAGAGGAGCGAGTGGAGAGGCTGTGAGTAGGCGAAGCATCCATCCATCCGTCCGTCCTCACTGACAATTAATGATACACAGTCAACACATTTATTCTTTTAAATCACTCCTAAGTGATGCATTCGAGGATGTTTTGGCAAGCAAACAGAGATATTGTGGATGTTTTTAAAGCAGTCATTGCAGCGTCGAGCATAATGAAACTGCAGCACTGACAAAAGAATGAAGGCGCCCAGTGATTGATTGTAGGATCGAGTGAATCAATATGTTTATATTAGTGAAAAGTTAAATGATTTTATAGGATGTTAAAGTGATTACATTTTTCTGATGAGATGAAAGTGAGTTAATTACTGTCAACTCTGCAACTCAGCAGAGATTTATTCAGCTGTTTATAGGTCAAACATTTGGATTTAATGGCACTTTAAGTTTTAGTCTGAATGCTCTTTAAACGTGTCCAGCAGCAGCATGCGGCTGTTTTCAGTCAACAAGTTCACGAACAAAGAGAAGATGGACAAAGTCAACAACTTTGATCCAAGAAAGATGACCATTTATTCACTCCAGAGCCTTTTGTTTTCCTCTGAGTTGGTCACTAGATCACATCAGAGCTAAAAGTAGCGAGAACCTCGTGTCTCCAGCAGCTGTTTGCAAACTTTCCTGTATTTTACTGTCTGCTGTGTCAGTAATGTTGATAATGTAGGTTGGTGCTATACGAATAAAAACTGCACTACAATGAGACAGATATTGTCTGTTTTTATTTGACTGTAGAGGAAACTTAGTGAAGGCGGCATGGATTCCCAGTGAGCAGATCGTGGAGCTTCAGTCTCCAGCTGTGAGTACTGGACCATGAAACAAACCATCAGCAAACACACCCTGTGATAAGATTACCTTGTTATCAAATGCCATTCTAATTATTATGCAGTGTCAGTAAACATGCGGGAAATGTTGCGTTCACACAGGGGAAGTTTTGGCAGACGATGGGCTTCTCCGCTGATGGACGGCAGTATCTGCTCCCTGAGGAGGCTCTCTACCTGATGGAGTGTGTGAGTCAGATGGACTCTGTTTACCCTCATTATTACCTCTGTTATTCAGTTACATTTACATAACACTTGCCCCACTGCAACATCTGGGTTCTTTAAAATACTGACTGAGGATGTCTGTGCGAACAGGGAAACCTGCAGGTGTTTTACCAGGACCTGCCGCTGTCCATCCAGGACGGATATGAGAGATTTCTGTCCTCGAGCACAGTGAGCCTGCAGCAGTATCAGGTACATGTAATGTGTAAATACTCAGGTAATCTGAAGGAGAACTGCACTGCCGAGCTGCTCTGATGACTCTTTTTTCATTAAAAAAGGTGTTCGGGCATTTGAAGAGACTTGGCTACGTGGTGCACAGATTCGATCCCAGGTGACAGAATCTTAATGCTTCATTCAGCTGATTTAGGATTATAAGATGATGGAAAAACATTTTATTATTGATAACAACAGAGCTGTAAAGATGGCAGTGAAGATTCAGTCACCATCCATCTGTCCACCAACTACACCCACATTTAAAGCTCTTTAAAGACGTGAACTTTATTAAATAGTTTGAAGAAATGAATGAATTTATTCTTTGGTGACTCCAGCATAATGTGTGTGTGTGTGTGTGTGTGTGTGTGTGTGTTGTGTTTGGCCTCTCACAGCTCAGAGCCTTTGTCCTATGAGAGGCAGCTGAACCTGCCTCAGTCACGTGACAGAGCAGCGAGACAACGGAAGAGGAAGCGCAGTGGAAGCCCCGCCTCCGCCTCCGCCCCCACCCCGCCATCCAGGTAAACAAAGGCCCAAAGTTACTGTCAGCTGTTTTATTTTCACATCCAAATGTAAGACTTAATTTTTTTTATTTGAGTCTCCACCAAATCTGTATTTTAGTGATGCAACCTTTTTGTAAACCAGAAATATTTTAATAGTAGACACGAAATTATGCCTTTCTTAGTATTTGTCATCAGATTTAATTTTTAAAATCATGACTGAAACATACAAAGTTATTATGAACATTTTGATAACTTTATTTTTTTGCAATCCTACACATAGAAACAATTTAAATGTGAAGATAAAGGCAGCAAGTATCTGGAAAATGTTGGTGTAGGTACCTTGAAAGTGCTTGAATTTCTGAAAGGTCTGTAAAGCTGTGTGTGTTTGTTCTTGTAGTCGCACTGAAGTACCGGAGGAGTCGACAGCTGAGAGAATGGAGGAGGATAAAAGTGACCATGATGATGATGAGGAGGCCAGAAAACTTCCTCAGTCACACCTGACATCGTCTCCATGGACCTCAGGGACTGAGACTGCTGCTGCATGTTCAGCAGATGGAGGCAGGACCTGGTGGGTGACGGATGTTCCCGCAGACAGACCGGATCAGCAGCCGGCCTCTGGTGGCTCACGCTGGGACTTCAGCTCCATCTCGTTCCCTGACATTGGATCCAGGGAGCATCTCTCCAGCTGTCTGTTCCCTCCCGACCCCTCCCTGCTCCCCGGGTCTCTGGCTGTTGGAGAATGTGACGTTGCCCCCTGGAGGGAGAAAATAAACCTGCGTACGGTGAAGATGTCCTCAAAGGAGCAGAAAAGAGAGGAGGACGAGTGCAGGCGCCGGAGGGATGTGAACAAAGACAGAGAGGTTTGAGCACACTGAATTTAAAAAGCTCCACGCTTATTTATCGTGAATATTATCAAGAAATCAATATGTTCACTCTTGGTTGATGTACAAGGATCACATTATGAGGGGTCGCATTGTGTGTTCCTTTGAAGGTTCAGCGGTGCAGAAACTGGGCGGAGTATCGGGAGGTGCTGGCGAGGCGGCAGGGGAGGCGTGACAGCCGACCGGCTCACCTGTGGAACAGAGAGGTCACTCCCCTACATGACCCAACACAACCAATCCCCACAGGTGAGATCACATGACACTGCTCAATGAAATAAACTCAGAGATGTTGCAGTTTCTGGGTTTTTAACTTGTTTTGATTGTTTTTTTTCTGATTCAAGTCAATATTTTTGTTTTTTATTTCAGAGGAGCTGCTGGATAAAATCAGAGTGTCTAAATCCTCAAATTTACTTGAGGGAGCATCCAGGTATCACTCATTCTCTTTTCCATGTCACATTGAAAATTATAATAAAAATAAAATGTCGGTTTAATCATGAGAAACTTTTCCGAGTTTAGAATTCATTCATGATCGAGTTGTGCCACTTTTAGGGCACAAGTAAAGGTTTAAAAAACATTAGTTTGCTTTCACTTATCTGTTTCTTAGTATTCTTTAGCACAGAGGTGAAACATGGACGTCATGACCATGTCGACCAGATTGTGACCTCATGCAGCTGCTTTTTGTTAATTGTGTCCAGGAAACCTCAGCTGACTCACCGTTCAGACTTAATATGAGCCCAGCTCGATCACTGTTATCACGATTTGTAATCTTAAATTTTTTTTGCATGTAAAGACAAAAAGATGAGATGTTTGTTTTCACTGAGCTCTTGTACAGTGAGACGATTTTATTGTCCCATGATGCATCATCCACCCTTCAGCGGAAGATGTTGTGCTTTGTCTGTTCAGTATAAAGGCTTCAGATGAGTGGAGGATTTGTTTCAATGTGTACCAGCCGGATACGGTGGCTGACTTCAAGAAGAGCAACCCGGGGAAACCTCACTCCCGCATGTGTGTGTGCAGGTAAGCAATCACACACACTGTTTACTCAAGATCAGCTTACAGAAAACAACAGACATCTGACTGAATAAATATCAGGCTGTTCAAAGATGAATGGCCATTTTGTCTCCTCTTTCTTCTCAGTAGAGCTGCAGTTAACTAAGTGGATCATTTTTAAATAATCATTCAGTCTGTTAAATGTCAGAAAACATGAAAATCATCACAAATCCCCTGAATTCAATGTGAATTGTTGTGTCTCAGTTTCCACGGCCCTGTGCCCGACCTGCGAGCCATCAAGCAGCTGACCTTTCAGAGCGGAGACGTCCCGGTGGTCTTTGCTGTGGTCGACCACGGAGACATCTCCTTCTACACCTTTAAAGACTTCCAGCTGCCCACAGATGTGTACGCCTGAGGCCTCCCTCTAACAAAGTACCAACAGATACCCAGGACTTTAAAAAGAGTCTGCATCTGTTTGTTTGACTGGATGGACAAAAATAAACATGTAACCAATCTGAGGTTTTACAGATGAAAAGAAAATCCTGAAGAAGTTGTTTTTTCTGCGTCTGGCCTGTGATTTCTGATGGGAGCTTAGTTTTGTGCCAAAGTTTCAGTCCATTGGGATTTGTGGGAAAGCTTGCAGCTTGCATATTTATCTGCCTCTGTCATTTTGCTGATACTTTTACTCTGTGCAGGGACAAAGTCACACATTTTTAAACTATATACATGGTAGTTTAATGCAACAGTGATAACAAAGTGGAACTGTCAGTTTTCAAACTTTGTTAAATTTTTTTCTTAATTCTTTAAAAGACAAATATAAAATTTTTGTACCAGCTGATCATCAGAGCGACTTATGTGACTTTTTATTGTTCATGTTGATTTTCTGTTGCAATAACAAGATGGATTGAGTAATTCATCCCAGTGGGAAATAAATTACTGCCATGGAAAGAAAAATTACATGTTGGAAAAGCCAACTGTTCCTCCAACTGGCTGCCAGTAGACTTTGCACAGTTTGAGAAATGATCCGTGTTGCAAACTGAAATTATGGTAGTAAAGTAAAAATGTTACTTTAATTTATCCTTAATATCCATTTCTCAACCTTTTCTGGGGCTCTCGTTGATATTTTCATCAGCCATTATCCTAAAAACAAGGAGTTATTGAGTTGGGACGAATTTGTGAGACTGCTATTCACAAGATTAGAAACTCGGAGCTAAATGAAATATAATAAATCTGCAAAAAGAAGGTGGTCATGGCTTCAAGACTCAGACACTTTGAGGCAGCTTTGCCTCAGGAGGAAGAGACAGTCATCCAAGCTACATACAGAACCTCAAAATACTCCTGTTAGCTCGTCTGAGGACGTCTTTGCCATCGGTCCTGTGATTTGCTTTATTCGTGGGAGTGAGTGATTATGATCTTTTATCAGCACTTTGTTGCTACGTTGGTTCTAAAGTCAAAAAAAGGAAAACAGTTCTGCTGCAGATGCTGGTATCTTACATATGGAGTTTAGCCGTTCATTTACAGTTTCTGATTAAAAAATGGGATCATTTATGACTTTGAGCCTGATTTTTCTTGACTGCAGGTGTTGTGAGCAGGTGTTGAGAAAACAAAGTCCACAGAAAAACCCACCTGATGACACAGTAAGATCACCTCGTGTTGACTTTTTGCTTCAGCTGCAGGTCAACAATAGAGATGAATAGATGACTTGTGTTATGTCCTTAAACAACAGAACAAAGGAGCAAAGAGAAGCTTTCACCTGGCCAGTACATTTAATCAGATCTATTGACAATTCTTCCGTATTTAACAGTTTTATTGTTCGACTGTTTTCCAAACGCGGCTTTAAAAGCGTTTGCTCAGACTGAGATGAAGACAAACAGCCATGTCAGCTCTGATGATTCTGGCCTTTCTTGCTTTAATTGGTGAGTAATTTTACTTTAAATATGTGTTTTTTATTGAACATAAATCACTGCAGCTTGGATTAAAAAATGCTGATGCTGCTGGTTTGTGCTCCATCAGTTTCTGAAGGTTCAGATTCTGCGTTTGCTTGGTCCCTGAAGGTTTTTTTCTTCTCCTTCTCAGCAGGTGTTTCCTGCAGTCAGACTTCAGACTGCTCATACTTGAGTCTCCTGACTCACCTAAACCTGACAACCAAAAATGATGTTCTTGCAATCATGCGGCCCGTAAAGAACTGGACCACGCCAACCCTCGTTCAGCTGGACATGGTGTTGTATGGCATTTTAGAGGTGGTAAGTGTTTTCAAAGTCAGTTCACCTGTAGAGCACTAAAAAAGATGCACTAGACCAGTGATTCATCAGAAATACAGCTAGTTTTGGTTTCACGCAGCAGTAGACAGTAACTAAGTACATTTACTTCACATGACTATATTTGACTTGAGTAATCAGTTATATTTTGGTAGTTAGTAAATAGTTACTTTGATTATGAATGAAAAACATGCAGTTAACGGCAAAAATAAAAACTAAAACATAAAACTAGAATGACAACATACTCCTGAATACTCCTGAATACTCACCACACCGCTGCTGATTGTCTGCAGGATGAAAAGTCTCAAACTCTCACAAGTCAAATCTGGACTACAGTGGTAAGAAAGATCACGTTTATTGATTAACAAACACCAGTGAATCAGTATCAACAGATAAATTAACATGAACAAAATCACTTGACTTGAATTTTAACAGTCACAGATATTTCAGTTATCCAACCTGTTAAAATCTGCCTTTTTCTTTTCCCAGAGTTGGATAAATGAATTCCTCACCTGGAATGAATCAGACTTTTGTAGGATAAACATCCTGACCATTCCCATATCGATGCTGTGGATCCCAGATATTGGCATCCAAGAGGAGTATGAATTAATTCTCCTATTTTAATGTTAAATAACTGCAGCTTTTACGGTCTTGATCTTATTCAGATTGGTGTTTAGAAAAGGAGCCTCAGGAAATCAGAGCATGAGCCTGTTTACACTGAGCTTAAAAGACTGAAACAGAATTAATCTGCCTTTTTCTGTATCAAAGTAGGAAAAACTGGTCAGACACGAAGAAAAAAGACTAAAGAAGGCTGAAAAATCTGAAAGCAAAAGTTCAAAATCCAGATATTAAAGTAAATAAAGCCTCAGCAACTGACACCATAAATTAAAAACATTTCCTGTGATTTGAAAAACATATTAACATTATAATCCTTAATAAATCTAAATTATAATCCTTGTGACAGCTGCTGTAATTCTTTATAATGTGTCCATCAATTAACATCATTAGTTTAAAAAAAAGCCAAGAAAAATCCATTAATTGTTCACAGAAAGTATTTAAGAGCAGAGTGTTTCCTCTTTGTGTCCTCTTGTTTCTCCATTAAAATGCTCTCAGTGCCTCTGATACAGGGAGCGTTCAAAAGGGTCCCTTTGCCAATGTTTATTCCAACGGTTTGGTGTACTTCAACATCCGTCAGCGGCTCACCTCCACCTGTCAGCTGATGCTTTGGCATTTCCCTTTTGATACTCAAAACTGCAACTTCACCTTCAGGTCTATGAGCTCTACAAGCGGTAAATTACACCTGATAAACAGCAGCTTTCACCTCATTTTCTCACATTCAGAACATATCTGTTGTCATCATTGAATCCATGTGTTTATCATCTGAACAGAACAAACTTTAAACCTGAAGACTTTCAGCAGTGACGCAGCGCTCACTAAAATCTCTGAAATGTTCATGGTCACACAGGGAGAGTGGGATCTTACAAACATTGAAATTATCTATAATAATGTTACGAGTGATGGAACCACAGCTCAACTCACATACACGGTAAGAAAATACTTGTTTCTCTTCAAGCCTGTTTGTCTTGACTGACTTTTTTTTTTTTTAATAAATTTTCAGGTCACAATCGTCAGGAAGCCATTGCTGTACGTGATCAACTTAATCGTGCCCCTGTTCTACCTGCTGGTCCTGGATCTGGCCTCCTTCTTCATCAGTGAGGCCAGAGGCGAGAAGCTGAGCTTCAAGGTGACCGTACTGCTGTCCATCTCCGTCTTATTGCTGATACTTCAGGACATGCTGCCGTCAACGGAAGACAGTCTGCCAATGATCGGTGGGCTGAAGCACAGACCTCAGATCAGAGATATAACTGTTCAGCATCCCATTTACTGACAGCACACTGACAGCAGCATCTCTGCACCTTTGTTCCAGCCAATTACTGCGTCGCTGTCTTCGCCCTGGTGGGGATCAGCGTTCTGGAGGCCATGCTGGTCAGCTTCTTGATCGACCTCGATGGTAATTGCAGTAAAAAGGCTCAAAGGTCTGTGGATGCTGAGGTGAAGATTCAGCTGGAGGATGGCTGTCACAAAGGTAGGTTATCTGCAAAAAACTCTTAGAATGACTCATTTTTAGGTTATTTTAAAGACTTTAAAAACATGCATGAAATCTTGGGCAGCTTGAGTTATTTTAGAAGCATGTTTTGAATTGTGATTGTTTAATTTCTAATCACGTCCTGACAGCAATCAATAATGAAACATGGGAAAGATGGAAAATAATAATTTTTTAGCTTTAATTTTTAAAAAATCTAACTGCCTCTTTCTCCAGCGTTACCAACCTGGTTTAAATGTCAGACTGAAAGCAACAGATTCACATATTTGCTAGAAAAAAATAAGACCACATTGGAAGTTAGAGACTCCTTTTTTATGGCACTGAACCAAAGTTGAAAAGGTTTGATTTAATGAGTTTAATGAGGATTTCCTTCCTTTGAGGATCTGACTCCTGAATTTAGAGGCTTGCAAAAATTATAAAAACAGCAATATTTCAACATCAAGCACTTCAGCTGCACCCTCAGAATAAGACTCCTTTTGATTATTATTGTATTATTATATTTTTTATGTATCTGGCGTTACAATTTATGTTTCTATTTTTTCGGCCCATTCTGATGATTTTTATTTCCTCTGCCCCACACAGATCCTGCCGGAGCTGAAGATGAAGGTCAGGTGAAACCAGGGAAGGATTTCTTCTCTCTGGACGGACTGCACGGCCGCAACCTGCTGAAACTAATCCTGGAGGAAGTGAAGGCAGCACGGCAGGAAGCTGCAGGACAAGAAAAGGACAAGATGAAGACTGGACGCTACAGACGAGTGGCTGAAATCATAGACTCAGTTTTTTTTGTCCTCTACTTTTTAACTGTTGTCATTTTTCTGACATGCATGTACAAGTATTGGATAAAAACTTTTTAGATAGTGTGCTTGTAATCTCCTATGTTCTTGCTACTGTATTTGACTATGATGAGTTTAGAAATAACAAAAATCACCTTGGTAATATCATTTAAAACACACTGAGTAACAAGTGGAAAAAACTAATTACAGTCACTGTTTTTAACCTCTGATTTATTGTGTCTTCTCCATTTACTCTCTTTCGATAATTCTTTTTTGAACCTTCAGAGCAGATTTCACCGACCTCTCATAGAAATTCAACAGCTGCATGCAAAGTAGTTTGTCATGACATGATCAAATGATTTCAGTGTCAAATAAAGGTGATTTGAACTGGTGTTTGCCTAAGATTTTACAGATATTTTTTACCAACAATAACACATTTATTAATGTTTTTTAACTGTAATGAACCCGGTACCGCAAATGGGCAAGTTCAAGATACATCTTGTTATCTCATGATAACAGGATAAATTAATGCGTTATCTCAAGATAACAAGGCTTGTTTTCTCAATAAACTGAAATGAGTTTTGTAATCCCATGATAACACATTAATAACAGGCTGAATTGGTCCCTTCTAAGCTGTGGTCAAACCTTGTGATTGAAACCCTCAAAACTTTGTAGAATCAGTTTCCAGCCTTTTTTTCATGAAGGGTCTGTTAATACTTTTAAATCATTGAGAATATTTGTGGTTCATGTTTTTTTACACATTTTTTTTTAAATATTGTATTATCTTAAGACATATATTAAATAGTGTGAAAGACCAACATGAGCATATTCAAATGGTTTTCTCAGATATTTGTTCAAAGCCATGTTACTAAATAGACTCCAGAGGGCTTTTAAACACCTGGCAGTGTTACATAAACTGGTCCATTCAGGGTGAAGTCAACATTCAATAAAGTGTAACTCAAAGTCAAAGTCCAGATACTCTCCCTTATTTATCTGCTCTCTTCCAGTCCTCTGCACTGTGAGATTCAGGAGAAACATGGAGCAGATCAACGATCATCTCTGCAGGTATAAAAACTACAACTTTCCTGTTGATTTTGCAACTGAGGAGTACCTTGACTCACTCGAGAGCTTTGAGGTTCGAGACAGTGACATCTACCTTGTCACTTATCCAAAGTCAG